>VXBT01007159.1:356941-536924 GCA_013400235.1 Oriolus oriolus | reverse complement strand
TTTCTCTTGCAGACCCTTCAGCTGTGCTGCCTCTGTTGCATGTCTCATGCAGCAACTTTAACCAGTGACAGCATCAGTGAATGGACTCATGGTTTGTATAGCTCTTTCTGTGTCTGTGTATGTGAACATTTGCATGGATGTTTTTGGTTTTTTTTTTGGTGGAGTGAATATTTAGAGGGAAGAAGTCACAGTGTTTGGGGAGCATAAAGTACAAGCAGGCTGGCTACTGTGGGATGGTGAACCATGGGCAGGGATTAACTTGTTAAGCCCTGTGTGCTAAAGCTGAAAGGAACAATATGTAGCAGCAAAGCAAATGAATGAGATGGTAAATACATCCACGTTTCCATGTGCGATTAGAAAGATGAATGTGTGTGTAGCCACAACAGCAAAACCTCATGTGTCTGTTGTGGAAGCAGTGAGACAAAAGTAATGAAAAGATTTGTGTGGGAGAGCAGGAGGAGCTGTGCAATTCAGGCTAAGGGGAAAAAAAAACCTGGAGAGAAAGGGCTTGTGTGAGTGGGGGCTCAGGAGCTGTTTGTTCCCAGGTTGCAGGGACTAACACGTAGATGCTGATAAGTTTGGGACTTTTGAAGTGCAGTATCTGCTTTGTATTGTGTGTGAGTAGAAACAAAGTACAATAGAGAACCACACCAGGGTGCAGAAAGGAAAACCCTCTTGCACCCTATAGTCTGCTCACTGGGGGATTCCCTCTCTCCAGCAGCTGCTTGCATTTTTTTGGCCACCAGCCTACTTAGTGTCCTCAACTTCTGCCGTTGATTAACACCACTGGAGGAAAGTGAAAGCTCTTGATGTATTGTTTCCACTGTCTAAGGAAAAGCGACCTATCAGTGGTTACGTTTTCAGCCTAATGTGTGTCCAATAAAGTCTATTCAGGCAAAGAGATTGATTGGGAGTATTTGCAACATCTGTTACAACACGAGAAGGAGGGGCTTTTCTTCTTTTTTCAATGGTGTTATTTCAGTTTAGGAAGAGAAATGAATTGTTTTGTCAAGTGCGTGGACATCTCTAAGTATCCATAGAGAAGCACAGCTCACAAATTAAATGGGGTTGGGAAGCAGTTTATTCAGCATAACTACTCAGGCAACCAGGAATAGGTGCAAAGATCCTAGTTCAGGAAAAATTCAGCTAAAATTCAGACCCTGGCCCCAGGACACAGGTGATCCCTGCATGGCTAGGTCAGCAGCAGTGGCAATGTACTGCAAGTGAGGTACCTGCTTATACAGCCAGCTGAATTATGGCCTCTTTCCCCCCCTCCTTTTTTAGGCAATTCTGAGTAGAACTCAGTTTTCTCCTCAAAAACAGTTCTGTAATTTTTTTTGCATATTTTATCCAAAACAATAAACTTCTTTGACGTGCAATTAGCAACGGCTGACTAAAGGTTATTAGGTAGGATGTAATCTCTTTCTGCTGAAGGTCAGTTACAATTTGAAACCCAGTCTAATCAAGTCACTACAAAGAGATGAGGTCTCACTCAGTTAAAGCATTAATAAATTAATCCTTTAATCCATTTGAACAAGTGATACAGTTCTGCAGTCTCAGTCATGGCTACCCCTACAGTGATACAATATTTGCTGCATTCTTAGGGAAGGGAAAAGCCTCTCAAACCAGAGCAGCCTTCACATTTGACAGCAATTAATACAGGGGGAGGGGAAAAATCTACAGATCTGCTGGTGATGACAAATGTCTTCAGAGGAGCAGTTGTGGGAATGTTCACAGCTATGCTAGTTAGTCTGTGCCTCTCAGTGGGGCACAAAGGAAACAAACACAGGCTGGGAGCCTGTGCGACTTACGGGGGTGAATTCATGCAGGCGAGACAACACACACAGAGCCTGCAGAGCCTGGGCCAGCCCCAAAATGAGGGAATGCTCCATGCCATAGGGAATGCCTGGTACCGTGTCAGAGTGCCTTGTTTGTGGGATGCAAGAGCTGATGGCCAACTCTTTATCGTTACAGATTATGTGTTTGTGACACCTGTCAGAGTGGATGCCAGCGGATCGTACATTTCACATGATGTTTTGCACAGCACTAGGAGAAAGAGATCAACTCAGAGTTCAAAGAGTTCCTTGCACTACAAATTTTCAGCATTTGGACAGGAACTTCACTTAGAGCTTAAACCTTCGACCATTTTAAGCAACAGTTTTATTGTCCAGGTACTCGGGAAAGATGGAGTGTCAAATTCTCAGGAACATGAAATTGAGCAGTGTTTCTACCAGGGATTTATAAGGAATGATAGCACCTCTTCGGTAGCAATATCTACATGTGTAGGCTTGGTAAGTGTCTATTTAAAACAAATCAGCATTAAAAGTATTTTCATGTGTGGAATAGTAGCTGAAGGTATGTAATTCATACAGTATTTGGGATACCATAGACCATCTGCTGATTTTTCTAGTCTCACTAGTTGCTGCTGTATTTAACAGAAGAGATTCCGTTGTAGCCAATGAACTGCATCAAAACCTTTGTATTTTTTGATGACGGTCTTTCAGGAGAAAAACAGAAGACTGGCTGGTAGTCCTAGTAATTATCCCATAGCAATTTGTTACAGTTTGTGATAGTTTATACATTTCTGCTCACTCTTAAGTAAAAGTTCTTCCTGCCTTTGTGAACTGCTATGAAAAAAGGAAAAAATCACTCCAGAAGCTTGTGAAAAAATAATATTATATCTAACTTCATCAACTACTTTAAGGAAGGGTGAATTTCCTAGCTTGGCAGGAGTTAATGAACCAATTTCCCTTTGTTTCCTTTGATAATTCAAGCCTTCTTTGGGTTTACAAGTCTTGATGAGTTGATCTCTTATGAATGTGTTAAATATTATCATTGTGTGTTTTCCCTTTATGGCTGTCAGCCAAGTTCATGAAAAATCATTATTCACAGGTGATTTTTTTCAAAATACGTTTGCCAGTGCTCATTGCCTGCAGAGAAGGCTTTACTGATGCAGTTTAGGACAACTGTCTACAGAATTAATTGTTAAGGATGTTTTTTAGGCTTAATCCCTTGCACTTGCAAAGCAGTCTGCTATGGCTGTGGAGGAAGGCAGTGACATTTAGTGGGAAGTATATGAAGTCATCTGTGTGCTTTGTGGTTGACTAAAGGTCCAGAGGATATGTTGGGTCACCCTCTAGAAATCTGTTTTGCAAAGGTACTTGTCTCGAAGGGTTATTAAACTGTGTGACGGAACCAAAGAAGGAGCACTTGAGACAGCCAGTGTTTCCTTTGAACCTGGAATCAGTGACTTGAGAAGCCATTCATTAGGAAGGGCTGTTGATAACTGGTTGAAGTGGTCTGGGTTATATTTTGAATGCTGTACTCCTTGTTTTTTTTTTTCTTTTCTTTTCCTCTCAGCAAGTTAGAGGAATCTTACAGTTCATTTGAACAGTTGTAAATGTGAGTTTGGAGCAGGTGCCAGGAATGGGATTGAAGCTTTCTTTTGCTTTTAAAGTTGTGTTTGTAATGCTGAACTGTTAATATCAAATGTGCTTAGTTGTTTTCATGGAAGTCTCACGTTCACAACTGCTACCTTTTATCAGATTTGCTCAGAAAAATACCCTGTTTTCACTCACTGCAGTGTTTTGTCTTTTTGCTATGGGAAGTGCTCTACCTACACACAGCAGATACAGTTTGGGAGATCTCCCCTGTTTGGCCACGTTTTGGTTTTTAACATGCTTTCTGAGCTAAGTGAAGTTGGGCTTGTCGAGTCTTGTCTGGAGAAGGAAGGTTCAAGCCTGCCTCAGGTCACAGAGGAACAGAATGTGGTGATCTTAACTGAGAATGAAATGGATCTTTTACCACTGTCTCGACACAGAGGTTGTTATGACTGGTAAGCTTCACTTAGAAAAGATCCAGAAACTGATCAAAAGAGAATAAATACTGTGGTATGAACAAACTTATTATCGAAGTACCTAGATTATCAACAAATAGAATCTCTTTTTAAAATTAATTCCAAGATTCAATAGATTTTTACCTTAAATTGTTGTTTTAAACTGGTAAATGAAGTAAACCTTTACTTACAATACTCTCCTGTAGGGTAGGTATCCCAAAGTATAATTGTTCCTTTCTCTCCCTATCCATCTGTTAATTTCAGTGCACCTAATGAATCCCAGGCAAATTACCAACAGGATTCTGAGTCTTTCAGTTTGCAAGGCTGCCCTCTTAAAGATGTCGTCAGCTGTCTGTAATGACACCCACGTCACTTTTCACTGGGATCCAAATTCAGTAATCGTATGTTAAGTCTGGACGCTGTGCTCTGATCAAGAGAACCTTGTGAATAGCTTCTATATCCTTTTTCACCAACTACTTTTGTCACTTGGTTGCCCTTCTTTCCTATTTGCTTTGTTCACTGCAATTAAACCGAAAGTGGTGTTTCTTCTATATGGTTGGTAGCACTAATCTTTCCATTGTTCCTTTCATTAGCAATAGCTTCTCTACAATAAAGCTGCAGTGACCCATTCTTTCAAGCCTGGAACACCACAATGTGATTTGGAAGCAATTGCATTTCAATAGACTATGGGGACTCTTTGATCTAATTTTTTGGATGACCTAGAGTATTCAGTCATTCAGCTGTCTATTATCTGCCAGTGCCTGCAGAGGAGACTTTGGGGAGAGTCTATATGAAATGGTTTGTTAGGCAGGATGACCTTAACTTAACACTGGAAAGGAGCAAGAATTTGTTGCTTTGGTCTAGATCTGTTAAGAGATGTGTGTATATTACATTTTAATGGCTTAGTTGACAGGAAGGCCCCACGTTTTTATGCTGATTTGTTGATTTGAGACCAAATGTTTCCATCAGTCAACACAATTTTCTTGGTGTGTCAGAAGGCAGAACTGGATCTTTATCTGAACAAGCCTCTAATACAGTAAGTGAGCATTTCAGGAGACTGTGCACAAGTTTACTGTGAGTACTGCCTGTTTTCATCATCAAAGTGACTTTGACTTTCAACTGGAAACTTGCCTTTTTCTGTCTTCTGCCCTTTTTCTGCTTCAGTCAGCATCCTTTGCTTGCTAGAGCATCTGTTATACAGCAAAAACTGGTGCTTTTACTTGTTTTTCAAATGAAAACTGTTCTGGACCTTCTGTGGAGAACATGATACATTCCTTCCACAGAAGTTATGATAATTTTTTCACAGATTTTGTTAATGCATTCTCACTCTCAGGGGTCATTTTTTAACTCTTAAAACTTTGGGACAATGAGTTTGTTTGTTAGTAAATGCAAATCCAGTTTCTCTCTTTAGCATCATCCTAATGTGTCCCAAATAGAAAGTAATGCAAAATTTTTGACTTTTTTCCACTGATTTTCGTTATTGATTGAATAAACCTCTTGTGTTATTCCTGCATGACTTTTTGGAGTTTCCTTCAGTGCCTTGTGCTCTCCCAACTGGGATATCCAGGCTACTGATTTGTCTTGCTGCTTCATCCCCTGTTTACGTTCTCCAGTTCAAACTGTTTGTTCTTTCCAGATTCAACTCTTTTTTCCAAAATCCTGATTTGAGCTAATTCTTACTTATTCTAATTGTATTTTTATTACTGTTATTATTTAGCAATTTATTATTACTTATAATTTCCTTTAGCTAGCTCATTGGGAGGCAGACGATACCAAATCCACAGACTGCAGTGGTTTTTCAGGTTTTTCTGAATGAGATGATGCTGGCCACTGTTTGAATAAGAAATCGGATTTTTTTAGGACCTACTCAGTGTGGTTGGGTATATTCCTACCTCTTTCTGCTTTTCCCATTCTCATCCACTTTGTGCTATTTGATCTGCATTAAAAATGTGATCTGTTGTAGGTTCACCATCTTTAACTCCACTTCCCATGGTGGCATCTAAAAGTTTTACTGCTGCCTTCCTAGTCTGTATCACTGTGTGTTGTTTGTCTCTCTTTATAGGCCAGTTTTTTTCTCCTTTCTGTCTCCTTACCGTAGGTTTATGTGTACAGAATCTCCTGTTTAAAGTGAGTTGTTTGCAGTCACACAGTAAATCAGGGCAGAATACAAGAGAACCTCAGAGGTCTCCAGTTGTATTGTAGAGGCATTCTCAAAAGTAATTTATAACTGTGTTTTTGGGAGCAGAAGTCACATTCCCCTTGTGAACACGAACTCTGGCAAAGTCAAACAAGTTTATAATCCAATACACAGCATAGGAATTGGTGACCCTAATGAATGAGGGGTTTGTTGTACAGCATTTGTGGGGTACAGGACACAGGTGAGGGTCTAGGGCAAGTACAAAACTTGTGCCCAGGGGAAAGGACTGTTTATCCAACATAAGGAACTCTCCTGCTATGCCATCACACAGAAGGTGTGTGTGTATTTTGGGGCAGAAAAAGCGAGTACAATTCAGTGGAACAGCTCAGGACCTTTAAAACTATGTGATGCACAGTTTTATCATCCAGGCCAAGTCTAGCCCTGGCATGGAGGCCTGAGAGGCTGCACCTGCTCACACCAGAGGTGGGTGTGGGCCATTCTCTCCCTTCAATTTACGTACCTCAGTTAGAAGCAGTGGTACCCTCCTCTGGTTTTGGCAAGATGTGGTTGGATCTGTCATCATAAGGAGCTTCCTTCTCTTGTCTCAAGTTGTGTTATGTTTATTAGTGTCTAGTCAAGGGAGGAGAACGAGGAGGGAGGGTGAATCATGTTACACTCGTTGAGCTGTCAGTGGATTCTAGACGAGAAGGGTTAGAGATGTGGCACTGAGAGATAAACAGGAGATGTATTAATTCAGTGGAGGGGGTGTGTGTGTGGCTGAGGGCAAAGCTTTGCTCAAAGTATCAAAGAAGCCACAAAATTTAAAACTTCTTAATGCGGTCTGACCACCTAAGAGGCAGGCAGGCTGGCCAGACAACTCACTCACCCACTCTTTGTAGTCATTTAATTGCACCTGGTATTAGCATTATTTAAGTTGATGCTAAAAGCAGCCTCCTATTCCTAGAGCTCACTCTTAAAGTCCAATTAAATACGTTGAGACAAATCCCAAGGTTCTTGTGCAGAGCCATCAAACTCAGTGAGCCAGACTGCTGGTGCAAGCACAGAATGATTGCTGTTTGCAATGAGGGTCCCTTAGACACTGACAGCTGTAAAAATACAACAAAATTTGGCCCAGTGGGACCTTGAGGAGAAGCTAAGTACAGAGCTGGTGATTTTTCTCATTCTTAAAGGTGTTTTTAGTCCACCCAGAAGCCAATACACAAATCCTATATTTTCTGCTGTTGTACCAGCACAACATGAACAGCATCTTGCGTGGTTGTTCTATGATTTTCTTTGTATTCACACGTGATTGCATCTCCATCCTTTATAAAACACAACCTGTGTTTTACAGGATCATCCTTTTGTCCACTGCTTTGGTGAACATTTTTTGATTATTATTCCATTACTGCATAATACAGTAAATATGAAAATAAGAAAAATCTCTACAGGAAAATGAGATGACAATGGGAAATAGTCATATTCTTGAGGATATTTTAGGTTTTACTAGCAGAAAATACAAGGCAGTGTTTCTGGTCTCAGCAATGACCTGACTGGTGATGAATTGTGTGATTAGGTTATTGATCAACCTTCTCCATATCTGTCTGATAAGCTGTCTTGTTTAACTGTCTTTAGCTCTGCAAGACAAAGGCAGTGTTATCCCAGGTGTTCTGGCACTGCTGATTCCTGATAGGTAAGAAATGGAATTAAAGAGGATTAATGATGAGAAAAAGAATTTGCTTCTGCTTGGCAGAAAAAGTAATAGAAGTTGCATTTCTTCCTGGTTTTATGTTAAAAAACCTGGAATGTGCATAAAAGAAACTGAGCACAGTGGGCTGTGGCTGCACAACAGCTCTTGAGTGCCCACAGGAGCTGGTCCTCTGCCACTTGTGCCTGCTCTGTCATTGCTTAGTTGGCAGCAGAGCATGGAAATGGTTCGTTGGTGTATTTCCAACCAGACTTCAGCCTGCTGTGGGCCCATTGCTTGCACCCTTGGAGTGGTTTTCCAGAAACAGGGAGCCAACCATTTGTGCAGAGACAGTTCACCCTGGCCTTTCTTGTTAAGCATCAGTCTTATCTTCACTTCCAAAGGAATAAGTAGACTCTATCTATGCTTGAAATATCAACATTTTTCTGGCTGTAGCAAAGCCTTTCCACTAAACCTAGTTCCCACACTTTCCCCAGTCCATTAGAGAGAAGCTTACAGACAAATGCCCTCGTGAGGGTCAGGAGAGGATGACCTGCCTGCACAGACTTGACCCCTTCATAACAGGATGTCTTTGATGTCGTGAGGATTTTTATTTTCAGTGCCGCTATTTTCATGTGGTCTGTACCATCTCTGCTGCCGAGAGGCAGGGTATTCTCTTCTGCACAGCTGGGAACTGCTGGACACCAGAACCAGCTCTCTTTTTAGAGGCAGAGTTCAATAACTAATAGCAGCTTTTAGTCACTAATTAACCTAAACGAGGTTTTATTTCTGTCTTTCCCCTTTTCTTGCTCCACTTCAGAAGTGTTTGAGGAAGATGCCAGGTTGGCAGACCTGCTGTGTAAAGGCTTTTGTTTACCCAAAACACAGTGGCAGTCTGTGGAACTGGAGTTCAAGTCCGGCTCCAGCAGCCCACTCCTGGAGATCTGTACCTGACACACGGCAGAGGAGGGGGAAGCACAGAAGTGTCTTGGTTGTGCCCTGGCCCCCACGCAATCCACTTAATTTGGGCAAATAGTGCTATCAAAACTCTTCTTAAACACTGCCTTTTTCCCAAGCTTATTCTCTCCTTACTCTCTCTGCGGAAGCAGAGCCCTGATCATGATGACAGTTTTGTGACATACTTGCCCTCTGCTGGGAGCTTGACTTTGATTCTCTGTAGGCTGCTCAGTCATAACCAGTCTGGATGGTCACTGGGTCCTTTAGACACCAGTCTGTTCTGTCACCAGCTCCATAAGTCCCTCAAATGTTTTGGCTCCTCAAATTTTTGTTTATGGTATTGTGTTAAAGTCCACAAGATATTTATGATAATGTTTTCTAATTTGCAACTTCTTAGGGATGGGTTTGTGTTCCTGATGTTCTCTCTTTACTCTTTGAAAGAGAGGATCACTGGGACTGCTGTCCAGGACTGCAACAGGAGGGAGGATTGGAGGTCTAAGGGCCTGTGGTTTGGAAATTTGCAGCCCATGGATAAAGATAAAAGCTGGAGCTATGCTGGACAAAGGCATCCAGGGTGGTGATGCCCATAATATATGTCACTCAATTCCTCAAGATCATTTCAGAGCTATTTGCATCTGATTTCATTCTTTCCTGAGCATTAGCACTGTTGTTGACTTAGAGAGATAGAGCTTGCTAGGGATTTTCTAGAAAATAGCTGCTTTCCAGGAGCTCTGTGTGCCTCACTTTGTCATGGTCTTCTCCCAGTGTGCTGGCAGGAGAGGGGTTAAACTTAGTTATCTCTGCAGTGAGAGCTGGCAGTGGACCTACAGTGAGTTTGAGCAGCTGAAACCCAGACTTCAATATATTTTTTTTTTCCCTAAAAACCACTCATTTTGTGTCAGGAAGGCTCTGATTAGCCCTTAAGTGGTATCTGAATTGAATTTTAATAGATAATTCCATTGCAAACAAGGTTTTCTTCTGTCTTTTTGATCATGTCACTGGGAGCAGAAATGTTGGTTCTTTCTTGCCTTTTCTTATCCCATTTTAATCCCAATTCTGTTGCTGCAGGTCTACCATAAATTACAGTATGCCAAAGGAATTTCCTATTGATTTGCTCTGACAGTGATTTGACCAGCTATGTGAATAGCTGATGGAAGCAGAACTTATCTTGGGTTCAGACAGTGGAGCATTGACTAAAGCTCTGAGGTAAACATTTACAGAAGAAACCTGCAATCATAATGCCTTGCAGCTCAGCACAATTTACAAACATGTATTAATTAAGCTTCAGTGCTGGCTCTACTCTGTGTTAGATGAGAACAACATCCTGGCACACAATAGGTTGACATCAGTAACCTTTTATTGTTTACCGTGCTCGGAAGTCACCAAGAATGAGGGTGAAGAAATGTCAAATAATCAGGTCAGATGCAAGGGAATGAGTCTTGATGGTTGAAGCTTGGTACCGTGGGAACCATTATTGTCCAGAGTAATTTCTGGAACATGCAAGTTAATTTCTTTTTTTTTTACAATGTTAGTTCATAAGCTGGGGAAATCTGCAAACAGCTTGCACAGTCAGATGAAAATCCTTTTGCTGAATCTCATATGAGGCTGCCCAGCTAGTTCCTGCCAAAAAATGGTAAAAGACAGAAGTGTGATGACAAAGATAATAGGTCTTGAAGTTATTCCTACTGCAGTAACAAGGCCCAGCACAAACCTGCTTAAGACAAGAGGAAGCTGAGGCAATAAAGTGATATTTGCTTGCAGGGACAATGGGGTGTTGCCTTTTCACTCCCCTGGGCATTCGCATTTCAGGCTGCCCCGCTCTGTACACAGCACTCTCGGGGCTTTATTCTTTGAGGGTTGGATTCTTGCTGTTCACAGTGGGATCACTTGAATGCTTGTGCCTGCCTGCCTAATATATGTTAATTGAAGGACTTTTGTGTCTCAGCATCTTTATTAATATTAATGGAATGAGATTTTTAATGGACCTATACAAAATATGCTTGACCTAGCTTGAGCCCTCACTTTTGTTTTTATGCTCTGCAGCACAGTGTGGCTTCTGACTAATTTAAGAATGTAATATTATATTCTGTGGCAGAGTACACAAACTAATGAAATGTGGATTACTCTTCAGACCTGCAGTTTCCTTGCCATGAGATACAGAATTTATATAACACCAGAATATAATTAGTTCTTTTTAAATCATGAAATTAAAAACAGGCTTTCTTTTTCTTTGTGCGAATTATTGCACTTCAGTGAAAAGAGTTTAAAAATAGTTCTTTCTTGACCAGGTGTGTCTAATGCCACACACTCATTCTCTTTTTTTTTAGGAAGAAGTCATCAAAACAGTAGGCCTTAAAATTAGGCTAGACTAAACCTCAAGAAATATTTTAAGTTAATATTGCTGTTAAAGTATAAGCTGGTCATGGTGAGGGATAGGTATAAAAGTTTAAACTTCTCTGACAATGGGGCTACCCAGTGTCATTTTTTGTTAACACTTGACAGAAAGTCATGTTACTTATTTTGTTAGATGCAAATATAAATTAAATGTTAAAATAACAGTCTTGGGCTAGGGCAGAGATGATTTTTTTTTTTTTTTTTTGCAATCCACTGTGGATAATTAAGGCATAGACACTAAAAATGGTTCTGTCACTTTTGCACTTTTTTGCTGCATTTTCTGATAAGGAATAATTCCTTCTAGTCTGCTCCACATTTCGTTGTTTGTAATAAACATCTCTGCAACCACTGTGGAGACCAATCTGCCACAACACCAGCTCTGTCAGCTGGTTCTCTTCATTCATGCTGGAGGCCATATGGATAACTTTTTTTACACTACTGACATCACACCTTGGTGATTGGATTGTTATCCTGTCCCAAGCAGCAAAAGCTTGAGCAAAGGGGCAGAAAAAATAATTTCCAGGCTGAGACAGCAGTGAGCTGCTGATGTCTGCTGATTGCTGCAGCCCAGTATTGTCCACTCTCGTTGACAGGTGTTTACTGGTTTATGGGCTTCATCTAAAGCTTCTTGTGGTGAGTGAAAAGTTTTATGCTGGCTGCTTTGGATCTGAACCTGGCCTCAGGAGAGGTATCTTTCATTCCTTCCTACATCATCTTGGCCCTTGAGTCAGTAGGCACACCACGTTTTTGTGATACACTGCTGCAATTGCTGTTTGGTTTAGAAAGATATTTTGAGAAGGGGAGGCACCACTGGCTCATCAAGAAAGGGAAACATGTCTGTTGCTCCTGGCGGACCCCAAAATGCATGTTGGACATAATCCAGGGTGGTGCTATATAGTCAGATTTCACTGAATCAGAAGTTAGATGGAGGCAAACAGCGTGCTGAAAGGCAAAAGCCATCTGCAGGCTGAGCCTTGCTGAGCTCCTGGACTGCTCAGACCAGAACAGCCAGGAGTGAGACAAGGCGGGAGCTCAGACAGTTTCCCAGAGAATCAGCTGCTGCTGCTGCTGCTAGAAAATGCACCCAAGTGCTTGGCATGCAGTGCCTGCAGTTGCCAGATAGGTTTCAGTGCACCAGTGCCAAGTGTTGTCATTCCACTCTGCTGCCAGAGAATCCTGACAATGAGGGAGTAAAGGAGGCACAATGGCCACCAAAAATGCAAAGCCACTAGTAAATGTAAAGAGGTTCTTTGGCCTAAACCAAGACAAGTCTGGTGATGGGAATAAAAGAGGATGGTAGCTTTTGAGGCCTGTTGTCTTTGTTAGACAGCAGATGGACTTGGCAGGTTTTGAGCTGTGAAAATGTGCAATGATATTATCAGATGTCATCACAGAACACCTGTAGGGGACAAGACCTCATTCACCTCCTGCTCATGGTAGGGGAGCTGAGTAATTGGAGAGAGGGGAGCATGTTACAGAAGTGGTTAATTGATTCCTGTGTTTACCAGAGAGACCTGGGTGGTCACTGGAGCTGCCCGAGGCACAGAGCCCTGCAGGTCTCACTTAATGAAGACCATGCGTGCTCCCAAGGACAGAACGGGGTGCAGGTGGTGCCATGTGCAGTGAACATCGGGATGATGCTGTGGTGACAAAGGCTCATGTTCTCCATCAGCCTGTGGGACGGATGAAATACCAAGGAAAGGACAGTTTGGACCAGCAGCTGAATCAGAGAGAAGCTGATATATTACCATGCATTACCAGTTGAAGCTAGGAACAAAAAATGTGCCAGACCGTGGTCTTGGCCTCTGAGTATTTCACTGGTTCTATTTACAGGTTCTCAGCTTTTGGGTTATAGTGCCATCAGAAGTTTATTTTTGTTGTAATTTTCCAAGCATTTCTTGAAAATTAGCTTTCTGGTGCACAGAACAGCACCACAACACTAAATTAGTTGCAAGTAGCTTGCGGGCTGAGGGAATAGTATATTTTTTGTTGTGGCTGTTCACATGATTTATTTAGTAATTTGAAAGACTACACTTTGGGAAAGTCAGGAACCCACTCTAATATGAGAAACAAAACAGAAGGAAATGTTATTCACCCAGAATGAAGGTCTGTCTTCTGCAAACCAGCACTCCTGCACAGCCAAGGTTGTTCTGCCTCCACAGCCCTACTCCTGTGCTAGGATTAACAGAAGATGGGGAGTATTTCCCATTGGGAATGTTTCCTGCCCACCATCAGCCTGCTCAGAATGGTGCCCATATGCTCCAAAATATCTCCATGGATATTCCACATTGTTTAATGACAGCTTAGCATTTGGACCTAATTGCCAATAAAAAGGAAGAGGAATTTTTATATTTATATATATATATATATATATACTTTCCTATACCAATGCACTGAATTGGTGCCTATTCTTTATTAAGTCTTTATCTTGCAAAGGACAGTGCAATTCAGCATCCATTGTCTGTGAAATATGAATATATTTGTTTTTCCATAATGTTACACAAGGCATTTAATTTTTGTAGTAAGTGGAGGGGTATTGGTTTATTGCAAAAAATTATAACATAGAGGATGTATATGAATGAGTCTCACATGACTTCCTTTATTATTTGTTATAATATGTTAAAGGAGTAAGTCACTGTAAATCTGTAAAGTATTCTACAAAATTTATTTGCAAATTTATTTCAGATCGGTGAAATTTGTAGGAATCAGGATAAATAATCTGAAAAACTATGCAAGTTCAGTGTCCTATTTGAGTCCTTTTGAGGGGCTCAGTGGAGGTGTATAAAGAGAAGCCCTGGAGAGGGGTGATCAAATGTGGAATCTTGGGCTGAAACTATTCCGACAGGATTGGGAGTGTAGCTTAAACCCTCTGTTATCTTGCCAGTGCTCTTGTGTGTGCTGCCTCTCCCCAGCAAGATGCCTGACTGATTCACAGCAGCTGATGGGCAGTTTAAAATTACAAAGCTTTCGGTTTCCTTGTTCCTAACAGATAAAGAGGGTGGGCATTTCCTGATTATATGGTATACACTCAAAATATTTAAGTTCCCCGTGGTGCTATTTGTGCCCAATTTACTTCCCTAGCACATTAACACTGCTGGTTTTCTGCAGTGGGAGGAGTGTGTGGTGTAACATGCTGTGAAGAGAGGAAATGTTTCACAAGAGCTCCTTCTGGTTTTTCCTCTGTTTGCGTTACCACCTGGAAAGAAGAAAAGGTGGAGGGACTGACTGATGATCCAGATGGATTGCAGGAGCAGTCACTCTTTGGTCAGACGTGTTAAGCCGGGCAAATTCACACTGGGAAGTGGCAGGGTTGCACTTCAGCTCCTGCAGCACGCGGAACCTCCCGTAGGAAAGTCTGTAGGCACGAAGAGTGCTGAACTACCATCGTCCAGTGATTGTGGGCAGGCAGTGCCCCTTCAGAGGCTACTGAGCAGCCAGATATTTTGGGGAAAAGTCAGGGAATACGCCACTGAGGGATGGGGGTTGAGGACAGGCTCCAGCAGAGCAGATACCATCTGATTATAATAAATCAGAGTCTGTGCAGGTCACACGGAGCTTCAGAGAGACTCAGAGTGGGAGGACCACATTTATCACTTTTCATGTTCACTTTTCTAGTTCTTGCCTATGAAAGCAGACAAATTACCTCCTGTTCATGGCAGTTGGGTGCTTTGATGTACTAATTATTTGGCTCATGCAGTACTTCTCAGCAGAGCGAGTGCGTCCTGATTCCCAGGTAAGGGCTCAAGATGCAAGAGCAGCTGAGCTCTGCAGCACTTCTGTCACTGCTGGCTGTGGTGTGGAGCCAGCTCAGGTCCCGTGTCCTGTGCTGCCAGGACGGAGCAGAGAGCACTCTCAGGCCCTGGGAGTAGGAGCTGTATTGGAGACTGGAGTGTCTGTGGCTCTCACACACTCCCCTGATGTCCCAGAGCCTCTGTGACCCTGGCAGCACATTCCTCTTCTTGGAGCTTTTTTCTTAACCTGTGCTTAACCTGACCTTTGCTTAACCTGCTGTTCAGTAGATTCATTGCAGAAAGAAGGTCAGGCTGCTTAGGAAATTTTGCCTCCTAAATCTTCTGCTGATACAATTTTTTTTTTAACCATCCCTTTATAATTTTGCAGCATGCTGAGCTGTCAACAAATATGTCCCTTGTCTTCACTGCATCTTTATTTCAATCAGAAGGCCTGTAGTGTTTAACAGAGTGGCAACATCTGTGCAGTAGATATCTGGATATCTTGGACCAATTTAATATGAAGAGTATCTCATAGAATAAAAAGTTGCTTTCAGGTGCTACCTTCCCTTTGCCACTTAAATTTTCCTGTTTCCTGAGATATTAGAGAACATCCAGGATTACTTTGAGCTTTGCTTCACAGACTGTATGTTGAAAGGCTGGTAGGTGCTGAAAACACTCTACTGTACAGATGTTTTTGTGAAGAAATGCTGTTCACTTGCATGAAAACCCTGGCAGATGGTGTTTGCTGAGATAACACATAATTGAACTGATTTCTTTAATGAAAAGACAAGTAAATGCTCCCACGCTGTCTTTTTCTCACTGTTTTTTTTAAGACTCATCTCTGCTAAACAGCTGTATAATTCAGATGCTTGTACTAAAGTCTGGTGATGGCAAAATCAGTGTAACCTTTCATGACCAGTTGAATTCTGCAGGCCTGTTCAGGGGGTGCAAGTCAAACATGGGTCTGAATACCTGGAACTATTGGTTAACACTCCAAATACTGGTTTAGACTTGTGTGTTGGGCTCTGACCTTGTCACAAACAGGATGTCAGGAGATGTGAATTGATGCATTGGGTTGAAGAATGGATTTACTTCACCACAACCTGGACCAGTATTAAGGTAGTATTTCTGTTCCCATTTTAAGACAGTTGTGGCATTTTGTTTTATTTTATACCAAACCAGGACCTCTTTGTGGTGGGTCTTGCATGTCATCACAGTTATTTCTACTACAGAGATTTAGAAAATAGTGCTGAAAATTATTTCTCATTGAACTTTCATTTATAATATTATTAAAAGCAGGAAACCTGGCTGGATTTGTCACAGACTAGAAAAGTTTTTAGTTTACTCCAGCAGAGCAGTTATAGCATGCTCACTTTTGGGCATCATTCCCTTGAAATAGAAGCTGAGGCTAATTTCTGGGAGAGGAGTGAACGAGTGCACAGCTCTAAAGCAGGCCCAGGGTGGGTGTAGAATGGCTGAGCAGTGGAGATTGGTGGCATTTGGCTACAGGGAGGAAAACAGAGACTCTCTGGAGTCACTTGGCAGTGTAATATGGTGAAGGCAGGTTTTGTGACTATAAACAGCGCCTGCAAATAATGAGGCTTTTTCATGACATGGAATGTAGATAGAAGTTATTGCATTTATCTCAGTAAATGACTATTGAAATGCCCATGTAAACTAAGCTCCGGATGCTGAGGGTGTTTGTATGGTTGTGGAAGTGTTGTGTGGAGTTGCCATTGTGCAGGTTTCTTAATGTTACGGAAAACTGATAAAAGGATGAGGTCTTATTTCAACTTGGTGGATTTCTGGGATGCTGCTGCCTTGTGTTTTGGGTTTAATTGTGTGAATTACAGTCAAGGTTTTACTGCTTTACCTTTTCTTGGTGGTGACAAGAGATTCAGACACACCTAGGCTGCTGTTCTTCTTCAAAGAGATTACTAGAGCAAAAGAACAGAGGCTGACATTGATTCTTCCCTGCTCTGCCTTTCACAGTGATGCCACCCCGGTGCAGTGGGGTGCAGAGGGGTGGTTGAGGGAGTGGCTGTGTGGTGTTTCATCTCCAGCTGGGCTCAAAACCATGTCACCAAGTAACACCCTTTCTCTAAAGGCGTGTGAAAAGTAGGAAGCCTCATGGCATGGGAATTCCAGTGAGGAGCAAACCTCCCAGCCTTCCACAGCTGGATGTACTGCGTGTTTCTGGGTGGGTGGTGTTGTCCCCGTGCGTGGGACTGCCTGGCACAAGCCTGTCCTGGGGTGTGCTGAGGGGCAGAGCCGTGTTTGGGGATGTTGTCTTTGAGCAGGGCACTTGCCAGCCGGGAGCCCTGAGAGGTGGCACGCTGCTGGCTGTGCTCTGAGGCTCTGTGCTCAGTGCAGCTGGTCCCTGGACCACAGCTCTGCCTGCGGGGTGGCATCCTGAAGGCTGGTGCTGCAGCTTAGAGTGGGGAAGGTGGAAGCACTTTAACAGAACAACCCAGCCAGGGTCAAATGTGAGCCTTCTTGAGTCTCTCATGAGCATTTTCTGCATTGATTACAAAATCCCGCCAAGAAAACTGAGAAATAAGGAACAGAGAAGCTGAAATGCTGAAGAGCAGGGAGTTCAGGGAGTTTAATCCAGATAACCCAGGCGCCAGCCTGACATTCTCACTCTTGGGCCATCTTTGCTTCTTGTTTTCCATTCCCTTAATGGCCTAAGCTCTCTTGTTGCACTCCCTTTCTCCTTCCCACGTAGATATTTCAACATATGGATATGTCTGTGTATGTGGAATATCAGCAAAGCTGATACTTTGCTCCCTACAGAGCTCCTTGTGACCACTCTCTCATGTAACTAATCCATAGCAATGTATACTCCAACAAGGAAAATTAAAAGGTTGGGAACCACTGACCTAACTTCTTAGTAAGCAATACAGCTGGCAATCAGATGTAACCCGAGCTCCTCGTTACTGGAGCTGCCTGAGCTATTCATAGCAAAGCAAAATTGCTATGGGAATTGAGCTGGATTTATTTTGTTTGGATGCAAATTATCCCAGGTCAGACAGGCTCAGATCTTCTGCCCCCTCAAATTCATTTGCATCAGCTGTGGCAGGGTGAAGCTCATATGTGGAGGATCTTCACTGGGGAAATGTGGGTATGGGTAGGGAACCACCAGATGTGGAGAGTATTTGCTTGGGGCTTTGATGCAGTGGGTGTAACTCACTCTGCAGCCCAGACTCCTGACCAGAGGGAAGGCTCTGCCATCAGGTAGCTCCAAGTGGTGTCCCAGAGCCTGGGCAAGTGTTTCTCTGTTGTCTGCAACCTCAGCAGGGTGTCCTATAAGGGAGAGGGAATATTAAGCCTTGCCTAATTCTCACTTAAAATATGAAATGTTCTGAAGGGTCCAGTGCCAAAGTCCCATCATCACAGGAAAAGCTGTGTTTTCACTAAAAGAAAAACCAACCCCACTCAACTTTGATTCTAGTATACATGATTATAAAGGGTAAAAAAAGCTTGTTAAAAACTCAGCTGAAAATGGTTCAAGAAATCAGAAAGAAAATAAAACACTGAAGCCCTTTGGCATTATTTTTAAAAATCTCATAATTTATAGTGTTGTTTCCTGCAAGGCCTGATTCATGACTTTTAATGTTTGGAGCTGCCTGTCTGATAGGGAGGAATGTTGCTGATCAGAAACACTCAAGCAAGCATCTGTTAATGCTAAGTACCTATGGAAAAGGAATTTCCAAGAACTGATTGTAGTTATCTATCATCAGTTTGGGCTTTTTTTTTTTTTTTTTTAAAGCTGTTCATTTTCTGTGTCACTCTGCCCTAAATCTCATTGGTTTTGCCTTTATTACCACTCCAGAAGCAGCAGCTTTGTTAAGAAGGCGTGCACTTCCCCTGGAATATTGGTACATCTGACCTCCAGACACATAAAACTGATTAGCTGTACACAAAGGGAGAGGAGAATCTTTCCAGAACATTCTCATTTCACCTAATCCTTTGAGCAGCATAAATAATTCATAGCAAACCAACCTTAGGGTGCAACGCTGCCCTGTCCGAAGATCTGAGCATCTTGAGGGCACATTTCAGATATCTAAGAGGGACATAAATGGTGCTTCTGTGTTGTGCAGTTACAGAGAATGGCAGGACAGAGAGAGCTGCATTTCCTGTGCCTTTGAAGGTTTCTGAAGGTGAACCTGCTCTCACTTGGAGTGTCTTCTGAAGCTGTGCATCCAGTTACATGGGATGTTAGCTCAGGGGACACCCTAAGCTGCCCTCTCAAGTCAGATTTTCTGTTATTCATGATGGACCCTAAGTAACTAATCAACTGTCAGCACATGACAAATAGTCGGCTGCCTCTTTTTAGGAAAAGTGAAGCATAAATGCACTCATTAAATAATCCTACTGTTTCCTGTTTGCTTTGTGATGGATTTCAGAACTGTCATAACTAATAAAAGCTCTAGATTTTATCTTACAGTTGCAGGGATTTGCTTAAGCAGGCTGTACCCAAGTGCTTGTACAGCTACCAAGGCTGAATTTGAGCTGTTGGTTTTAGCTAATTGCCTTCCAAAACCTTTATAGGAAGCCAAAGAGCTCCACTGCTGGAATTGTAAATGGAGTGATCCTGAGTGTAACTAGGTAAGCCTCTGGCACTTCACTTAAATATTATTGGTGTACAGTTAGTGTGGTTGTGCTGTAGTTTGCATTAGTATTTTTCTTGTATTCATTTATCATGCCTACTCCTGTTTTCTTTGGGTTTTTTTTTGGTTTTTGGCTTTTTTTTTTTTAAACCCAGAACATGAGAAATGAGTGAGCTCACGTACTGACAAGCAAGTATTTAATCTGTGGCAAAGCAATCAACTTTGTGTTAGTTCTAGAATATCTCATTACCCTGCAATAAATACCAATTTAATACATTTAAATACCAATGTGACTGGTTCAATTACCTTAAGTGGAGGAACAAATACGAATATTTCCTTATTTGCCATATGCTGACAGGGGGTTGCATAAAGATGTTTGAAACAAGCTCAGTCAACTGCAGAAATACAAAGGCACTATTCAGAGATAACGCTGGCTTTGTTCATATAGGAATAATTAAAGACTTGCAATTTTGTTACCTTGTTGTAATTGCTGAATGTTCTGCATAGCATTTCTTTTGAGCAACCAAACAGAGTAGTCTTTCATGGCTGACTCAGACTGGCAATTTAAACCTTGTACTCTCCTTCTGTCAGATTGTCAGGTAATAAAATGCTATATTGTTAAGAACCCTTAACATTTTACAGTTGCAAGAAATCTACATTATGTTAGAAAACAGAATACTTGAGTTATTTTTCTGAGTCAGATTCTAAGGAAAAATGCCATCTGCTGACAATTCTCAAGTTAGAAGAGGCAACCAGTAATTCTAATGCCTCTTTCATGATAAAAAATATTTGAGTGTATATAAAGGCCATTAACTTAACCTAAACATTTGCTGTGGTACAGAGCCAGGTATTCCAGTCTGGTGAAAATCAGTAAAGGTCTGCTGAGGTTATTCTCATCAGCCAAGGATCCAGTCCCATAAAACATCACTTTGTACTTCCCTGACTCTGGAGTCGGCATCAGGAGCTCCCATTTACAGGCTCGATACTTTTCTGAAGGATGGGTGAATTTTTTTGGCAAACATAAAAGCTAGGGAAAAGTTTCGTTCACTTAAATTCTCCCTTCCCTTTAGTGTGTTCGCATGCCTTTGTGCTGCCTGGTTTGGGATAGGATCAAAAATGAACATGCTCTGAGTTTGACTCGTGGGATTTCTGACTTCAATAATACATGTGTATTATTGGAAACCTCATGAGAGTCCATTCTCACTAGTTTCCCAGAACATTTTCTTTCCCAAATTGGTATAAAAGCACTCTGGAAATGCTTGCACAGACAATGTTCAGCTCAATGGGAGCTCCTGGGTGCTTAACACTCTGTAAAAGTCTGTCATTAATTTAACAATCTGTGTATGGATTTAGGGTCCAGACTTTTCACTTTTTGTTGGTGGATCATGGATCGCGTCCCTGTCACGGTGTCTCAGAAGCTTGTTCCACTCACCCAGTGCTTCAGTAACGTGGGTGCAGTTGTGTAAGTGCCCTTCTCAGGGGCACAGAAAGAGGCAAAATGCCCCTCAGCCTCGTGGCTGCTGCTATCCCCTCTGCAGCTACCTCCCAGAAAAGGGGCTGTAGGTCAGAGTGGAGAGGGAAGGAGCTCCCTTAATTACCATGATTTACTGCCACTGGCTTGCCTCTTTGCTCCTCATGCTTCCCAAGGGTAAAAATATCTTTCACCTCAGCAACACTTTCTGCAATTCAGCCCCTTTCTCCTTTCCAGCTATGCTGCTTGTCCTTTTTTTCTACCTAATTTCACATCTTAATTTGCTCATTTTGATTATATTTTCCAGAGCGTTGACATTTTGACCCTAACTTGAGAGGGACTCAGTAAGCCATCCCTCAAAAAGTCAGTGATATCGGGTATCTGCAGTTCCAGGTCAGGCTGTACTATCCTGCTGGCTATAATTCTTGGAAGTAGTTTTGCTTATGACTGTAGTAAGGTTATAGTCTCACATATTTTTCAGACTACCAACTTAACCCATCCCAAGAGGTGATTCTACTTCATTACACATTCCCTAAAGAAACAATAATTTATTTAAACTGCTTGCATGATGCAGGATTGCCTTGAACAGCCTCTTGATGGTATTGGTTGAATACCCTTGGTTTGGAGGAAGGAGGAGTTCATAAGGTGAATGTTGGCAAACGTAACAGGACTTTATTCTTCCTGGGATTCCTTGGCATGTGCAAGAGAATGATACGTTTACCACATTTTCAAGGGTTAACCCAAAACCTGTTCTAAGCAGCTGGCCCTTTTCCTTCTGTCTTGGCAGGATTTTGTCTCTGCTGGTGCACAGGGACTGCCACCTCCTCATGAGTTTCTCCATGGGGACAGTTCAAATGTTTCTGAAATCGCTGCTGCCCTGAACTCGGTGTTGTGAAACGCTGTGTCCGCACATGGGTGTTGTGCTGTGCCTCACTCAGTGACCAGGCTCAGAGCAGACCTGTGGCTCCTGGGCTGGGCTGGCTTGCTCTGGCACGCGTGTGCTCCAGGCAGGAACGGAGGGATGGTGGCAAACGTGAAGGTGGTTTCTGTTCTTTGTGAGGGCACTGCCACGATCCGCTTATAAACCGGAGGGAAAGGCCTCCCTCGTGTCCCCTCCGTCTGGGGTGGAGTCTGAGCAGAGGCACAGGAGTTATGGGAAGACCTCTGTCCCCTTCTAGCACACACTGGTGTTTAAAAATTGGCGTCTGCCCAATTCCAGAGGCCGAAAGGCAGCTTCTGGCTGTGGTCAGGGAGCTCTAAGCTGTGTGAAAAGCTTGGTGTTCTCTGATCTCTGTCATACCTTCCTTTGGCCTCCAAGCTGCCTGTGCTTCCATGTGGGAAATGGGCTGGCAGGCAGAACCCCAAGTGGGACAGCTGAGGAAGGGCAGTCTCTCCTCCAGCAAGGGAAAGCTTTGGTGGCAGAGTTGGGTCTTCTGTGTTTCTTTTGTGGTGCCAAAGTGCCAGAGACTCAGCAGAGCATCAGGGCAGGAAGTTAGAGTTTGATGATAATGAACTGTAGATAAGGTAACTTCATGGGTTTTCTCTGCAAAGTGAATTAGAAAAGACTCCAATATGCTGTAACATGAGATAGTCTGAACCACACTGTGATGTGCACACTAGATTTCTAGGAATCTTTGGCCTCAGATGAAATAAGCAGCAACCGTAGTTCATAGGTCATCTGTCTCCTTTTTCTTTGCTCTTCAGGGAAGTTCTTAGTTTACATTTTTATGTGTTTTAAATAGACCTAAAAACTGTACTTTGTCTCTGTACTTTACGTTGTGTAACTCTTGTTGGGGTGTGTTTGAATCAATGATTTGGGGTTTTTTAGGGGCTGGACACTTGGGAAATAACACAACAGAAGTCTTGGATTGATGTCCACTGAAGTCTGTGGAAAGCTTTATGCCAATTTCAGTTGGCCTCTTTTCAAGTATTTTAAAACTTTTCATGAATATTTGGAGCTATTTTAATGGGTGTGAAATGACATTTAACTCTTCCTTTTTAGTGATTTTTCATCTTGAGCACACTCACGCCCACATAATGGTATAGATTTCATTGATTTCTTTGGCCATTGTTTTAGTTAAGACACAGTGGGTTTTTAACATCTTATTTTATGTATATACTCCTAACACTGAGTAAGGCATTCTGGATATAAGTAGTATTCCTTAGGAAATATGTGCATGCTTTTTAGTACTTCATTTAACTGAGACACTCTTGTTCTTGTGCAAACTGTAATTTAACTTTACATCAGTCAGTATTAAGTTGCTGTGTGTAGCAGAGACACTGCAGTTCAATTATTCATCTGTTTGAATTCTCAGTTTCATTTTGTTAGGCTTCTTAACTCATTATTTACATCTGGTTTCTGAAACTCCTCTAACTTTAATATGCATAAGGATGTTGCCTTCAGTTTAATTAGCATGTAATGAAAGTGTCTTGTATACAAACAGAGAACCCACAGCCACGAGGCCCTTCTAGTCTGGACTGAGGATTTGTCTGCTCTCTCAGCACTCAGCTTTGCTAAATTACGGGAGAGAAATAGAAGTTCTGCAAATCCTTCACTCACTGTCACTGCTCTGGTTTTTATGGAGGGTCTGGTTTTTCTGGAGATGCTGAAACCCCAAACTGAATTAGGTTTACAGGCTGGTAAGCTGCCAAAGGCTTCGCTGTGAGTCTAAGAACACGGGAGCAAATGGGAGCAGCCTCTGCTATTCCAGTAATAGGCCAGTGAGACCTGTTAGGAACAGATATGTTAGTGTGTGACTCTCAGAATTCTTCCATGTGGGTTGAAAACCAGTGGAAGATCTACCTGATTTGGTGTGAAGATGATCTTTTTCAGTGGTTTAAAAAAATTCTCCATATTTTCCAATTTATAGTCTATGTTCAGTTATGAAAATCTTGAAGCTGATACCATGTTATCATTGCCCTTGTCCAAATCTCATTTTGAGATTCTTCTTCCTTTTGAAACACACTGAGAAAACAGAGCAAGTGTCTTACCTTGGTGATTACACCCAGATTCTGAGGAATTTCACCGAGGCATATTGGATCTGAAAATTCCTTTAGCCCAGAGCTAAGCAAATGTTCCATAACAAATAACAAGAGGGGGAAGAAATGTTGCCTTTTATCTCTTCTCAACTTTTCTGCAAACAAACTGCAAGTTCCTCTAAATTATTGATTCAAAATTATTTGCTAACCACAGAGGTTAACTTGTGTCTTTCCATTTTCTTTCCAATGGCATGGAATATCCCTTCCAGAAGGACAGCAAATATGTGTTGCGAGGGAAGAAGAAAACAGCAAATTCCTACTGAGCAATCTCTTGGGTGTTCCTTCCCACCATATTCTCACAATTATTGCTATTATTAGTGATAGCCACAGTGGGATACAGAAGGAATAGACAGGAGTCCCTGGCCTTTTTCATGCTGTGTTGTCTAGACTTACAAGAATGTTAGATTTTGTCATCCTGCTTCCTCTCATGGTGTTATAAGTGCAGAGAATCTGAAATAAAAATGGGATTTTGACCTATCTGACCCTTTCCTCATTGTGTCCTAAACCCATCAAGGTTAATGGAAAGTCATCCTTGGTTCAGGGAAAATCACATGTAATACGTAAAGCTGTGCTGAAAGTAGGAAACCCAGTGCATAAATTTCCATGACAGTTTTGACAGTATTTGTTCTGAATTATTTGAGCTGGATGAATATGTTGAATCTAACTTGGTTACGGAGATGTTTCATCTATTTGTAGAAAAAATTCCCAGGACACCCAGGAGTACACAGTAGCCAAAATCTGGCCTTCAGGAAACTGGAATTCCTTCATGGTGTAAAGTTAGAAAAGATAATTCTGTGCCAACCTCTGGCCTCTGTGCTGTGGCATTTCTCAGCTGGCATGTTTGCCAGCCAGCACAGTGGAGCCAGAGGCCACTTTGCTTTACCCAGCACTACTCTTTAAGAACCTGCAGGAAAAGTACCCGGCAGCTGTTGTCCCATTGTCCCCTTTGCAGTGCTCCAGAGGACTGCAGCTCTGTCTGAAGCCAGGTCAGCGTTCTCTGCATTGCTTTGGAATTCCCAAAGCGATTATTTCAGTATGAATCCTTGAATCCATCCCATACCTGGAAGAAATGGAAAATGGTGTGTGATTGAATGAGTGTCCAGACTGCTCTGTGGCACTTCCCCTTTCTTCTTGACAACTTCATAAAACTGGATGTTATCAAAAAGAAGGTATCTTTCATTCACACAGCATTTTTCAGCTTGGAGGATGAGTCTGATGTAAAACCCAAAGGAAGAAGGTCTTATTGGAGATTTAGGGTCATTTCGGTTGGAAAAAAAGTGACTACATTTATAAGGCGCTCAGTCAGCTACAGCCTCTGTAAAGGTGCAGTAAAATACATGCAGGGCCCAGAATTCAGGCACTTCTTCCCCCCCACCATGAATTTTCAATCCACCCTTATAAGGTTAAATATAGAAATGATGTTTGGGGCTGAGACTTCATGTACATCAGGGACGGTTTCTTACAGGAAAATGTGGAACCCCCTTTTTTTTCCATATGGTTTGAATCATTTACAAAATGAATCCTACAGGAATAATTTCAGATGTGGAAACCTTTAAAATGGGGAAATAGGAACCAGATTCACTACATTTCTGTTTTCCAGCTGAAAAAAAAAAAATCGCTTAGCAGCGCCCAATTATCAGTGCATTCTAGATAAAGATTGCCTCTCAGAACCACTTGTAAGTTGTGTGATGACACACATCATGAGGATTAAAATGTTAGTCATCTTCCCTACAGGAAAGTACTTTGTCATGACCAAATGTGATCTGACATTTGAAATCTGCCAACTTACTGCAGTGAGCAGGCAAGTTAAATTCCTGTCAATTATTTAAAACCTATCTTTTATTGATGGAGGCAATTTTAACCTTCTTTCAGGATGTTAAGGAGATACAGGCTGAGATACGTAATTATGAATTCATGTTGAAGAGAGGAGAATGGGCAAATTCTTGATCAGAATATCATTTGTTTGTTTTATTATTATTATTCAGAGGGCAATTAGACCCTCTCAGTTCATAATGTGGAATCTCTTCTGTTGCCAAAATTGAGATCACAGTGTTATTTTATGAGCACTGTTATTGGGCCCCTGTGAAAGGTGCTTCTGCTGGGGAGTACTGCAAAGCTGCCTTTGATTTGGATCAGCAGAAGAGAATTTCCATGAAAAGAGCACAGTGGATGACTGTAGACTGTGGAGGACCTGCCGATCTTTGATAAACCTTTCCAGCTAGAATAGACTTAAAATCAATTTCAGCATTAGTTTAGTAAACGGTTAAACCTGTGAAGATTCATATGTAACTTTCAATTTTCACTTGCTTTTCACTTTGTGTTGAGTTTTCCTTATGGGAAACAGTTCTTAAAGTGCAGAAAATTCCACAGATCCTTAAAAAAATATAATGCTTACATCAGGCATTCACACTGCTCTCTTTGTGATACCCATGGCATTCCAGCCCTGGGAGGCTGTGCTAAAGAAGAACATCCATTTCAGAAGGGAAGGGATGATACATGTGTCATGTCTGCATTTTCAAAGACTTTTTTGAGGAAGGAGGTGGAATCATGGTCTTGGAGGACTCAAGATGTGGGGCAAGATGGTTTGTAATTGACATTTGTTTGTCTGCACATATTTTTCTGAAGCCTAAGAGATATGTAGTCCTCGTGGGACGTCAGTTTTGGCAGGAGGGTGTTGGCACATGGTAGAGCCTCACTGATCCAAACCAAAAATCTGTATCCAGTATTACGTATATAATGTAATAGAATTACCTGATGAAACTTCTTGGTTTTTGCCTTGGTAAAAAGGGGTGTTTATTACAACATGTTTTACAAAACCAAGAAATGAAATAAAATCATAACTGATTAATGAGCTGCATGGAAATACTTCCTCAGTGCCACCCACATTTCCCTGGCCCTGATCCTGGAAACACTTCATCACATGTGCAGTTTTATGCACAGATACTATGTGAAAACTACAGCGTAGATTTCCCATACTTCTGTCTTTCAGGGATCCAAGAAGGAAAACAATCAGACACTTGCCTTTAGTGATTTCCCTTGTAGGAGGGTATAAATTTTACATTGTGCTTAAATTATGATTAAAGTGCGGGGAGTTGATTACTGAATGATGGTGCTTAAATGTTCAGATGCTCCAGCTTTGTGCTGCTGACCTGTCATGTCATTTTCTACTTAGAGTGACCTTAAGTCTGGGATTCCTGTTTGCTAATACCTCGTTCTGAAAAAGCTGCGAACCTTAATTCAAATATTTTCTTTTATAATGTGTGCACTTATGAGAAGTTGTATTTTCCAAAAGCATTTTCTTTTTACGTGTATTCTGTACACAAACACCCGCACACACAAACCTGTACTGTAAGAACAGGTTAATATTGCATATGAAGCTATACATGCTGCTGTGTGAAGGTGCTGTGCTGCCTGTCCCACAACATTCCTGTTTGTGTTTTTCCAAGTGTGAAACCTGCTCATGTCCAAAGTGAGACGATGCATATTTAAATGGGAAGAATATCCAGATCGTAACTTGAATAATAATGACTTGATATATAACTTGATCTATAAGTTGAGTAACAATAACTTGAGTAGTTATCATTGAGTAGTGTTGAGGTGCACCCTGCAGTCAGTCTGGGCTTTGCAGGAAGGTCTGTGTTCCAGCTGTGAGCCGTGACAACCTCCTCTCTAACTTGTGGTGCCGTTTCTTTTTTCAGTCGGGTTTGATAAGGACGCGGCAGATCGAGTTCCTGATCTCTCCGTTACCTCAGCAGCTGGCACAGGAGCACAACTTCACGTCCCCCGCCGGCCACCACCCGCACGTGCTGTACAAGCGGACTGCCGAGGGGAAGGTGCACCGGTACCCAGTAGAGCCCCATCCCAAATCCTCCCCTTTTGGCCGTGACAGAACGCGCGCTTCCCACAAGTATCACGCGCGAGCGAGCGGTTACCGCCACGGAAGGTTTCAAAAGCAGCATTTTTGTGGACGTCGCAAGAAATGTATGTAAGGAAACTTTCTCTCCTTTCTTGAGGTAGTGGCTGTTTCAGGCTGTGTGGTGGTCCTGAGGTGTGCTTCACACCTCTTTGCATCCCTTTGGGATGGAGACGTAATAACTTTAAATGATGTATTTCTAGTGTGAAACATGTATGAGGAACTTGAGTTTTCCTCTAAGTTCGTAGGATCATCTTTTATTAAGCCATCAGAATCACTGTTTAGTTTTCTTGTACTTTGCCCAGATTAAAAGATCCCAGTGGTGATTTTTTTTTTTACATTGACATAGTTTTCAGTAAGCAGTTCTACACAGTAATGTATGCCAAGTCCCTGAACTTCTCTCTGTTAGATTTTAGGGATTAAAAAATTAATTAGGCTTGAAGATGGAGGAAAAAAGCTTCAAAATCATTAATTTCTGAGAGGGTAGAGAAAAACTCTTTCAGAACTCACCATTTGATAATGAAACTTTCAGCAACTGAGATCTTCAAAAAGAACCACCCATGTAAATTGTTTAAATAAGATTTTGGAGCCATGTCTTAAAAAATATATTGAAATCTATTACATGCCAAGATCCATTCTGAATCCTTCATTAGGTCCTCAAATTGCAGAACATTTTAGAGCCCCCTTGGACCCTATAGCTGTACTTTTAGCATTCAGTTGAGTCTTTTTGAAAGCTGATCAGCTTCTGAGCTGAGTTCTTAATGAGGGTCTGCAGGACTGCAAACAGTGTTGAAAACAGTGCCTAAGTCCACTTATATTCTTCCAACTTCCTACTGAAGTTCTGAGAAAATGAGCAGCTTCCTTTTCCAAAGGTGTGTAAGGAAGAAAGAGAAAATAAATAGAGGGGAAGGAGTGAGAAAGGAGTTAGTGGGAAAGGTGGCTGGCTGAGACTGCGGCCTGAAAACAAACAGCTTGTTAAAAATTCAGAAATCCTTCCCCCAGGTTTGAAAGCCAACTCTCAAACGCCAGATGCACAAGCCTGTGATTCAACCTGTAAACATTTGCCTTCTAATGCAGTCCAAAACCACCTCACAACATCCTCCCTTTCCCTCCTGTCTAGTTTTCCTGCTGCAGAGCAGGGGTAATGGTGCTGTTATTTCCTCTGCCCTACACTGGCCCATTTTGTTTGGATTGTCCACTGTGAGTTTGTGTCTTATTTACTGTTCCTCCTGTGACTGCTTGTCCAAATTCAGAATTATTCATATCCTCTTGAGCTTTTACACAGTGCTTATCCCTATAATAGATGAGAGCATTTTGAACACTGTATTTGCATGACCTCCTGGGATGTGAGAAGATATTATTGTTATTTCTGTCTCATAAATGGGACTCACAGACACAGGGGAGGTCAGAAGTAACCGGTATTGCTTCTGGGAACCAAATTGAGAAACTGAATTTTTCTTTAAAATATTTTGTGCTTTTGTAATTCTACATGTAAATCCATTTATTCAATAATTTCACTTACAGCTTTGAGCTCTTAGCTGCATATTCAAGCTGGGTTTATGTTAAATGAAGAACATGCAGTTAGCATCCAACTGTGATGAGTTTAGTTAAAGTGATTTATCCATCGTTGTTTAGAAACTCAGTGTCAGACACACTCTTAGGATCTGATTCAGCAAGATGGCATTTAAGTACCTTACCCACAAAACTCTTTATTTTCACATCCTGTGGTCTTTCACTTCATGCAGCTCATACCTGTAACCTTCTGAGAGAAAGGAAGGAGTTCTAAAAAATAACAACTTATTTCCAAACCCAGCCTTGGTTAATGTATAGAACAAATTGATCTTGTGTTCACTGAATGAAATACAAATAAAATCACATGCCATTGTTTAATTGAGTAGAGGAAAATACAGGATGCAGAAGAAATCACTCTAGTAAAGGGAACACTTTTTCCATGAGTATTTGGTACTTTTTTTCTTCATGCCTTTTTTTTTTTTTTTTTTTTTTTTTTTTTTTTTTTTTTTTTTTTTGTTTTTTGTTTCTTGTGTTTTTTTTTTTTTTTTTTTTTTTTTTTTTTTTTTTTTTTTTAAATTTTTTATTGTTTTCCTGGTCTTGTTCTGAGATCTGGAGTTGCACCAGTTTGAAATTTTCAGCGAAATCCAGTCTGGTCACCTGGAATAGAAAGTTTCGGCTTGAATGAACAAAGGGACAGAGAACTCAGGCTGACAAAAGGCAGTGCTCTGCTATTAACCCTGCCTAGTCAAGGTTAATTTATCCTAAGCTAAAGAATGAAATGAAACTTGCTAAGCAGTAAGAGGAAAGAGCACATTGCCACTTTGTCATAAAAACAGCTTGTCCCTCTCACCATCTTTTAAAATTTCATGTGCAGGCAGTTTGTAGGCACTAGAAAAGCCAATTAATCATCTTCCAAACTCTTTGTCACAACCTAAGTGCTTTCAGATCATGAGAGCTAACTGGACTATAGTTAGTAAAACATGCATGAGACTGCTGCTAAGGTTTTATGATGAGCAGTGAAGTAAATTCAAGAGCAAACTCCTCTGCTCATGGATATATGGGTGCACTGAAGTTGTATTGCCTTCGAAATAGTACCTGGGCACTGATGTGCCTTGAACTGAGCACTTCCCTCTTGGGTGAGGCCTGTCCTTGTGTCTTGATGTGCTTCCAGAAAAGAAAAGTTCTTTGAGCTTGTAAAGGACAGTTGTGTATAATGAGTGATACCTTTGAAAATCACCTTAATATGGTCCTTTGTATGTTAAATTCACTTCAGAGTGCTGAGTTCCTGAAAGCAGACCACTGTTGTGCACTCTGTGGTCTTCTTGATTTCCCAGTTTGGCATGGAAGCAAGTAGGGTCTGTCTTACCTCTTTGGAATAACTTTCTGATGAGGCACAGGCAGGTTTTTTTTCATTACCTGAGGCTCCCTCACTTGTGTTGTTACATCCTGTGTCAAAAAAATATCCCATTGTTGTCCAAAGAGTTTGTTAAAGTGGCCTTTGAGTTAATTCTTGATGCAAAGGCAGTGTAGGTTTATGCAAAAGAAGCTGTGGATAGCAGGAGCACTGTAGGATGTGGGGGATGGATTTTTTTTCCCTGTTTTCTGGTTCCCTGAAGAACTGGAGTAGGGACCATTCTCCAGCTGTGCCGCTGCCTGTGCTGCACCAGCAAAGAGGGAGAAAATGCACCCTGGAACTGGGATATGCATCACCTCTTGTCAGACCCTCCTTGGTGTTGCCTAACTTTTCCCTGTACTCAGTAAATACATTCCCTTGGCATCCATCACAGCAGGAATAATCTCAGTGGCAGTTTGGCGTGGAAGGCCGATGTCAGTCCCAATCAGGCTGGCAGGAATTTACTTGTGATGGGTATCTGATTTCTGTACTGACCGTGGACATCTGTTGTGGAAAGGACATTTTTGCCAACTGCTATGTAAGCAGCACATGCCAAACACCTCAGGAAGTTATCAAAAGGACAGGAAAAATGCAGATACTCTGCTAAAAATTCTGTTGTATTTTTTTGCACAGATGCTACCATTTTATTAGATTAGTTCCTTATTTTAAACTGCTTATTGCATACGAATGTGGTTCTCCCATTTCCTTCTCTCCCTGTAGCCGTCCTTCCCTCAGGAATGAATCAGGTCTTTTTTAATAAATATAGGAGAGCTTAGCCAGAAGTATTAAATCACATGCTATAAAAATAATCTAGGGCTTTAAACCTGTGATACTTCATTTTCTGATGAAACTGTTCATGGGTGATCTGAACTCTTTCCAAAACAGTTTTATTTCCTTTTAGATGCACCCAAGCCACCCACAGAAGAGACCTACATTCGCTCAGATGAGTATGGGACTTCTGCGAGGTTCAAAAGATCATCTTCTAAAATTCAGAAAAATGGAAGTCTAAATGTTGAAACCCTTGTTGTGGCAGATAAAAAAATGTTGGAGAAACATGGCAAGGAAAATGTAACAACATATATCTTAACAGTCATGAACATGGTAAGGTGTGGTGTCACTGAAATGAATTTTCTCCGAGGAACATTGTGTCAGAGTAGGATCTTTCATTAGACAAAAAGTGGTGCCAAAAAGAGCAGAGCCACCCTCTGCAAGCCTTTCTTCAACCCTCATCTAATGTATGACTTAGGTCAAAAAGCCTTTAAATGTACATCTTTAGATTATCACAGCTCTGGCAACAGTACTGTAGAGTAAAAAAAAAAATTAGAAAGTATTAAGAATGTTAAATTTTAAAATACTTCCTGTGTAGTACAAAAAAGGCAGATACTCCGAAACTGAGATTTCAGTTTAGTATCATGAAGCTTAGTCTGTTTCATCTGATGTCTCCTAGAAACAGACATTTATTTGAGAAAGCACAAAATTGTTTCCATAAAATTGATGTAATTTGACTAGAAATATGTTTTCCTGCGTGGTCTTGCTCTTTACTTTTGAACTGCAAAACTTGAGCTTGAACTTTGGCCTTGATTACACTTGATCCAGGAGACCAAGGACAGCTCAAAGCCCATTGAAATCGATAGAAGGTTTTCAAGTTTTTGACCAAGTGTAGTTTGGGGCATAATTCTTCTGGTTTGAGTTCTTTTGAATTAATCCTCCACGGTATATAACTCCATTAGTTAGTACTGAAAATTGAAGTCCAAGGCAATAACTCAGTACATATGTTTAATCTATTAAAAAGGGATTATGCATGTAGGTGATATTTCCTCTTCAATAATCGTTGCAGGTCTCTAGTCTGTTCAAGGATGGAACAATTGGAAGTGATATAAACATCATTGTTGTGAGCCTGCTTCTTTTGGAACAAGAGCCTGTAAGTTGTGTCAGAGTTTTTGTCTGAGCTACTTCATTTGCTGCTGTTCATTGGGAGCACTGGGTGCTCCATGCTATGTGCAGGGAGGTTTCTTAAGACAGAGAGTATGAGAAGAAGGGTAAAACCGCCAAAATCTCCAAAGTAACACTTTCTGCTTTTCACCACTTCTTGGATTTTGATTCTAAATTCTTCATTTCATATAAATATTCTTTAGAAACACTGAAATGCTTCCATTAAGATAAAACGTAGCATTTTCCTGCGTTTCCTTGTGGAGAAATGGCTAGAATGAGGAATCTACTTAATAAGTATTTAAATAAACAGAAAAATTTTGAACTGAGCTTTCCAGGGTGTGATGATCAGAAGTGGTAAGGAGCCAGAAGTCCCAAACTAAAGAAAGCATGTAACAAAAGGTGGGAGTGGAGCCAATTCTTGTGTCAGGGGTGCTGAGACAAAAGAAGACAAAACCTCTTTTGCTGAAAAGAAATTTGTGGTGGGTTGATCTACTTGGATAATACTCTTCCTCCCCAGAAATCACAATACATTTTAATCACAATATTAAATATGGCTTGTCGTTCAGCATTCTCAGGAATCAAATACATTTGTACACTGTAATTCCAGCCACCAGGTTTGGAAATATCTGTGTGTCTGGGGAGAGGCCCAGTTTTACTTTAGAGTTGTAAGGGATTCACTCATCAGCTGACCCAGCCATCACAGACAGTTAACATGGGAATACATAAGTTGATGCAGAACAAATACGAAATATTAACTCCCTTTTCCCTGAGCAACTCTTACTCTTTCAATCTCCTTTCTCACGTCCTGATGGAAGCACCTTGTCTGTGTGTCTGTGCACTCCCTGCAGGGCGGGTTGTTGATCAACCACCATGCTGACCAGTCCCTCAACAGCTTCTGTCAGTGGCAGTCGGCCCTGGTTGGGAAGAACGGGAAGCGCCACGACCATGCCATCCTTCTGACGGGCTTTGACATCTGCTCTTGGAAGAACGAGCCCTGTGATACTTTAGGTATGACACCAAAACACAGGCTGGGAAACTCGGGGGTGTCCACAGCGGGAGCTGAATTGGTTTCAAATAAAAGAGTCCATTTTTGCACATGCTGTTATTCTTCTTGAAGATGACAGGACAGTATTATTTTTGGATTGTCACCTCTTCAAGGAATATTTTTGATTTTGAGAATATTTCTGAGCCACTCTTTTTTTCTTTTTTTTTTTTCTTTTTGTGACTGCTTGCCTTTTTTGAATAGGATTCCTCCCTAATTTGAGAACAGTGAAGGCATGGGGGGGTGGGTTGGGGGCAGAATAAACTTTACAAAAAAAGTGTAGTTGGCAAGGTTAGATTTGATTTATACTTTTTATATAGGAGTTCCTTTATTGTCAAATAAAAGTCTGCTCTAATTCCTCTATGATAAACCTGACGAAGTAGACAAGTGTCTCCACGTGCCAAAATAAACTGCCTTATTAGGAGCAGTGCAGATGATATGTGTATTTGGAGTTCTGTAGAGGAACAAGCTGTTTTACTGCTTCCTTCCTTCAGGATTTGCTCCTATCAGTGGCATGTGCAGCAAGTACCGCAGTTGCACCATTAATGAAGATACAGGCCTTGGACTGGCTTTCACCATTGCTCATGAGTCTGGACACAAGTAAGTTTCTTCTATAAACAAATATGTAAGTGAATGGAAACATAGCCCAGTTAATATAAATCAGTTAAATATAGATCATTTGGATTGGCTCATTCTAAATATAAATGATTTGGGGCCCAGAGAGTGGTGGTGAACAGGGTTCCATCCAGCTGAGTACTGGTCACCAGTGGTGTTCTGCAGGGCTTGGAATTGGCCAGTCCTCTTTAATATCTTTGAGCTTCCCACACTGCTCCCATATTCTGGTAGGGAAATTACCTCTGGTATCTGTATGGTTGCTCCAAAAAGAGAGGGGTCACTGCAGGTTACTGCAGCTTCACTGGAGAGGGGCTCTCTCTGAGTCTCTTGGAGGTCTCCTTTTCCCAGAAGACCCAGAATTTCATAGGAAACATTCAGCCTGTCCTTTGTTCTCTCTACCTGTTTAATGTGTGATTTGGGTAAAACTCACCTTTGTAGTGGTTTCTGCCTTTCTGTATTTATATCCATTGGATTTACATTTGATTTCTATTGAGGAAAGACTGTCATTTTCCTAGAACCTGGTGTCTCTCATACAAAGTCAGTAATAATCTTTCGTGGAGCTTCAGCTGTTCTTCAAATTGTTCAATTAAAGCTAAAGATGATGACCAGGTTTTGTTCTGCTTGTTTTTTTCTCCAGTCATTTTGAATTACTTTTCAACAGCTCTGTACATGGCTTTGATTTCCAGTTTTAGTGCAGTACAAGCTGGAGTCGGTCTCAGGACTGTTGATAGAGAAACAGAGTTTCTCTGTGTGGTACAAACCTGACATCAAGGGTTAGTTAACAGATCTTGATTTCTCAGCAACATTAATGCACAGAAAACCTTTGGAAAGCAGCAGTACTGTATTCTGCTGATTGGTCAAGGCGTGAAGCCTTCCCATTCTGCCTGAGTGCATCAGGACTATTTAGTTTTCATTGTACAAATATGCTCTGCAGTGTACACTATGACCTAATGTCTACACGAGTGACCCTTTCACAGGTTTCTGTGCATCTGAAGGCAAGCAAGGAATTAAAGAGTAATCCAGCTGCCAGTGAGGCCCGTGGGAATTGTGCCAAAGCATTCAAAGGACCAGATATGTAATATGAATATTGTTTGATCCTCCTGTCACACTAATGCAATTTCACTGACCTCAGTATATTTTTAATGCCCTCTGATCACTATTAGTAGAGAATCAGGCCCATGGATTATTTTTCAAGAATTATCCCATTTAGTCTCTTAATGTTCTCCTCCCTTTTTATTTTTTTATTTCCTTTGGGAGAGTCTACTCGGAATTTTTAAAAAGTCTTCTTTTTTTTTTCCTTTTTCACCGCTGCCTTTGATTCACATATTATTCAGCCTTTCTTTGGTGTACTTCCATGCTCCTAATAAAATGCTTCTTATCTCCTGGGGAAAGCCTGTGCCAGACACAAAATGTCTTTATGATCATTTGTCATGTTCATGGTCCTGACACTACCTAATATGTGATGTAAGCCAACAGAACTTGGTCCAGAGACTCCTGGAAGGAAAAGAAACCTGGGACAGCCTTGGGGGGGGTGCTGAGGTCCACTGTGAATGTATTAACCAAAGGTTTCACAGGAGGGGAATATCACACTCTGTGATCCACTGAAAGCTTCAGTGGTTAGACATTTTAGTGTTTTCTTAGGCACTTTAACGATTTGCTAAAGTTTGTGTTTTTACCTGAAAGCTTAACAGTTCCTCTGTGTTTTCAGAGCCTGTTGTGTCAGTGGGGTATAAACTGGGGATTCTCTGGCTGCAGTGCAGGAGAACAAAGTATTTTATGAAGGGTTCTAAAATACTGGCTCAGTTGGTACTTTTTTTTGGTCCATTTATGCAAAAAGCCATATATTTTAGGAAATTTGGAGCCTCAGCTGGTGGCAACACATGCAGTAACTCTGATGAGCCTGTAATGATTTATAGCAGTAGAGGCTTGAGTCCAGTAAATGAGATACTCCCTGCACATGCACAGATTACATTTATAAAGTCACCAATGTACTACAATATTGAAGTAACAGATGATGAAATTTCTATCCCAAACACATTGAAATTCACAGATGTCCCATACAGTGAGTAAATACAGAACAGTGAAAGGAAAACTTCTAAAAATTAGCTTTATTATATCAATAAAATCCCCATAATTTGTAATTATAACATGATTTTTTAATTATTGCATATTATTCTTTATATCATCCTAACACCTCTCCTAGTGAAAGCAGGGCCTCCTGATGGTCAGACTGAGCAAAACACCCTATAAGAGGCAGTATTCCCAGTAAGAGTCACTATTCCCACTGAACAGTTACAGCCTAGGCAAAATGACACTGTATAACAAAGGTGAGGAAACCAGTGTGATTTGCCTGAGATAATATAGGAAGGTAGTGGCCAAAAATAGAAAAATAATAGTATTTTTATATTAATACTGTTGTATTCTATTCAGTCAGACCCATTTCCTTTGCTACAAGTGGAGCTCTGTAGCTCTTGCTGCCTGTTAGGAAGGCAGTTATGGTATGTAAGGTATATTCCTGTGGCTGGTATTTCCCTGGATTCTGGTCTCCACACCATTCATGTTAACAGGCATTATCCCTGGGCAAAGACAGGCTCACGCTGCTTGCAGGTTTTAAGCTGACAGGTTCACAGGAATGTACAAGTGTGGCTGAACATAAAATCAGTGATGTCCATCCACCTCACCATGAAAATGTTCTTCTTCAGGAATGAGAAATGGCTAAACTGGGAAACTCTGGACCCAGTCTGCAGCTCCAGTGCTTCTGTGCAGTGTCCTGGCACTAGCTCCCAGTGCAGGGCTCCTGTGCAGCCCCAGTGTGGCTCTTGCTTGGAACCTGACTATCCTTTCCCATCAGACAAGTGCGTGATGACAAAAATTTGCTGTTAATTGGAACTTGTTTCATACCAATGCTAATTTGCATGGTGTGTAAGTTTTCATGCCTCTGGAATGAAAGGGATGAATTCCACCTTCCCTGTGGAGTTCAAGCATAGAGCTGTTACCAACACAGTGTTTCTTTTCCCCCAGATTTTGTCTTGCTTCTGTTCAATCTAGATTTTCACTCTTCCACCTGGTTCTCTTTTCAGCTTTGGTATGATTCACGATGGAGAAGGAAATGCTTGTAGAAAAGCTGAGGGAAATATTATGTCTCCCACACTCACTGGAAACAATGGAGTGTTTTCTTGGTCTGTGTGCAGCAGGCAGTATCTCAACAAATTTCTCAGGTAGGTCAGATGTAAATCTGGGCCAGTGCCAGCGAATGCAGCTTTAGTAACTGGGCTTGAATTCCTGAACAGGACAAAAATTACTAAAGTGTGAAATTCTCCTCCTTTAAAATGTGCTCAAACCCTTGCAGTGTGTGAGCCCACACACTCGGGCTGCTGGAGCGTTGAAGTGGTGTGGCCTGGAAGGGCTTTTGTCCTGCCTTGTTTCAAAAGCATGAGTTTGACCCTCCAGGAATACCCTGCAGTAATGACTGGCATATCATTCTTTCCCAGGCATTCCTGTCAGCAGCTGGGTTTATTAGAGAATTAGTAGGAAGTGTACCCAAAAGAGGGCAGACACAGTGGTACCAAAATCATTACAAAATGTAAATTAACATCAGTGGCCTTTCTCACTGGAGTTTCTCTCTTGATCTAGCTCATGTCATCAGTAAAGGACATTGTACATTTTTCACATCCTGTTTCTGTGAGAAAGAAAAAAGGGAAAGACGTCTGTTATTTTTCCAGCGTGTTGTCATTACTCAATGATGCCTTTAGAGGAACCGTTTTTCAATCGTTGTTTAATTCATCATTACATTAATCTTTCCATTATTTTTTTTAATCAATACAGAATTACTGAAAAATGCGTAGGAGGTACTCTGACCAAGAGCAACACAGGCATTTTAGGGTGCTAATTCCTTAGAGTGAGAATCAGGCACTTTTGTGGATCTGATCCTTGAATTCCCATTCAGTATCTTTGAGTAGCAGCCAGAAAAGGTAGTGGAGTTCTGGGGATTTTTTTAATGCAATATATTTTGTGTACAGAAGCAAGTTGCACGCTGAAAAGTCACGTGAGCCCCGCAACCTGCAATGTGGTCCTGGAGACTGACACTTGGCGGATAAATCCAGCATAAAGTGACCTTCTGTATGCACAGACTCTCAGGCAGAGACAAAGGGGGAAAGGTGGAGTTGGGAGCTGTGCTCTGGACACAGCCAGCCCAAAGCACACACCCTGCAACAGCCTCCTGGCAGCTCCACACAGGGCAAATGCTGGAATGGGACACTCTACCTGCTGCTTCTGCTGATTCCTGATTTGGGGAATCCACTGAAGGGAAGGAAGCAGATGAAGTCCCCTTGCTCTTGTTATCCAGGAATACAGGGAGGAAAAGAATTTGACATCATTCTTTCTTGTCACAACAGTCCCAAAGCCTGGCAATTCCTGCTTCCTTAAAACTTTGCAGGTCAGGCTACCAACAAGATATCAAGAACTTTCGGTTCCTGCACACAGATATTCTTGTTTCAGAGCATACCTCTAGAACTAGTTAAAGGTACTGTAAACCATATTATGTATTTGTGCTGGTCTGTAGCTAATTAAAATATTTTGATGTAAAGGTCATAGTCATAATTAATTTACCTTCTCGTTATAGTACAGCTCAAGCTGCCTGCCTGATTGATGAACCTAAGCAAACAGGACAGTATAAATACCCTGACAAACTGCCAGGGCAGATCTATGATGCTGATACCCAGTGCAAATGGCAATTTGGAATGAAAGCAAAACTCTGCAACCTCAGCTTTGTGAAGGTACCTATTGATGCACTTTTGAGAAGTTACAATGACATGAGAGAACTGCAGGACTCTGAATAAGAACAAGTAATAGGGGGTTCCTCGGACGCCTGGGCTATTTTACTCTGCCTTATCTTGCTTGGCAATTTGCTTTGAAGGTACTGGCCTCTTTTTGAGGAATATCCCAGTCACAGGGGAGTTTCAGAAGGAAATGTGTTTCTTCAGGAGTCATAAGGAGGGCACTTGAATCCACATGAGCCATGAGCCCTTGCCTGCTATGCTAAGGGAAATGAGCAGGCAGCAGAGTTTTGATCAAAGCTTGTGTGGGGTAAGAAGGACTCAGTTTCTTGTGTTTTATGACGGCAAAAAGCCTGGGAGAGATCTATAGGGTTATTTTAAAGCAATGAAATGTAACTTATACTCTTGACTTCATGATGAATGATTAATTTAGATTAACCTATTGTTTTAATGACTGTTACACTCCTTAGTGGTCTCTTCAGAGAAGGCATTTTTAAAAATAATCTGGAGTGCTCATTCTGAAAACACGTATGGTAATTTCTTTTACTCCTGTTATTATCCTGGAGTATTTTGATTTATTGTATACTAACCACATTATTCAAGTGATGGCAGCTGTGTTTCTTCCACAGCTAATAGACAAGGAAGGGGGAGTGAACAGCACTGTGCACAGACTGCCTTTCCAGATATCTTCTGTGGTTTAAAAAAATCTTGTCTCTTCACAGCATTATAGTCCCTGCAGACATGATGAAATCTTAGCCATGAACTTTTTAACGCTGTTTGTGTTCTGTTATAATCTCACACTCAATATAGTTTTAAGAAATATATCGTGAAATGGTGCATAAACAAGAAGGCAATATACAGGGTATGGCTGTGCTAGGAAACTTTAAACCCAGGCTTTTCTAAATTCAGAAAAGAGTTTATTTATGTGTCTTTTAAGGTAGAAAAAGCATATATCACTTATTACTCTTTCTAAATGCCAGGAAATAAGGGAAATTATGAGTACCGTAGTGAGTAGTGTTTCCTTTTCAGGATATCTGCAAATCTCTGTGGTGTCACAAAGTGGGTCACAGGTGTGAGACAAAGTTCATGCCCGCAGCAGAAGGAACAGCTTGTGGTATTAGTATGGTAAGTTGTTTTGTAAATAAAACATTGTCATCCTAACTTGAGTTTAGACTGTGTTTGCTCAAATACAAGCTCCCATCAAAACCAGTTTTATCCAGATCCCCCCAGATGTGCCATCCTGGACTTTGAGATTGCATTGTAAATGATGCGATGCATATTCAGGCCGTGTCCTCCCAGTGGTACCTGTCTGATGGCAGGGCCTGATGCCTCTCCCAGTGAGCTGTGGGATCAGGTATCTCTGGCAAATCTAAATCTGTAAGAAAATACACGAGTTATAACAGGAGTTAGATCAATGCTTCAAATTCCACTCTGATATGAGCATACCTTCAGCCATAATATTTTCTATACAGACTAAAGCCATTTTTCCATCAGAGATCACCAGTAAAAGAGCTTACTTGTTTGGGTCAAACGTTCTAATTTACTCTCATCTTATTTATTTGTATTTACCCTCATTGGTCTGAGTTTATTTAAGTTGAACCTTCTAATTTACTCTCATCTGTAGTTCACAAAATATTTTCTTTTCCTATAATGTTTCTTCCAGCAGAACATTGTTTTGATTTTCAAGTTACTGACAAATGTTTTATTTTGCTTTTTCTTTGTGTGCAGTACTTACTAATTGAATCATGAGAGGGAAACATGTTAGCAGAATTCTAGCAGGCTGTTTGTAAATGACATGGGAAGTGTTGAGGCTCTGCAGCACAGAGCCATAAACTAACATGGACTTCTGGGGGAAGAGTAAGCCAAAATGCACTCTTCAAGAGAACATTTTTGAAAATTTGTTGCCTCCAGGATCTTCAACTAAGAACTTGGACAAATATTAGGATATTACTAATGTATGCCATTGTATGGATTGATGTCGTACTCCAGAGTCCTTGTCCTGCTGTGAGCTGTTCATTGAGTTCAGTGGGTGATCTTATGTTTATTAAGATCAAGCACTGGAACTTCTAAATGTGTTTTTTTTTCTTTTTTGCATCTCCTAGGTGCTGTAACTCTGTTTTCTGGCATTGTTTTGCAGTGGTGTCGCAGAGGACAGTGTGTCCGGTACGGTGACCACGGGCCCAAGCCTGTCAATGGCCAGTGGTCTGCCTGGTCCGAGTGGTCAGAGTGCACCCGCACCTGTGGAGGGGGGGTCACCTATCAAGAAAGGCACTGCAATAATCCAAAGTAAGGCATAGGTTTGGAAAGGTATTATTTCTATACTATTTATGTTACTAGAACGAGAAACTAGCACAGTCCATTTCTGCGGGGAGATGATGTGTGTGGAAATGTTTGTAGGATTTTCTGCCATGTCCAGTATGAGCAGGCAGTGGGTGAAGGACAGAACTATGTCCTGACCCCAGAAAGCAGGGGCTGTCTGCAGGCTGCTGGAGTACCAGAACATCTCCAGCCCAGCTTGCCCCATTTATTTTGGGACACTACAGTTTATCAAATACCTGTAGAAGTAAGGAAGCGCCGTACAGACATTTTTACACCTAACAGCCTAAGAACAGGAGAAAAAGATCTTAAAAGCTCCTAAGACTTCTTCTGAGATCATATTATCCGGGATGATAAGGACAGATGTCTTTGCATGTCTGACATGTTCTTTGCATTCTTTTATATTTCATGAGTCGAACTAAAGTTGCTGAACCCTAGAATTGTGTGCTGATTCATGAAACATTTATGGTATTTGCTTCTAATTAATATCTTACCTCTGTAAATACTATTCATTATAATTAGTATTTCAAAGTAGAGTTAAAGTGTTTCCTGACCAGCATCCTTCCCAAGTACTCAACTCACTGCAACTTATGAGAAAAAAAGGATTTCTCAGTTTTATTTCATACACAAATTCAGCAGACATAGACACGTATTCCTCATTGCACATAATAAAAGCAGCATTTAAACTGCAGTAATAAAAAACAGAGAAAATATGATACAGTTTATATGAGGCTGTAAAGAAGCCTCTCATCTACTGTACAGTGCTGCAGTAATAATATCCACGCTTCATATACTGTGTTATAGGAGAATGTGAGTTAGTTAAAATAGCCTTTATTACCCACAGCCAAGCCAATTTTTGCAGATCCCTAGCAGAGCGTTTTCTCAACCTTTTCTGTTGTTTCTTAGTTCATTTTCATAAATAAAATTACTTGGATAGTTTCCTTTGTTAAACTGTTTAGCAAAAGAATGCAGGGTCTCAGAGGCCATTATATATTTTGGTCTTCCTACTTTGGTCCTTGTTTTCCTTGCTAAATTTGTGTGGGTGCACATTGTTCTTTGCATTTATGCATAAGCTCCCCCTTGCTCTCCCCCTTGTGTGACAGGGGGATGTCCAGTAGTGGAAATGGTTCTGTTTGGTGCACTGATGTGATTTTGGTGTAATTGAAAAAGATTTTTGGGGTCTTCAGACAGAAGCTCTTTAACATGAAGCGTGTCAGCTGCTGTAGCATTTAGAACTTTCCTTCAGATGATCTGTCTGTTCTAACAAAATAAGATTTGATGTAACCGAGTCATACTTGATACCAGAGCTGGATCATGTTTACACTAGTTTAAATTACATTTTATTAGTGGTAATCCAGTTGGAGCAAAGAGAAGATGGTATAATTCTCTCTCAGAGTTACAGTGATGGAATGACAGGAGTATAAATAAGCCACACACAACAGTGCACAAATGTCCAAGTAGCTGTATTTGCCATCACAGCATTTTGTATGAATGTGGAATCATAAGAAAAATAATATCATCCATTTTCAATGTTACACCACACAGAATGATTTAAAAACTAGTCCCTGTTCAGTGTTCACCTCTATAAATACACAGAAACTCAGAATAATGACCCCTTTCTTTCTGAATTCCTGAAACGTATTTCATATGTTTATATATTTCGGTACATATATGTATGTTATTTTACATGTGATATATTTATTTCACTTTCCTAATCCAGATTTTGTAGGAGCTAATGTTTGTTTTGTTCAAAAGCTTGATAGATTATTTTGGATAGCAAAATTTTGCTATCCAAAGAATGACATTTCTGTAAGAGATTAGAACAAGGGGTGTGGGTCTATGAAGAACTGACTGGACTCTAAAATGAAGTCAAAGTAATTGACTTTGTAATTCTTATGAACATCGAGGGAAATGTCTCAGTTTCTGGTGATTTTAAAGGTGATCCACTTTACCAGAAACTTAAGGACAAGTGAAGAACACAGAATCAGGCTGCCTGCATGTGAAAATCTTGTTACCTGTGTGTGTTTGTGAAGTCCTCCCCTTGCAAATAATACCCAACCAATTCAATTCCCTTCCTCTTGCCAGTTTTCAGGCAGCCCTTGTGACCACACCCGAATAGCTCTGGATGTAGCTTTGGAATTACCACTGGAGTTGTGCACAAATTCACACTGACAAACACCCGTGGGGATCACCTGTAGTCCACAGAGCTGGGCAGATTTGCTAAAATAATTATGTTCCTGTGAATTGTCACAGTGTAATTTCATAGATCTGGTTTTCATACACCACAGCACTTTACAGTTGAGGTACTTTTCCAGGACAGAAACTGATTGCATAATTTAATAGTTTAGCTGGGAAAGAACCTGAGGAGTGCCCGAGAGATTTAAATTAATACCTAAATCATATCTGTGGGACTGCATCCTACACTTCACAATAGTGCATTGTTCAGCAGAGCAGAATGGAGTTGCAGGCATGTATACAGTCAAAAGACTGAATCAAAACTGCTTGAACACGCTTTTTAAAATCTTTTGTGTACAATATCTGTAACAGTGATTATAGAAAATGCAAGATGTAAACTGATGCAAATTAATGATGCCATTTAAAATGCTTCTAAAAACCAAAGACTGTGAAAGACCTTGTAGACCTTTCAGATTCGTGCAGAATAAAATAGATTTGTGATACTATCATAATATGGACAGAAGTGTTCTTACATGAGATTAAATGGTTACAGAAAGGGAAAAATAGGACTCCACGATTTCAGAGTCTTAATTCATTTGTAATTGCATAAAATACTTCCCTTGATCATATGAATTCCAGGATTTCTTGCTCTCTGTGTTATGTTGCAGTGAATATCACGGTTTAGGAAATCTACCCTTAAAAGGGTACTGCAGAATTAATTTAAGCTACTGTTGTAGCATTTTAATGTTTTAGTCTTAAATTAAGTGGAGTACTTGCCTTTTTTGTACTTAGACTTCTTTTCCAAATCCATCTTTGGAGACTCTTTTTTTGCTGGCCTTTCTCACCAAATTTCTCCCTTTTCAAATTATCCTCAGTAAGGCTTCATGCAGGTCAGCCTATTTATGTCAGTGCTGGGGGGGTCATGGAGGGATGAAAGCTTTAGGCTGTATCTGTACCGGGGGCACTGTACCACTGCAGAAACACTGGAGTACCCTTTGTGTAGGGCATTCCACTCTAGGTGTGGATACACCAACAGCTTCTGCAGGCAGGCAGCCCAAAATCTACTGGTGGTGCAAACACCCTCAAGAAAAGCATGATTTTCTCAGTGTGGATAGTAGTATTTTCACAGAAATTTGCTTTTGTAGATCTCCGTCTCGTTTCCTGTGAATTACTTAACTCCTCCTGACATCTTGTTGGTAAAAATGAAGGTGGAGAAGTTTCCATCACTCTCAAGCCAACAGTTTCAGTAATGGGAATGTACTGTAATATTAAAGTGCTGTAATGGAGCTGGGAAACAGAATGCCTCTTTCAGAGCTCCCTTAGTTTGAGGGAATTTTATCCCATCCTCAAATGCAAGAGTGCGGCTGGAAATCACGATCTAGCTGTAAATAATTCTATTATATTGCTTATTTGGTGGCATTTACTTGGAAGGAGGTTGCTTCTTTTCCTTACACTAAAGCAGATTTGTTCTCTGGGGTTGAAGGAGGTCAAAAATCCTCCATGTGCTGAAGCTGTAAGGCAAGTCTGTAGGGAATTGAGTCAGCACCCAACAGTTTGGCTGCATTAACTCAAAGTTCTCACCAACTGCACAAAGTCAACATAAACACTCCCTGATTTCACTGATGTTCCATAACCTCCCTGCCCTTCACAGGCTGGATTGCCACCAACTAGGACAGAAAATTTGACTTTAGGACCTTCACCATTATACCCAGTACCAGTGTAGCTGGCGGGTGATCTCGGGAAAAGTCGGTGGAAGTTGTTGTGGTTTTTTCCACAGCACATTTCGCTGGTGCTTTAACCCAGTTTTAAATACAGTAACAGGTGGGTTTCCATCTCTTCCTCTGAAAGACTGTTTTGCAGCCCAGAATTCCGGAAGAGGCAGATATTGTGTAAGTCAAACATAAAAAAGGCAAGTCCCAGCTTGGTTAGAGGGTTAGACGTATGGGAGTTACAATTGATAACGACAGAGCAGACAGAAGAAGCACCTGGATGTTCTCCTCCATGTTGCACTGAGCTGTCTCAGTGTCACTCAGGGCATGAGCAGGTCAGGAGCTGCGTGGGATCCTTGGATGTGGGGAATAGCTGTAGCGCAGTGTTTAGGGATTTCAACAAACACTATGTTTCAATTGTACATTCTATACTCTTAGAATTTTAATTTTTTATTGTTATTGTATATATATAACTGTTATTCAGTATCTTTTATATTATTCTGGGTTTCTCCCTTAATGTATGTGTAAAATGGGGCAAAGCTGTCCACTGAAAGTTTATAGCTTGTCCTTCAGGTATGTCAGTTCCCTAATTTTTAAAAAACCATTATATAAATGAATGCCAGTGTAGCATTGATACATTTCTTTTCTCTTCATGGAAGAATTGTATAATACAACGAAGAGTTCTTAGAATTTGTTGTTTTGAAGACTTGGCTGAGTGCTTGCAGATGTGTATCTGAGCACAAATGACATCAGTGAACTGCTAAGTTAAAAAGAGCAACTCTTGCATTTTACATTGTTTTACGATGTCTGTGCACAGACCAAATAGTTAAAAAAAAGAATATTCTGATAACGTGAGGTATGAGTGAAGTAATAGAATATGCTCTTTCCATTCTGGCCAAAATGAAGGGAAATGCCCAGGTAAGGTTTGCTGAAGTGGATGTGACCTGCTTAAAATTACCCCTGAATTCCAGCATTTTCTTAAAGCAGGACAACTATGCACAGTCCCTGTTTCCTCTGACTATTTAAAAGCACATTTTTTCAAAATGATTTACAAAAGGAATGAACAAGGAAATGTAATCATTCATTCTCTTTTTGTTTGATCAGTGTTATGTTATCCTTTATTAACTCTAATTGTGATAGGTAATTCTTAGCACATGTTCATTCCTTGGTTACAGCAGAGTAAAAATAGCTGTATAACAAGGTTGAACCCAGCCAATACCAAATAGCCCTATAAATTTAAATTAGTGCAAACATGACTCACCTCTAGATGGTTGCATCTTTGCTGAGTCTGCAGTGATCCAAGTAGATAATTCATGTCAACTGCTTTGCTTGGTTTTAGGAACTGTGAAAATTAATGGTCCATATAAGAAATACTGATCTCCCAGGGCAGTACGTCCTCTCCTGTTCCCTGTATTCTCACACACGTGTAACATGCCAATCACACAAAAAGGAGATTTTGCAAAATCATCTTTTTTTTTTTTTTTTTTTTTTTTTTTTTAGGCCACAGTATGGTGGGAAATTCTGCCAAGGTTCCAGTCGTGTTTATCAGCTTTGCAATAAGCAGCCGTGCCCAGCAGACAGCCTGGACTTCCGAGCCCAGCAGTGTGCAGAGTACAACAGCAAACCCTTCCGGGGCTGGTTCTACAAGTGGAAGCCCTACACCAAAGTGGAAGGTGAGTGTGGCCCTGCTCCGAGGGACAGGGAGCTCTGAGCACGAATTCACCCATGTGCTCTGGGCAAACATCACCCCATGTAAGCAAATAGCGGCTCACTGGGTCTGTGTGAGATGTGTTTGCCTTCCAGCAGAGCTGGGCCCAGCCTCCTGTGTGATCCTGCCTGTATGGACATGCAGGATTGATTTGGGTTGGGAATTCGAGTCCCTGTCCTTACCGTGACTCCCTGGCTGTTGCCGCCCCTCTCTCTCTCACTTTATGTTCCATATTGCTTAGTCTGAAACCCAGGCAAAACAATTTCCGTGGAATTTTCAGCATGGGAAATGTAAGCTTCCACAATAACACTACCAGAATCTTCCTTCCTTTGGAATGTTCTCAGATTTCAAAATGTAACAGTAAATCAACCTTTTGACTTTTCTGCTGGTATGGTCCCATGAGAAGTGGAAATGCAAACAATGTACTGGCATACATGCTTTAAAGTCATCATTTACTAAGAGATCTTTATCAAGTTCAAGTCTCAATTACTATTTCTGTTATTTTGCACAAGCAAGTTTATTTTTACTTTATGCATCTTAATTTTGAAAATTCTTTGAATCAGTATTCACTTTTATCTGATAAAACAAATATTTTCTCCAGTTTGAAAGCACTACTTGAATACAAGTGTCTGGGTTTTCTCATATCATAGCTGCTTTGTTTAGCACACGTACAGATTTGCTTTTGATGATAATAAGTGTATTATTAAATATATATATGCGCATACATGTAACTTTCGTTCGTGGCCTGATTATATTTTCTTCAAAAGTCTTTGTGGACACTTTCACAGGTATTTGGAAATGTCCTAACAGGCCAGTGTGAGCCGAGGAAAGAAGTAACATGGTTTCACAGCATGTAACAGTGGATGTTGTAAAATAGGGAGAAAAATGCATCTTGTTTAATAGAAATTAAGGTGGCCTACATTGGTTTTGAAGGGAGGGACTGTGTTTAGTAAAAGAAGCTTAGTATTAGGGACAAGAGACATAATTTTCAAAAGCAAGATGTCCTCAAGTGTCTCTGAAGTTGAAAATGCCCGTCCTTCCTCTCAGCTGCTTTGTAAAAGCTCCCCCACGATCTACATTTATAGTCCTGAAAACATCATCTGGTTTTCAAAATTGCTACAGATGCTTTGCCTCTGTAGAAAGGACTAGTGGAAATCCAGCTGCTGATTAACAATTAAAGGGTACTGTTTTGAATCCAATTTCATGTTCCTAAAAACTGTTTTATTTGTTGCACTTAAATTTGTATTAAAACTGCATTTCAGCAATTGTGCTAATATTTACAATTTCATGACTGGTTTTGTCTATGCAGAATTAATCAGCCCTTTACAACCATAACACACCACCCGTGTGTAAGGAGGAATTTGACAATGGTTGGGATTTGTTGGAGGAAAAATGCTTTGTTAGGGGGAAGTCTGGCTGCAGTTCTAACTTTCAGCTGAACTGATCACTTGTGCCATATTATCCCTTTCCCAAATTTTAAATAAACTTCAAATAGAATTATTGCAGTCTCCCATTTCTCTTAATAAATGTGAAATTCGAGCCTATGGAGCAGTGGAACTGAAAGCAGGGTGCAGCAGCAGAGCTCAGGCAATGCACATGCTTTTACACGGGGTTTGAATTCTTAATTCTTTGCAAACCCACATGTGCTTTTAAAAAATCATAATATAAACTCCTCTATTTAGCTATATTTCTATTTAGCTACATTCTGGTGTCCTGTGTTGTCACCGTGCACAATTCATCCTTGTAGCTTATCCTCTAGAATGCAGGAAGAAACAACAGCCAAGATGCTTTTTATCTCTTTAACCCTGTGCTGCAGGTCTGCTAATGCTTCCTTGTCCTTTTTTTGTTTGTTTGTTTTTTCCCCAGAGGAAGACAGATGTAAATTGTACTGCACAGCTGAAGACTTTGACTTTTTCTTCGCAATGTCCAGCAAAGTGAAGGATGGAACTCTGTGTTCTCCAAATAATTTTGATGTTTGTATTGATGGAATATGTGAAGTAAGATAAAATTAAGTTTCTTCCAATCCTAATGTCTATCTTTTTTTTTATAAGGGGGCAATTGACTCCTTTAGGGAAAATGCAGCTGTTTCTTCAAATTCCCTTTTGTCTGAGTCCTTCACTTGTGCCTTTTGGTTGCAGCAAGTAGGGTGTGATCATGGACTTGGTTCCAAAGCTGTGTTGGATGCTTGTGGAGTTTGTAAAGGAGATAATTCAACGTGCAAGTTCTTTAAAGGCCAATACTTGATCCAGCACAAAGCTAATGGTAAGGAAAACTGTTCCCCATGATCAACTCACTGCTCTGCTGTGTCTCCGTGTAATATATATGACTCCTTGCTCATTCAGGCCGTGGCTGAGGGTCCAGATGTGAGCTGAAAATCACAGGGAGAGTGAGAGGAGAGTTCACATTTCTCCTGTTTCTTGGTAACAAGAAAGCTGTGAGCATAAGTCTTGGTCAGTTAAACAATCCTCTTGTTTCCTAAGCCACATTTTCCCTTTACGTGGGAATTTTCTCTTGAAAGAGATTTTAGGATTCAGGCAAGTGAAAAAATAGCTGTCAGCAGCTCTGACTGGGATGGGACTGTAGAACATATAAAAAGCAATACACAGCATAATGCCAAACATGACAGTATTTCCATGTCCATTTTCAAATTAAGTTGTCTGGAAGCGGTCCAGCTGTTTCAGTGGAAGATCCAGGCACTGGGAGGTGGACTTTTCCTTAGTGGACTGTCACAGGCTTCTTGGGAAATAATCTCACTGTGCTGAGGTTTCTCAGGCATAAAATGCAGATAAGATTTCTGTACCCACAGGGGTATCTTGAGGATCTGTTTGGTGTTGATCATAAGACATGTCCTTACTGGAGTAATATAGGCCAGGAAATTGTCCAGGGTACAGTAGTACAGCCCTGGCTGGCAGCAGGGAGATGCTCTGGTGCCCAGGGCTTTGTGAAGACTCTGCATCCCAGTGCATCTCACCTCAAAGCCCTTGTGGGTGGCAGTAGTACCTTCCAGCTACTGTAAGGAACTACAGGGAGAACTACAGTGGAGCCACCATTAGTGTGCTCTGCATTTTTCTGAGGTGAACTTGCTTTTTCTTGCCTTGAATCACAAGGAAAAATTTGAGGAATTGAAACACCTCAGAGTTACTCTGCTTACAGACTGCATGGGTTGGGGGGGTTAAAATCAGAACTGGTTCTTCCTGGTGAAAATGGGAGTAACATGGTGGGTCAGAACAGCTGCGTTATCTTTTGAACTGTGATCATTTCAGACTGGCTCAGGAAGACGAGCCAGCTGTGTGTGTGTGACAGCTGCCAGCACGCTGCTCCCTTCTCTCCTCACAGACTACTACGCGGTGGTGACGGTGCCGGCCGGCGCGCGCAGCATCCAGCTCCGGGAGATGCACGTCTCCTCCAGCTACCTGGCCGTGCGCAGCCTGGCCAACAAGTACTACCTGACGGGGGACTGGACAATCGACTGGCCGGGGAAGTTCCCTTTCGCCGGGACAGTTTTTGATTATCAACGCTCCTTTAACCATCCCGAGAGTCTCTATGCGGCGGGACCCACTAATGAGACGCTGGTCTTTGAAGTAAGCCTGGCTTCTGTTTGTTCTTGCCCTGATGTCCATTACAGAAATGCTAGCGACAGCTTCAGCTCTGCGCCGGGGCTCTCAGCAAGATTAAAGAGCAGTGTTGAGTCACGACAGCATTCAGACTCAGTTGTGTGCTCATGCTGGATTGAAAGGCCTCTCACTGCTTCATCGAGGTCTGAAGTTTTGTAAACTGTCACAAATCCTGTGGAAAGGAAGGTGCATAAAACACACCCTATAGCATCATTTCTCAGTTGCTGCACGATGGTGATGGAGGTTATAAATGCCTCCCATACGTGGCATGCAATAAAATCCAATAACTTAAAGGTACCATTGTGTCAGTGCTCAACGCTTACATGTTCAAATAATGCTTCTGAAACTGCAGGTGAGTGGAGCCGTTTTCACATCCACCTTGGAGTGCAGTCAAAATACCACACACAGGTTCCTGCAGAATGGATTTCTGTTGATTCAGTTGTTCTGTTATATATGTTTATCTCACAATCAAATTTGTGTCACCTACTTTGTTTGCCAGATGTTCTGTGTTGAAACTATTGTTAGCAGAAAGGAAACTTGGTACTTACATGGTTCGTTCCAGTTTTACAATTTTGAAATTGGTCTCTGGTACTGCTGTTCTAAGAAAAATCTCCTTCTGCATTAGGTTGCTTGGCTAGATTTTCTTTTAAAATGCATCAGAACATCTGAGGGGCCATTTCTGGCTGAATCATCGAGGTCTTTGCTTCCTGTTAGCTCCATTAGTTTGCCTTTGTTAGCTCTAGCAGGTCTTTGGCTTTGTAACTCAGCTGTTAAGTCTGTTTTGATGAATCCTTCTTTCCCTGGGAAGGAAGGATCCCTCCCCAGCAGAGATTCAGTTCCTTCCCACACCATCCAGCAGCACTCCTGAACATGTAGAGCCCTTGGGGAGCATGGCAGCAAGTGCTGTGTCCCCTGTCCGAGGCAGCATCCCGCTGTCCTTCCCCCCATCCCGTATCCCTGTCTCTGGAATCTGCTCCCTCGCCCAGCTTGGTCCCGTGAAGCCGAGAGCAAGCACAGACTGGGATATGAAGTATATTCTTCAAGGGTTATTTAAGCTTTCACAAGTATCCAGTGAAGTGTTTATTTGGAATACTGAAGAGCTTTGCTGCTCTTCCTGCTGGCTGAGTAATGGACTGAAACGTGTCCGTAAGAACCACTGAAGGCCCTGCACCATGGACATGTTAAAGCTCTTTAGGGTGGACACAAGTTTTAGAACAGGCAGTTTGATGTGAGCTGAGGGCTTGTCCTGCCACAAACTGCCATCCCAATTCACAAGGCCTTCTGCAACATCTTTCTCCATTGAAGAATTTTCATTTTGGGTATGTGTGTTAATAGGGATCTTCCTTTAGTCCAAGATCAGTTTGGTCAACAAGCTACAGACATGCTCCCCTGTCTGCAAATCATCTGCCTTACACCAAAACAACCACACTTACAAATGTTAAGCTGAACTCCCAGGAATCTTATTTGTCATAACCCAAAGTAGATTTGAGCTGTATTATTATTATAGAGCTGAAGTATGAATTATAAATCACCTGCAGGAAGACTTGGCTGCATATTGTGCACCTACTTTGCAGAATAGAGATTAAAGAAAAGAAATTAATGCCAAATAATACTTCTATTTTCATCCTTTCAAATTATGCTAAACAGTGTTATTAAGATGTAACATTTAACTGGAGGCTGTCGCTCCTTTCAGAGCTGTTAGGCTTCCCTTGGATTTTTATTGAAATACCTACACCACTGGCATTGGTAGCTGGGGATTCCAATGACCAAAATTGTTATGTATGCCCCAATTACACATGTCTATGAACTGGATTTAAGATTTTTTTCCCTTTTAATAATTTAAGCAACATGCAACAAGCTGAATTCTGAAAAAAATGCAGAATTTTCTGTTCAGAGATCTGCAATATTTATAACTTACCACTGACTCTAAGAAGCAAAAATGCCGATGAAAACTGAAGAAATATGTTTTGAGAGGACACACGTATTGCTGAATGTCTGCTTTCAGCCATAATAGTGAAACAAATCCTACTTCAGCTCTGAATACCAGAGACTGATAGGAGGCTGAAAAAAGGAGTGTTTAAGCATACCACAGTGTAGCTTTGTTTTCATTTTTATCTCACCTATAATTTTCAAAGAAGCACACAAAGATGTCCTGCTACAATTTTTTATTCAACTAAGTTAGTTTTACATAAGATAAGGTTTTCCAGGGTTTGGACCTCAACTCGTTCCTGTAATCTTCAGATTTCTTTTTCTTTTTTAAATTAGGCTGTATTCAAAAGATATTTAATACTTCTTTTCTAGATTAGGTTTGTTGTTTTTCTTCCAGAACAGTTCAGTGTGAGCCCTTGTAAAATGGTGCACTGCAGGTACTGAGGACTTGGATAAATTGTATGTATAATACAGGAGCTTTTATTATTCAGGTGGGCAGAAAATAGAAGGTTTTGCAGTTGTATTTATGGCCATTCACCTGTGACTGAAAGCCAGATTAACACAGCTTGTGCCCATTTCATTCTGCAGTTATAATTTTGGTAGACATTTGTGTGGTGAATGAAATGGTCCAGGTTTTTGCCTTTGTTTCTGCATGCAAAGCAGGCTGCAGGTATCCAGAAAGCTCAGGCTGTGCACATCCTCTGAGCAACATTCCCAGGAGAGGATGGGACCAGACAGGTCTGGCAAGTCTGTGCTCAGGGCAATCACTTCCTTTGAAATGCAGTCATCCTCCAAAACATTTTCTTGAAAGAGACATCTGAAGCATGTATTGAGAGAGAAGGAGGAGATGCAAATAAGAAAAAAAATCTTTAAATTTCCCATTGTCTTGCACACCACAAGTTCAGCCTTGCAGTTCTGTGAGATGTGTTGTATTTATATTTTATTGTACAGTCTGTTCCTATGCATCTCCTTTCCTGTCAGGCTTTTCAACAGTTCAGCTGAGCACGTATCATTTAATCAGACATTGCAGACCTCAACACTATTCAAAAATGGGTAAGACACCAGAAAAAGACATAAAGTGCTTTTCTTATTTACCCTAGAATTTCAGCAAACCCTCCCCTCCATATCTATACTTATATATATTATATATATGTAATTATGGGAGTGAATCATACTGAAAAAGACAAAGAGTAGTGAATCTGTAATTTAACTGGGTTGTGGGAGAGAAAGTACAAACTGCAGTGGCCAGATATTTTCTGAAGAGGAGAACATGGTGAGATGAATGTGGAATTAATATGTATAACTAGTATTTCCTGAGCACAACTGCAGGAAGGGTGAATGCATGATGAGGTTTTAGGATTCATCAGGATCCCTTCTGGATTGTTCAAGAATTGATTTCACAGATGGAGGGAAGGGAAAACCCAGTAAACTTGTGTCCTTCAGAATTTGTGTATCAGTGTCCTTCTGAAATTAATATGACTGATATTTTGGTGATTATGGGTTTTCAAAAACCAGTAAAAGCTGAAATGAGAAATATTCATAGATTCAGAAGACAGTCACTGAAATAGCACAATTTAGATTACATGAAATAATGGTCAGTGGTCAGAGGGGTAGAAATATGACAGTTAGATGCTAATCTAGAATGAGAAATTGATACCAGGTTTTTAAAATATAGTTTATGTAGCATATTTGTCTCATCTTAAAAAGAAACATGCTGGATTTTTTTTTAATGTAGCTGAATACCTTCAGCTTATTTATCTGCTATTTGGACATAGGAAATCCAAGGTCAGCTCTTTCAAATTAAAGACCTTGTCAGTGTTTTTCTCTTAACTGAAAGATATTTAACTTGAGGAGAAACAGTCAGTATAATTATCATTAATTATCTAGCTTTGCAAACAAGGGCTGCCAGTGGGCACCACCAGCTGCTGAAAATCCTTTGGAGCAGGAGAGCCCTCGCAGGGCTCTGTCACAAGTGAGGCTCACTGGGGGCATCCATTTGGTGAAATATTCAGTCACCCTCCACGACACACTCAAATGCTGGGGAAGATTCTGAAAGGGCACAAGAAACAAAATGTTACATGGGCGTGAAAAAGGCTGCATGGCCAGGCATTGATGAACTCACTCGAAAATGATGAGAGTTTTGTGATTTTGTGTTCCATTCTATCAAAAAGCAGATGAAGGAAGAACTGACTGATTTAAGAAGTCAAATACAACTTGAGAAAGCAAAGTTTTCCAGGATGAGACAGGATCAGTATCCTCACTGAAGCTTACCTCAAACTTGGTGAAACACTAAATCAAGAAATTGAGAAATCTTTGTGAAGTAAAGAAAGTTTATTTTAACATCAATAAGTAACAGATGGAAAGGATGCTTTGTAAAGAGGCAGACATCCACAGGAAGAGAAGGTGAATGGAGCTTCGAGGCAGGAATATGTCTAATTAAATCCAGTAAATCACTTCCTCTTTATCAATAGGAGAGAACAGGAGAAGGGAGGCCAGGTGGAATGGCTTTACTGATGATGTAGCTGCCACTGGGAGAAAGCCAAGTTGCAGTTATAAAGGATTACATTTATTATTAGCTACTAGATGATAAATTTGTACTGATTTCCCCTGAAGAGAAAGTAGGCTAAAGAGACCTAAGATGTACTTATAAGATACAGATGTTGACTCAATACAATGGATAAAAGGGTTCTCCTGTAGTGAGGAGAGATTAGCTGGACAGCATCCCTGAAGGTTGTGCATTTAGCATGTGAACAGTGAAAAAATGGAGCACAATAACAATGGAAGATAAATTTGAAACAGCTGAAGTAGAAATGAGATCATATAGAACCCTTTCAAGGATACTTCTTTTTTTTTTTCTCCTTTTAATGACCTTAGTGGACTTTCCTGAAAAACAGTAGTTTGTCATAAGCTTTTAGTTAAGACTGTGTTTAAAGTTACTTTAGAAGTATTGGAGAGATAAAACGCCTTTTGTTTTAAGGTTTGGCTTGAGTACCCAGTGGGTAATTCTTCCTTTACTGCTTTCCAAACAGGTGTTCTCCCACTTTCCTTTGAAGCCCTGGTGCTGCCACTGTCAAGGATCCCATCCAATAACTGTCCAGTTTTAAAACTTGTTTTAAATACTTTTCCACCAGAACCATATGCTGCATGCTTAGATTTACCGGAATAAATTCACAGAAGTCAATGGAATTAACCTTGATTGAACAGAGAAACCAGAATGTGCCTTAGCATGTTGGATGTTACAATATTCATTAAACAGCACGTAGATCCCCAGTGGATGAGAACTGCAGGTCTCAAGCAGAGCACAGCCAGGCACTTGCCTTCACACAGACTTCTCTGTGTGCCCTCTCTGCAGATTGTTACATCCCCCTAAAGCAATTATCAAATACTTCCAAAGCATGGGAATGACCCAGGAAACGTAGATGATGTTTGCAATGTCGATGCAGCTTGAGGATGCAGATCCAAGGCACTGTGGATGTTGGGATGTGGATGCTGGGATTCAGAGTTTGGGCTCATGCCCATTTTGTGAATGAGGCACATGCAGAATGCATGCAGATAAAAATAATCCTTTACCTGCCTTTTTTCCTCTATGCTCAGCTTCACTCTGTAAGTGATTTGTAAGTATCTGTTAGTCCTTCACAGAGATAATGAGTCTTTTTTTCAGCATGCTACAAGCTGAGCATTAGTATTCTTTCCTATACATTGGACAAAATGTTGTGGAAGAAATAGGAATTTAGCTTGTATAAATTAGTCTCTCTTAATTTAGTGTGCTGCAAGTAACTTCACATACACACCTTACAATAAAGAAATACTGAAAAGCACTGAGTCAATCATAACGAAGCAATGTTAGTGGACTCTTTAAAAATTTGACCTGCAAAATAGAGTATTATATTGGAAACTTAAGATGGCCATGAGAGAAAAAAATCTCAAACAAAGGAGCAGATGCACAGCTAGTTTAGAGAATTTATTGGTTTAGCTTTCACATCAAAATTAGCAGCGAAAGGAAAAGGTTCTTTACTCAGGAGAGTTCAATTTATCCATTGTTTTAACATTTTGTGCCCTAAACTAAAGCCACAGTTCTTTTTCTTCGGAATAGATCCAGCAGATTCCAGCCGTAGAGCCTGTGGTTTTCGAACTCAAGAAGCTGTAAATTTTATAACTCTGCGCCCTGCGGTCAGAGCTGCTGAGTGTTGTGTCTGAAGTCAGGTGGTTGGTGTGTTAAAGGTAGACATTAAACAGTTCTGTTGAGGAACTGGAAATGTTTAAGGAGGTTGTTTGCCAGCTGTAAATTTGGGAGCAAATGCCAGTTGGCTGAAAAGATGCTGGAATGCGTCCAGTTAAGTAGACTAGCGCTGGAGGTCTTTCCAAATTTGTAGCTCTGATAACTTGGCTGAATATGCAGACTTCAGTTATTGGGTTGTTAAGAAAGGGCTTTATAATGAATGTTCGAAAATACGATAGAAAACTTTTTATATGCTCGTTACTTTGGCAAAATTGCAGCTTTGCAATAGTATTGCATTCCTGATGAAAACTCGGTTGAACATTATACATCGTGTACTATTCTTCAGCTGAGTGCCAGGGACTTCAAAGCGTATGGTTTTGTGCCCTGCAATATTTTTGTCTCCAATACTATTCCATAGTTTGATTTTTGCCCTTTTTCTACATAGCTGGGATGATACAGGAGGAGAGGCACCTGACTGTGATGCAGCTCCTGCTTGGTAAACATTCCCTCTCGCAGCCTGCTGGGTGGGAAGGGGCTCTGGCTTTGGCTGCTGGCCAGGAAGTGGAGAGGAAGTTCCCTTCTGCTGCCTGTTAGAATTGTGGCTACTTCCCAATGTGCAAGGAGGGGATGTAGCCCAAGGTCATAAAATGTGTATGGCCCAGCTTGCCTGGCGTGCAGGATTTACCCCACAAGCACTCGCCCAGCTGTGAGCTCCTTGCCCCATTGTGTGGCTTTTCTCTGAAGGGATGGATTCTCACGGGTCTTGTTCTGACGTGTCCCAGATCATTCCCTTCCCTCTGCTGAAGCACCAGGAGAATATTGTAAAACTGCCACTCTTACCTTCTCATCCTCCCCCTTTCCTGTTCTGAACCCTGTGTTCAGAATGCATTCCATCTGTTCCTTGCCTCCACTGTCACAAAGAGCACTTTCAGAAGACAAATGTTCAGTCTAATACTTCAAGATATTTTTATTAGAAAAGTTTTAAACTTTGCTGCTTTTTGGCCGCTGGCACAGCACAGTTTTATGACGGTTGTCAGAATCCAGTGAGATGAGGACTAACTCTTACATGGGGTTTTGTGGTATGGACAAAACCTCCTCCTCCTTTGACACAACTTATTAAAAGGCCAGACAGAATTTCAGCCTCTACGCTTGAAGGAACACAGAGCACCTACTGAAATGGGAGAAAGTGTTTCTGGCTGCCTAAGATGCTGAGATCTGTGCTAATACCTTAGACTTGTAGGATGAGTAAAAGTAAATTACAACATTTTGAGCTCTGGTCTGTAAGAAGAACCAGGAGAGGCATTGTTTTAAATGAAGAATAGTATTCCAGGGCTCAGTTCTTACTACAGTTAACACACTGCATTTTTTTCCTGAAGCACGTGTTCTGAAGCTTTACACTTCAGATATTTGTCTCAGTTTGTCCTTGAGAGAAGAACAGTAGAGTGAACGTGTTATTGCAACCCGTTTTGTCTGGAAACTCTAATGCCAGTGGACTTGGGGTTCGATATTCAAACTTTAGAACAGCTGTTTTAGCAGTTGGACTTTTTGCTATCAGCAGTCTGATAGATTTGTAAAAATAAAAATTTGTATATGTGTTTTCCTTCATCTGAAGGGGCTGTTAAATCTTACCACATTTATTTCAGATAATGATGAATAACAAAGGGAAAAAGAAAAGTCCTGAAAAAAGTTACACTGGGAATGGTTTGAATAGAGTACAGCAAACAGGGCACAGAAGCACACACTGGGGAGGGAGCCTAAAGTGAAATACTGAAGCTTTGTGAGATGCTCGTTAGTGAGCCCCATGTGCTGGGAGCTCTGAACACTGCGGAGGTTTCCTGGGAAGCCAGTAAGAGATCCAGAGATCTGGGGTGCATCTGTGCAGGGCAGAGAGGAGTTGAACAGCAGTCTCAATTCTCATGTTTCTTAATTTCAGAGTATTACATGTTAATCCTGTTCCTGTAAAATAACTGTGATCTATTTCTACCAGGAATTTTCAGTCAAAATAGAGGTCAGTAATCACTCTCAGATCTATTTCTTCAACAACCTCACAGGTATTCTAAGGTGCTCATGAATTAAGCTTGGATGGCTGAAAAAATTTACGTGAAATACTTCATTTATGTGTGCTTGAAGGAGTTTCTAATCTGAACCTTCCCAGGAGAAGGCACATACTCTACAATTCATTTGGAAGTATTTGCCTTTGGCAGTCCTAATTGCTGTATTCTCAGTTTGGATCATTATTGAGGTTCCCTGACTGAAATAAAAACTTTGGCTACTAAGAATGGAAACTATAGCATCCGTTTTTCTTCTAGAAAAGTAAACACTGTGCAGTCCAGATCCTTCATGTGTTCAACATTATTGAGCTGCAGGTCATGTAAATTTGGTCTGAATTTTCACTGTCATGGGCAATTTCTGTTTTCCAATAGGTACATTTTCAGAATACCTTAAAACCCTTGGCTACATTTCAAAAGGTTATTATGTTCCTTGGTCTTAAACAACATAAATGTGAGTTTGTTGCTGTTTTATGAAACCAGTCTATACAGAGATCAGTTCTACTTGTATGGATTGCTTAAGTGCTCAGGTCAGACACTCTGTAAACTTAACTTGCAAGTTATTAATATTTTGAATGACAATCATTAACATAGATTTTAATTGTGCTTGAAATGCTAATGCTTATCAAAAAGCATATTTAGGAACTGACTGCACCTGCTCCTTATGTTACTATGACAAGATCCATATTGGTGAAGATTTAAAACTTATTAGAGCACTGTAACTGTGAACTCCTGCACTGTTTCTGCTAAGTGTGGATATAAATGCACTTTGCTGCCAAAAGTTTCTAAAATAAATGTTGTCAAGTAGAAATTTCTCCCCAAATTTAGGTATGTGTCAGATGTTCATGCATCTTGCAGTGATTATAACTCAGTCTTGAAATGAATACAGTGAATGAAAACTGCAGTATAATTCACCACAAAAATAGTACACCCTCGAGAGCTGGGCTCCCTGAGTTTAATGAAAAAGATTGTTATTATGGTCAGTAATCACACTTTCTATAAATTTTTTAACACATTATGCTGAAATAGTGAATAAAAGATTTTTCCAATCCTTTTTTCCTCTGTAGACACCCCAGGACAGGTTCTCTTCTGCACTGAAGCTTTATCAGCTTCAATCACCATGAGAAAAATTCCAGCTGAGGGTCTTACAAACAAAATTTATAATCAGTCTGCATAGAAAAGAGTTTTTTACAAGAAAGAAGCTTGTATTTTATACCCTCAGCCTCAAGACCTGAGGAAGCCATCTCCAGCCCCACAGCTGTGCTAAAGCTTCTGCCGGGAAAGCGTTTGAGTCCTGCTTGGTGGGCAAAGGCTCCTTCCTTGCTAGAAGGATGAGCCTGGCCTTTGCTTGCTAAAGAGAGGAGATGTCTGCCATCCCCAGATCCTGACTCCATGCCCTGCAGTGCCCCAGGCAGTGCCCAGCCCCGGCCAGTGGGCTCCCAGTGAGTGCAGGGACCTGCTGGGTCAGGGCCAGCACGGGAGGCTCTGGGGGTGATACTCCAGCGCTGCTGAAGGCGGTGCTGCTTCACTGACTCGGTCGGATGCCCCTGATTTTTAGGAGGGGACTGTTTCTGCACCCCTCTGTTACAGGCCCTGCAGGTGTTGGTCCAGGCAATGCTTTGCTGTTTAGGATTTGCTTCAATGGTTTTTCCTGTGGGTCTCCTGAAAGTCCTCTCACAAGCATGCTGTGTGTACATTTATGTTGTGTGTACCTTGTTCAGTTCATCTTCCTTCAGACTGACAGAATCCGTTTTTTTTTACCTCTTCCCCCTCCTTTTTTTTTTTTAAACAACCCCCAAATATCCCTCTACAGATCCTGTTACAAGGCAAGAATCCTGGGATTGCTTGGGAATATACATTTGCCAAAACCAGCGCTGAAGAGAAGACATCTGTCAGGAAGCACAGCTACTCCTGGGTGATGGTGCAGTCTGAGTGCTCAGCCACCTGTGGTGGTGGTAGGTAACTTTCCCATTGCCAAGCGTCTTCTTTTCCATTTTGTTTTTAAAGCATCTCGGATCTTTTCAGCTGCCTTTAATTTTGCAAACATATATTGATACATACAGGGGGTTACACTGAACACCTGGTCCTTATTTTTTTTTATCTGATAACTTAGAACACAGAGGAAATAACTTCGTGTTGCCTTTGTGGTAAAAAATATTCATGCCAGTGAGTCAGTCTTTTTTGTTTAGGTCAACCCATATGCATATGATATCTTCCTGTTGAAGTAATGTGGAAATTAATTATATACTTTGATGTTGTCATTTGGGAACATAGAAAGGTACCAAATAATTAGGAAAATTTATCCTATCTGTAGAGAGCAACCAAAGATAAAAATATTGTCAAGACCTCCACTGACAGCTGCACCCCCATCTTCTCATTGTTTAATTAGCAATATTTTAATTCTGCCAGTTCAAAGTCTGAAATTCCATGTAAGCTGAGGATTTCTTATTGCCATATTCCTCTTTTCTTGCACAGACATCTGTTTATTTTTATAAATCCTGCATGTTTTGTCAGTGGAAGTAATTCTAGGATGTAATGAAAGCAAAAAACTGGCATGTGGGAAGTCTGTAATACCAAAGGATAGGGCTGAGTACTGAAGGAAATGCTCCTGTATTGGCAAAAAAGTTCAGGTGAAATTCAGGAATACCTTGCTGGTGTGTTGCCAGAACTTCACAGCTTCTCAGTAAATGGTGTACAGAAGAAAGATCCCCCAGGAGCGCTGCAACCATAAAATATGACAGCTGTATTTTCCTCCTTGCCTTTAAAAGGTTGCAGCATGGACATAAAAGTGATGGAAACAGTCTTGTTTCCAAATTTGATTCACTGTGCCCAATGAACCATGTGTGAGGTGAATGGTAGATCTCAGTTAAAAGATAAATCTATAAAATCACTTAAGGCATTTCTGTAGCTGTCCTGATGCTGACACTTGATTGAGTTTAAGGTACAGGGACCTGCAGAACTCTGGAGGCTGTAGAGATTCACTGTAAAAAGTTTTCAGGATGTTTATTTGCAGCTTTGAAGCGCGTGAGGAGGGCTCTGAGCAAGCACTGCTAGTGTCTGCAGGAAATTAGGATTTGAGTAATTACTAATTTTTGCTGGGGGAAGAGTCTGCAAATCTGCTGTTTATAGCTAAAATGTTTTGTGTGATTTCAGTAGTATCTGTGCTACAGAGAAGGAAATCAATGTTAAAAACATGTTGTCGCATAAACCCATATTTTATTTAGTTCAAGTTAGGGGATTTGTACCAAGGATGAGTTTAGACTTGTTTAGTTAAAATTGTCCCCTACTAGTTTTTTCTCTTACATTTCGAATGCATGTTCATTATCGTGTATTCTTTTCTAACACTTCCACAGGACACGTTACAGCAAAAGCAATTTGCTTGGAAGATCATCGTGCACGAGTCAACACCTCCTTCTGTGGCCCAAGGACAAAGCCTTTAACCGAAACAAAACTGTGCAACACAAATCCCTGCCCAGCATTGTAAGTTCTCTGGGGTTTTGTGCCTGCTGGCTGTGCCCTGTGCCTGGCTGTGCCACAGAGGGAATCCTCTCGGGGGGCACATGGAAGCGTTTGCCTGCTGGGTGAGCCCCTCGTGCTCCGTAACGTGAACCGGGAATTTGTTTAAGATTTTCTGCCCAAGGCTCCCCAGTGGGGTTTTGGGTCTGATGCCTAAAGCAGGGGCTCCTGAGGGCTCTGTCCCCATGCTGGGGTGACCCAGAGCAAATCCAGCGTTCTCAGGGGCTCCTTCTGCCACCTTTACTCATCTTGAATCACTAAGCCCATTTCCTGAGTAAAGTGCTACTCCCTGTGCGGGAGCTTGGCCCCATGACTCGCATTCCACATATTAGATTAGGTTAAAAGAGTCTTGTGAAGTGTAATTAGTGATTTTTGGACAAAACGTCTCACAGAGTATTGTGATGCCAAGAAGAGGACTATCTAAACCAAACAAGCTGTCAGCAAAGCTCCTGGTGCCCACAGAAATAAATACGAAAGCATTGCCTGTGTGAACAGTCCTATTTTCTAAAGATATAAGGAAGGTGAGATGCAAAGGAAGACACTGACATATACATAAGCACTTAGAATCCAGCTGGTCTAAATCAATTTAAAAACCAAGGGAGTTACACTGATTTATAGTAGCTGAAGTAGGGGTCCTTTGGAAAAAAAAGTGGTGTGCTCATATAATTAAACACAGTATTATGTGGCTTAGGATATAAATCTTAGGATATAAATGGATAGATTAAAGGACACAGTGGCCATCTTTCTTCTGCTGGTTATTTCACTTTTGGATTCCTGGCTTTGCAACCTCAGCATTATTTTAATTTTGTATTGAAGATCAGAAAAGCTGTATTATGTTGGGAAAGACATTTAAACCTCCAGAACAGGAGATTTTCTAAAGGAAGATGTTGAAAAAATTCAGAGTGTTTCAGTCAGTGGGAAGTAAATACACTTGAAGATGCATTGAAGCAGAAGTAATGGAGGAGGGGCCTAGACCTGGCATCATCTGCTGGTTTTACTCTGGGATGATAAAAGCAACAGTAAAAGCAGTTGGCTAAGCCTGCTCCCATACTTCATAAAATAGCCCATTTAATAATGTTTAATAGGAAGCATTCCTCATCTCCCCCAGTCCAGGAGAGGATGGTGGGGCAAAGCAAAAAGATGCATATGTTCTGCAGTGACTTTGGTTTAACTTAAAAATCCATACTTTGCAATATGTTGAACAAACTGAAAAATAGTCCAGTAATAGTTTGGAATTTCCTGCACATTTAAAGAGCACAGCAGAGTACACAGAATCCCAATGCCAAATTACACACTGTGGCCACAGAACGATGGAGATAAGGTTTAAGTAATGGTGCCGTGTGACACGAGAGCCCCACGTTACTGCTTCAGCAGTTTCTTTAGATTGCGTTTAGCCGCATGATTTTCTCAGTACCAATTTTAAGTCATCTTTGTAGCCAAACACAATCTTTTCATATGCAACTTATTTTCTGCTAGGACTATTTCTATCCAGTGAGCACAGAAATGTATTGTCTGTGATGTCTCCAGGAGTCTCTCTGCTCTTTCTGCTTACCTTTGTTTTGATGTGGCATCGCTGTGCTTGAAAGCTCCACCCAAATCAGATTCATTTATACTGACCACACAGAAAGTTTCTGTGTCTGTTAACTTGAGATCCTGATGTATTTTGAACATCCACTGATACATGTTTACCCTGAAAATGCTGATGTCCATTTTGACACACAGTGCAATGCTTTCATACTGAAATCCCAGCTATTCTGTGATTTACTACTTTAAAACAAAATTAATGAGTTGAACCCTAAAAAGAGTGCAAAAAGAAAAGATGTAAAATCCCCAAGCACCTCTAGGGAAAAATAGTTCAACTCACTAATTAATTACTCTTAAAATCCTTAGGATATATTAATGCATGGAGGATCTACGTGTAGGACCATGCCTTAAATTAACAGTTGCCATTCAGCTGAGTGAAACTGTGCCAGGATATCTCTGCTGAGGAATCTGCCCAGAAACTCACAGCATGTCATATTTCCCATAAACCCAAGACTGCCAACAGAAAAAAAAAAAAAAAAAGTAGGATTAATAAATACCATGGAGGAAAGAAAAGAATGCTTGATAGCCAGCAACTCAAGCAAACTCAGATACACCAGGCAGAACAGGCAGGGCAAGGAGGTGAGAGATGAGACACAAGTGTGTCAGTTTGGGGAAATAAAAGAGGCTCCAGACTTGCAAAGGTCACTGGGGAATAATTGCTGCATAGGAACAAAGGCTGATTAGTCTGAGTGGGACCAAACTACTGTCCCACACAGAAAGGCACCAGCGCTGCACACTGTTGTTGCTGGATTTCAGAGCTGCCAAATCTGGTCATAATTATTTAGTTATTTGAGCTAATGAAAGATACTCCTGGATCACAGCCCAGATAATCTTGGAAAATGGAAGTTTACTAGAGGACATTAAAGTAGGTTTATTACCCTCTCCTCAGTGAAGAGGGGAACTTTCTGGGCAGTTATGGTGAATAAACTCCTAAAATGAACACTTTTGGTCACTCGACCAATGACCATTGTCAGAAACATCACGGCAAACTAATTAAAAGTTGTAAAATGGATTTAAACTCTTTTCCCAGAAGCTTGTCGTTCAGTGGCCCAAATATTTATAAATCAGACAAGAAGGAAACTTCTGACGTGTTCTGGAATTACATAATGACTGACTTTTCACATTAATATTTCTTTGTCCTTAAATTAGTGCCTTTTACATTTCTCACTACTTTTGGCAGTTCCTGAAGTTGCTAGACACTGAGAGCTGGGATTTCTTCTATTCCCGAAGACATTTTCAAAAATAGGCTTTTTATAAATTTTTTACAAATTAAAATTAGCTTTGTTTTCAGGCAGATGTGAATAGACAGGCAAATGGGATGCTATGTGTCTCTTTCACACAGGACAAAAAAAGCTTTCTTGTCATTAAAACTGTATGTAAGCAGCTATTCCAGTGGTCACAGAGTGGATGGTGTGAGAAGCTGTGGAAGCAGGATAGGCCAAGTGGTCAGATGTGAGAAAAAAAACCTTTTCCATGACATAAATTATTAAAAATTTGCCAAGCTGTTTAAAAATCTTCAGTTTAATTTCAGTGCTGGGTCTTTGAATGAGATTTCTCAATGAGTAATCATTTAGTCATTCATCATTTCTGCTGTTTCTTCACTTCTCTTTTCCTATCTGGCTGTGATTATGGTCTCACACTGGAAGCCTTCGAGCACAAAGACACTTGGTTGCATGTTTGCAGAGTGTCCCACAAGGGCTGGGGACCCACTCAGTGCTTCGAGAATAGAAATAGCGAGCAGCTCCTGGCATTTCAAAACTTAACTTAGCCCAAGCACTTGGCAATAACCCCTCAGACTTGGTGTCACTTGAGGGACGGGACATGTAGCTGCAGCATCCCTGTGCCTCGAGCATACGTTGCCCAACAGCTTGTGCTGGTTAAATTGCCTCTGTTTTATTTAGATTCTGCATCAACTGTCTGCCAGATTTATTAGTCTGAGGACATGTAAATCATTGAGTCAGAGAATCATAAAGTCGCAGCGTGCTTTGGGTTGGAAGGGACCTTAAAGTTCATCCCATTCCACCCCCTGCCATGGGCAGGGACGCCTTCCACCATCTCAGGGGGCTCCAAGCCCCAGTGTCCAGCCTGGCCTTGGGCACTGCCAGGGATCCAGGGGCAGCCACAGCTTCTCTGGGCACCCTGTGCCAGGGCCTGCCCACCCTCCCAGGGAACAATTCCTTCCTTATGTCTAATCTAAACCTGCCCTCCTTCAGCTTAAAGCCATTCCCCGTTTTCCTTGTGCATTCCCTTGTGAGAAGTCCCCCTCCAGCTCTCTTCCAGGCTCCCCTCAGGTACTGGAAGGCTGCACTTAGGTCACCCTGGAGCCTTCTCTTCTCCAGGTTGAACAACCCCAGCTCTCTCAGCCTTTCAGAGCCTTTTCATTTCCTCAGGACACCAGTGACAGGACTGCTGCTTTTAGCAGGCAAGTTCTTTTCCATGAATAATGGGCCAGTAAGTTGTGACAGAAATGCCAACATTTGTCACCCTGTGTGAGTGTATCTCAGCACAGACATGGTCGGTGTGTACTCAGCTAAATTCTATCTGATCTAATTACATCTTCTAATTATATCTTCTAAATACTCCACCAGCCTCCGTGGCATCTGTCTCAGTCCCCGTGGAATTCCAGATTCCAGGTCAGATTCATAGGCAAGCTGGTTCTAGTGGATAAAAGCTATAAATAAACAATACTTGTTTCTCTAGTTGTGTGACTTGTATTTCATCCCTAGCGGAAAGTTCCATGCTTTGGAAGCAGATTATGTATTTTGATTGCTTGAACAGATACCAGCCCATCAGGAGACAGGCTGAGCAGGATCCCTGGATAATTCACATTTGATAGGTGGCTCGTTTGTATTGATTTTCTAAAGCTAATTGCACTCCTGTGTTTCTAACACACATTTCCTCCTTTCAGCTGGTCAGCAGGAGAATGGAGCACGTGCAGCAAATCTTGTGGAGGGGGACAGCAAAGTCGTCTCATTCAGTGTGTGCAGAAGAGGGCTTTCCAAAGAGAGGAGGTGGTGGCCCATTCCCTGTGTCCTGTCAGCACCCCAGCACAGGTGCAGGTGTGCAGTAGTCAGGATTGCCCACCTGAGTGGAGCCCTGGCCCGTGGTCTCAGGTAATTTGGGGAAAAACATACATTTTTGTCTGCTGGCATAATGAAAATACTGCAAAAAATGCTCCTCAAAAAGAAGAATAGTGCAAACTTTGTGGAGATCAGTGCTTTGCAAGTGGCTTCATTCATGAAGATAGTATGTAAACCTTGTTTGTATAAACGTGTAACCTAAATGTGCACTGTAACCAGCCTTCAGAAGAGCTGGCACACGAGGGCTTGCCAGAAGCGGGCATGTGGTGTTCCTTTAGGTATATGGAAACAGATGGGTAATTCTTTCTGGATTCATAATTTAAGGCTCTACAAATTCTTCAGACCAACAACCCTCTATGAGATTACTTCCCAAGCTACAGTAGCTTCTCTCAGAGATGGCAGGCAGTCAAGGAATGAAGAAATACTGGGGGTTAGAGTTGCATATTAATGCACATGGGTATATGGCTTGTGGGTGGATAAATTTGTGATTTGCACATTCACTACTCACCTCTGTGCTTCGCCTTTGTTGGAGTAACTCTCCTGGAAGCAGTGCTGCTGCAGGTACTGCCATGAGGGCAGATTCCTGTGTGTGCACACCCTGCTTTACACAGCTGCCTGACACTCAGCCACCTGAGCTAAAAACCACCCAAAACCCAGCTCTGCTCCATCTTTCACTGCTGCTGATGCTGTTCATGTAAGGATAATGAAGCACTGACACATCTGGGATTTAAGAGAGAGCTGACAGCACCCTTATAAAAGGACCTACATTCATTTTGTTTTTCCATCTTCATTTAGTGAGATTCAAGATGGATTTCAGTTGGCTGAAAAATGTATTACTTGTGTGTTCTAGTCTTGGTACTGTTACTCTTCAGGTGTTCAAGAACATCTTGACCTCAGCACTCCCAGCTGAGCAGGAGCTGCCCTTACAGGGAGTGCCCTGTAATGCACCATAACAGATGAGTAACTACTCAACAGTCCATCACAACACTCAAAAAAGAACCTTTCCTTCCAGTGTATCTGAAGGAAACCTGAGTGTGGCAGAAGATTATGTAAACCAGGTCTTCAAATGCATTCATACTTTCAAACTTTCTTTCCTCTAAAACAAATAAATAAATAAGACAATTACGAAAAATCCATTTTCCTCCTCTTTAAGAGGTGTAAAATTCAGGTTGAGATTTTCAAATAAGCCTATAAGTTTGCCAGTGCTGCTGAAATGTAGTGAACAGGCCTGTTGAACAAGTTAGTAAAGATCTTAAGATTCAGCTGAAAACTGTTACATTTCAGACTTAAGGATGTTAAGAGGAAAAAAATGTAAAATCACAGAATCATAGAATGGTTTGGGTTGGGAGAGACCTCAAAGCTCATCCAGTGCCACCCCCTGCCATGGGCAGGGACACCTTCGACCATCCCAGGCTGCTCCAAGCCTCATCCAACCTGGCCTTGGACACTGCCAGGGATCCAGGGGCAGCCACAGCTGCTCTGGGCACTCTGTGCCAGGGCCTGCCCACCCTCCCAGGGAACAATTTCTTCCTTATGTCTAATCTAAACCCAGCCTCTCTGCACAAATCAGAGTCATTTTAAATGAAAAGATCATTTTCTTTGTTTGGGGAAGGATTAAACCCATAGATTTTCAGCACGCAGGTATTTCTGTTACACTCTCAGCACAACTGTGCTTCCATGAAATCTTCTAAAAACATTTGTAATTTGCTACACAGAGCGATTCTGCCTTGGAACATGCCCCATAATTACTGGTAGAAAGAACAGTTAGAAGAGGATGCAAGAAGGTAGGAAGCTGGCAGCATTATTTCAGGGCTCTTTACTTCATTTCATCACAAATGGCTCATCAGGCATTTTGTTGCATGTAAGGCAGGGAAAACCACAGCATGTCTGCTCCACGGAACCACGGCTCAGCAATGCATGCTTATTCTGGTGACTTGTCCTAAGCTGCAGTTGGCAGCTCAAATATCTCCTTAACCATTGTCTGTATCAGATTCTGTCTTGTGGTGAGATTCCTTTGGTGAAGGAGTTATGTATCAATTCCCTGAGCAGTTTTCTCTGCCTCAATCTCATCCCTCTAGGCCAAGGTGAGGACAAAATGACAAATAGCTGAGAGCATCTTGCCATGGGAGATTCTGTGATGGGAGCTTAGGACCAGCTTTCAGCTATGCTGAGCAGGGAAAAAAGCATTTTGCTCACAAAAGCATTTTGCTCACAAGTCCAACTTACCTCATCTATGGAAGAGAGATGTTATTTGTCTGTTGTACATGGGGGCTGAGAGAGTTCACAGCTGACATTAAGAAAGCACTTAGGCCAGTGTTTTGGAAGTGACACACAGATGTTACTGTTACTTATTTACCAATAGCATTTCAAGTTTACTTCTAGCACAATGGCAAATGCACAGCACATTAGCCATGTGTTCTGTGCTCTGCTGGGAAATGCAAATAATGCCAATGTTCACTTCCTCCAGTTCAAATAAGTGTTTCTTTCCATCACAGTGCTCCAAGACTTGTGGGAGAGGTATTAAGAAACGGGATGTCTACTGCAAGAGTACTGGCTCTCCTGAGGTGAAGATCTTGCCTGAAAGCCTGTGCAGCACAGACCCTAAGCCTGAATCCCAGCAGACCTGTGTGCTCGGACGCTGTCCCAAAAACGACCGGCTCCAATGGATGATTTCTTCCTGGAGTGAGGTAAAGTGGTGCAGTTTTATGGCTCACTGCCTGCCCTGCCTGCTCTTGGTAATGTCGGCTCAGGGACACACACAAACCACGGGGAGGAAAGAAAGCTGTGAGCTGTCACTGGAAAATCAGGTGTTGTAGGCGAGGTGCTGTAAACCCCGGATGTGGATAGATGTACCCCTGTGTCTTTTTTAGTCACTGACTTGAGTTCGTGCTTCAGTTTACACTTTACAGAGCGTGGGCTCTGCGGGATTAGTTCCATGATGCTTTTACAGTGCGCAGTTTGGGGTGTGTCACACATCACACACTCCCCTTTATCTGCCTGTGTTGGTGAGGCTGCAGAAGCTGTGCTTTGCCTCTGCAGTGCTCAGCCTCCTGCGGGCCCGGCCTGCGACGGCGAGAACTCAAATGCGGCGAGAAAAGCATCCACGGGAAATTGCTCACCTTCCCTCAGAGGAGATGCAGGAACATCAAGAAACCAAACACCAACCTGGAGGAAGCTTGTAACAAGGGAGCCTGTCCATCCCAGACGCTGTATAACATGGTGTCTGGCTGGTATTCCTCGCCCTGGCAGCAGGTAGGAATGGGAAGGCAGAGGTGGGATGGCACAGAGGAGCTGCCTCTGGTGCTGACAGTGCCCAGGGGCCTCCTGCACAGAGGGCCACACCACTGAGCCACTGAGATGGGATGCAGCTGGTCCACATCCATCACGTACTGTGGTGCAGCTCATTTCTTTGTCCTGAAACAGAAGAATGTCACCTAAAAATGTTACTCATGCTTGAGAGGCACTACATTCCACACTCATTTTCCAACACTTTCTTCTCAGTCTTCTTCAAAGTGCACTATGGTTGAACTACTGCATATCTCTATGCACAATGTATTTGAGCATCTGCACAGATTGCCTGGAATTCCCTAAATACTATGATTAATTGTGGGATCAGTCTGTATTTGTTTCTACATTCTTGCAAACAAGCTTCTGTATTTCTGGAACTTATCTGCTTTATGAGTCATATATCAATGAGACACACACTCAGTTAATAATATTTACATGAAACAATGTATGCCTGACCATTGCAATCAGATGAAAATGATCACATTTATCTTAAAGACAACTTTTCATGAAACACATACAAGTCAAAGGCTTATTAATTTTAAAATACTTCATAGTTCTTCCTGCAAACTCATAGTGGTTTTCCCCAGATACTGCCATAATTATGGTTCCAATGGGAGTTTTATCTGTGTTCAGGCAGCAGGGTTGGGCCCAGAGGCTCAGAGATCAAAAGAAATCAGTGCAGACAATCAGGAACAGGTTTCTAAAATGTTCAGTTTCTGTCTCGATGCCTAAATACGGAACCAGATTTTCTGCTGAGTCCTTAAATAACCAAAAGACGCACACGTCTTTGAAAAGTTGGCCCTGATTGGGATTGGTGAATAGCAGCACATCTGATCCTGACCTCTCTTGCTTTGAAAGTCTCATCTGAGGCCCTTGAAAGCTCCCGCTTTGGCTTTCAGGGGCTCCCAGAGCCTGTGCAGTGAAAGACAAGGTTTTGTTTTCCCCTCTGCTCAGTGCACGGTGACCTGTGGCGGGGGAGTGCAGACCCGGAGCGTGCAGTGCCTGCGCCAGGGCAGACCAGCTGCTGGCTGCCTGCCCCAGCAGAAACCAGCCGTCCTGAGAGCCTGCAACACCAACTTCTGCCCAGTGCCTGTGAAAAGAGGTAAAACTCAGCTCTAGATGTTGCAGCAGGCTTGGTCGCTTATAGCTGTATACCCAGCAAGCATCACCTTTTCGCTACACCACTGATCTGGCCTGTTCCTTCATAAATGGTTTTTGCCCAGACTTGCAGGTTTACAGTAACTCTCTGATATTAACAACATCTTTCTTCACCAAGTGAGCCCTCTTAAAGCAGATTTGGGAGTACAACTGGCACTGGAGATTTTAAAAATAGGGATATGTTAAAAAAAAGTATGTGGAAAAGTCATGCCATTTGGTTCTGAGCTGCACCTTTATCCTGTCCTGCGGAATAACAGGCATTCTATGCTGGTACTGTTTTGTGAATAATAATAGCAACTTTGGAACTTAAGCAATAAGAATTTGCCATTTACTTTTAGTCTTTCAGATTGCACCCAGATCCTGGGATTCCAAAATGTCCTTCTTTTCTTACTGCTTCTGACCAGTGCATGACATGCAGTCAGGGAACATGAAATTACGGTCTCTCTCTGCTTTCGTGTTACTCCATCCCTCCACCTCTTCAGTGTGAGAAGGGAGAGGGGAGCAAGAAGTTTTGTGCCACTTGGAATGATGGAAGGGGAATTCTCTCAGCACCACCACAGACAGAGAGTGGTGCATTACCCCATTCCAGAGATTTGCTTGCAAGATGGTTTCTATTTGTGACTCCTTCTTAACTGCATGAAAAAAGCTCATGGAGGTCCATGTTTGTCCCACATAATCTGGTTATCTAGGTGTGCTAAAGCACTTTAAGCAGTAACTTTCAAAATACTGCACATTAATTGACTTGTTACCTTTTTAAAACTGGGAGCTGGAAGCAACCTCTATAAAACATAGGCTGGATTGTAAGAGAAAGGTGGTAATGGAGCTGGGAGCAGAGGTCAAGCTCTGGCCCTGCAACTTGTAAACTGACATGAGCCAACCACCCCCACGTCTGCCCCAATTCCTGACATTCCCTGTGCACAAAACCCCCTGTGAAACCCAGTGGGATCCTAACAGACCATTCTGCTGCATCAGCTCGAGACATGCAGGGTATCAGCTTCATCTATCAGGGGACCTGAATCCAAACAAGGATACAGAGATGAAATGGTCCTAAAAGGGATAAGTAAATAGTTCTGCTGTTTTTATCAGTAAATGTTGCTAACACTTCAAATTAACATTCCTAAAAGGTTCTGCTGTACTTTGGAGTTTCTGTATAACTTCCTTTTCTGTTAGGATATAGAAAGGACTTTTCTTTCACCCTTGTTTTCCCCTGCTATATTTCATGTCTGAAGTACTGTCTGTTATTAATTTTGGCCTTGGCCTGTTTCTCTCTCTCCTCACATCTGCAGGAGCCCTTTTGCCTTTATTATACCTGGGTCGTCAGGCTCTAGAGATCAATTATCTCCTCGCTGCTCTCTAACTTTCTGTCTAAAGCAGCAAAAAGAGAGGAAACCAGCTGTGCTGGAATCACATTGAAGCAAATCAGTCTCTATTATCAGCCATGCAGCTCCAGCTCAGTGATCACAGGCAAGAAATTAATGTTTCAGGGAGAGTTTGCACACTTTCCTAGACAAACTGGGTCATTTCCATCCCTCTCTAGATGCAGTTACGGTCACCGTAACTCGTAGTAAATCCAGCTGCTCCAAATGAATGAAAATCTGAACAACTTACAAATAGTTGGGTAAATAGAAATAAGGAACTGACTGCCTGATCCCCATCTGCAGAATTTTGTGGGACTCTTTGTGTTCCTTCCAATAGTCCTTGGATTAGGTCCCAATTTCAGCCGTACCTCTGCAATATTAGCATTGCCCTCTGATCTTCAAAGGGGGCATAGAGATTTATTAACGTGGCCTCCTCAGTGCTTATACTTTCTTTTTAAACAGAAATTTCTAATTTTTTAAAAAATTTACCCTTTCACAGCAGGAAACCTCCTCCCTGTCTTGATCAGAACAGCTTTCCTTCCTTTGTGTGGTGTGTGCTTTTCATCTTTTGTCTGCTTTGGGTCCTCCCAAATCCTGTCTGGTGGCAGCAGGTGAAGGAGTGGGAAGGCTGGTGCTGAACTCCCAGCTGGATCCCTCCTGATGCTCCATGCAGAACAGAAAGGCAGTGCTGTGGAGTGGGAAGGCTGCAGTTCAGTCCTGAGCTCCCCAGTTCCTGTTCAAGAACAGTATTTTCTTTCCATACCATTCGAATTTAAAGACAAGCTCATATTTTTAAAACCTGAGGAAAAAATGGCATATTCTAAAACAATAATTATTATTGAATTATGTTATTTTTCATTCATATAAGTTTGAGGGTGATAAAGGCGTACAAAATCACCTTTGCCATCACATAAAAGAGAATAAACAAAGAGCAGTGGTGATTAAACCAAAGAAGTTCCTATCGAGAGATGGAGATGCCTCCTGGCCCCCAGAACATGCAGGAGCTCTGCTCTGTGAGGGAGCATTTATCTGCTGTGACTCAGTAACTGATCTGAGAATGCAGACAGTGGTGGCTAGATTTCTGTTCAGTCTCCTTGTAAATTCCTTTTATTGACCATGTAAACAGTAGTTCTGAGAGTTGAACGAAATCTTTTCCCATGCTCGCAGGAGATTTCAGTTTAGCTATAAATTTTGCTAAACCCCATTGAGTCTTACTGCTCTCTCAGACATGGTGAATTTGTTTATAAATCACCCGTATGAATCATCACCCTGCTCTTTTAAAGAAACATAAACTATCCACTGCAAAACTGGAGAGAGGAGCAGCTATGAGATGTTTCTAAAGCAATGGAGCTGTGTGTATAAATGATATCTGTACATAAATTGAAGAGAAATAAGATTTTAATTGAAAAACATGATTTGGCTGTATTTGTAGTTAAAAGCTGGGCTTTTGAGAGCTAACCATGGTTAGCAAGTCTCTTCTCCCATTGCAGTTAAGATTTTGCCAACATGGCATAGTCAAAGTCCTAAGAGCCTGGCTCACGACACCTCACTGAAGTGTCTGAGAAAAGAGATTTCTGAGCTTCCCTGCAGAGTGGAAGGGAGAGAAAGAAGTCCCTCCAGAAAATGCTGGGATGCAAGCGCGGAGCAGAGCCCTTTGAGCAGGGTGCAGGCATTCTGAGTTCCACGAGCTCTGTGTGCAGGGGAACTCCACGTGACGATGATGATGGCAACCAGCAGCTGGCACCAAGCATGGAGTAGGTTTGTTTGTGTGAGAACCTGGCTTTAGAACAACATTTGTAACCAGAGATGTAAACACAGATGGCTTTTTTTATCCTCTAATGTGGAACTTCCTCTTGCTTTCCTGAGCTACAAAGTGTGCTCTAAACTTTTTAATTCCTTCAGCTTTTGACAGCACTATAATATTAGCTCCATCTCAATCAAGTTAACAAATCTCTTAACAAAAATTTAATGGCTCTTAAATTAAAGCAAGAAACTAGTATTTCTGAGATGAGAGCTCGTTCATGTTTCCTCTTCTTTGAATTGAGTCACCCCTCATGCTTTTAATATTACCAAAGGCGTACAACGGTGTGGGATTATTGCCCAACTTGCAGGCTTGCTAAAACACAGCCTTACCATATTGCTTGGGTTTCTCTCCTTCAGATGATCCTTCCTGTGTGGATTTCTTCACTTGGTGTCATCTGGTGCCCCAGCATGGTGTCTGTAACCACAAATTTTATGGCAAGCAATGTTGTAAATCATGCACGAAGAAGAACTGATAGCAGCCTGTTATCTGAACCCTTCAGTGAGAGGATTCTCTTCTTCATTTTATGTTGGAATTATCTCTGCTTTGAGGCAAGACATGGTGCCACATAAACCACTGATGGAAGAGACATTTTTTTCTAAGGGAATGTCTGAGGTACAGTAATTGTTGGATATATGTTGAAAAAGGAATGTTTCTTTCTTTTTTTTTTCTTTATTTGCTGACCTCACTAAAGCACAGGGTACTATGGATCACTTGAACACTGAGACTCAAGGGGAAGTTCTTCTTTCTTTAAAAGTGTCATTTTGCACTGTCACATGTTACGAGGAAGAAATTAAGGCAAGGGAGCCTTTCCTGGCTGATTTACCAGAATGCAAAGCAGGAGAGCTTGGGAGCTGGAGGAAGAAGGCTGCAGCGTGGCAGCAGGAGAGATCACACCATCAGAAGCGTGTCCTTTCCTATTTTTTGTGGCTGTTGTGAGGGTGAGGAAGCTGTTTGCTGCCCCCGGGGGGACATCCCGATGGCTGTGGGCTGGAGAAGGCAGCGTCACATGAGTGGCCACCAGAAGTAACTAGTGCACTACAAAGATTTATGGTGCTTCTCTACCAGACTTGCTGCTGGAAAAGCAAGTTTTGCATCATGCTAATGTTTTTATAATTTTTGAAGAATTCATTTTCTGCTTCGTGTAGAAACTCAGAGGTGGTTAACTAGTAACTTGAAATGTATTCCTAGAAATATGCAGCGTTAGAATATTTGGACTTTTAATATTGCTGTATTACAAGTAAAATAGATTTTCATATTTCAACTAACTCAAGGAACTTTTATTGATTGAGATCAGTGGTTATGTTTTCAACTTTCTAAGCTCATTAGATATGTAATTTTAAAATCTAAACTTGATATTTTTAAGTAGTTTTGTTTCAGAAGCTAGATTGCTCGAATGCCAAGATACTGAAGAATGTCTTCCTTCTAATCTCAAATCTCTCAGCAAATTTTGATTCATCTGCTACCCAAAGGAAATAACAAAAATATTACAGTCCCTTAATTCATGCTGAACTTCTCTAAACAGTTATTTATTCATGTTATGAAAAAGAAAAAAGCGTGAAAAGATAAGTGGATTATTTACTCTTACCAAATAAAGGTCAGTTCTATTTTTATACACTCTCCTAATACTCACATTTAGTTCAGAATCCACCAGCAAACAAAAGAATTGTAAACATGCTGATCTTTGTGGCCGTTCAGTATCAAGATGTTTGGTGGCACCCTGTATCAAATGGTGCCATTCAGAAGGTTTCTGCTTTGAAAAAACCCCTGACCTATTTGCCAAACCCATTCCGAGACAGAGCTGTGTCCTACTGTAATTTTCTGGGGAGTGCCTATGAGGGACATATTTATCTAATTCCACCCAATCCCACAACTTTGTTTGATGAATGTAGTTCAGTTTGAGTGTTTTTTTAAAGTATGGTTTCAGTGTAGGATTAGCCAGCTCAGCACTAATGCCAGACAGCGGTCACTTAAAATTAGCAGTTCCTTCTGAAACAATTTAAATTAAAAACATGTATTCTGTGATACTTTAGGAAATGATTGGAAACATATCTCAACCTACACTGCTCTGTCTTGATTTTGGACATTGTGTAATTATAACCTTTTTTCTAGGAAAACTACAAGGTTGTTTTTGTTTTGTTTTTATAATTGTGTCCTTTTTATTATTTGATGTAAAATAATTAATTTATTAATGCATAGCTTTTCCTTTATATTTCTTTGCTCACTTCCTTAAGTGACAACTGAGGAAAGAAAATGGTAGTGTCACAAAGTATGAATTATGGTGTAAAAAAGGCAAAAAACTATAAGTGTAATATTTAATTATTTTATAAGCTTTGTAATAAAATACTCTAACTGTTTCATTATATTTGGAATTGCAAAATTCATGAATAAAATATGGAGGTTATAAGTAAATATCAGGTGGTGTAAGTGCTGTATGCATTCCCTTGCATCTGTGTGGGTTGTCCCATGAGGGGAAGGTCATCCTGCTTTTCTGCTGCTGTGTAACTGGGAAATGTCCAATGAGCTGTTCTGTGCAGGGCCAGTGGTGACAGCTGCCCACAGGAGACCTCTGGACCCTGGGCAGTGGCAGAGGAGCCACCGTGGCTGAGCGTGGCCTCCCCGGCCAGCCAGGCCCGGCCGCAGGGGGTCTGGAGCGGGCGGGTGTTGGTGGGGAGCAGAGGACCCGAGGTGAGCAGCCGGGATGATGGATGGCACGGAGGGCATTCCTTCCAGGCACTCAGCGCCAGGCGTGTGCGCTGGGGTCGTGTGAAACTCCCCCGCCGCCGCTGCCGAAGGTCCCCTTGTGCCACGGGCCAGGAGGGCAGCGCTGGGTGTTCAGCGGGGTGAACGTTCTGGGGGTGCCTTCTGAGAGCAGGAGGTGTTTCTCATTCCAACACTTACCCCACCATCGAAACAGCTGGGGTGGCCGGGCCCATTCCAGGCTCAAAAAGGCAAAATGGACAAAAATTCACGGTTTTATTTGCATAACAACACAAAAGCTGAAATACACAACAATACATGGGCAAGACAAACCTGAGCTGTCGCTCCTCTCAGCAAAGACACTGGGAACTTGTGTGTCCCACAACCAGCAGGCTTCTTCCCTGCGTGTCTTTATCTGCAAGGTGGTATTCAAGATAAGGAGCCTCACTCAACACAGCAGGAGGTTTTACAGCCTCTCCCATCTGCCTGGGGATACTTGATTTTTCTAAAAATGGCTAAGAACTTTCCAAGCCAATCCCTAGGGGGGAATGTATCAATTCACTGGATCATTTCAGGTATATTTTCCCACATATATTGGTGTTTTTCCTTTCATTCACAATCACTCAGTGCTCTCACAAGAGCCAGATATCCAGAGGGCTGTTGATAGAAATACTGAGATGCCTCTGACACACAGCACAATCCAGTAAGCAATAATAGATCAGTCAGCTCCTGAAGGACTCCCAGCAAGAGCTCTTTGGAATGGGATTTGGACTAGTGATTTAAATAATTAATATGCCCACACAGGAATTCAGACTCTATAAACTTCTTAGTGTTCGGGGCTAGAATTTTGGAATTAAAATGAACTGACGGTTGTCAGTGAATTACAGTGTTGGAGTGGGATGTTGAAAGAGGAAATATTGCATAAAGATGTGCTATTGTGTGCTTGGATCCCCCCCAAGTCCACAACTGTTTTATTGCTGAGCCCTTACAACGGTATTTGGTACACAAGGCTTGGCAGATTTCTAGAAGTGTATTGCTGCAAGGCTCACTTTATAAAACAGAATGGGGTCTTTTCACAAAGGAATAGCTCCATTTCCTGTAGTCAGATTTCATCACTCAGGTAAAGGATGGATCTGCCCAAAACTGAAACAGATATTTAATGAATAGCTTGATTGTGTAAATCAAACTCAACTCTTTCTGATGCCCAGAAGACATGAAATGCTGGAGACAGATGAATGTTTCACTGCATGTGGCTTTATGGTAACATGATCCATATCCCATACTTCCTTTATTTTTCAGCAAATCCTATTCAAAAGCATCAAGAAAATAAATTAACATTATTATTTCTATTGTAATTGAAGTGCAGCCTTACTGAGTCACTGGGATGCCATTGTGTCCAGGGTGTGTGCACATGTCATGAGGGGCTCACAGTCCTGAGTGTGCAACAAAAGCTAAGGAAAAGATCACGTTATCAGGGAGCTCTTGGTGATTAGGAGGAGAAGTGCTGCTGGTGGTGCAGGATGTCTCCAAGGCAGCTCTGTGCAGGCAAGATCTGAAGGAGCAGTTCTGAGGAACTTTATCCTGACTTTGCTTTGAAAGCAGAAATGAGGTGTGTTCAGTGCTGAGTCCTAACTAAGACAGGGACTGTCCTCAGGGGAGGGAAATCCACGTGGATCACTCACCTGCCAGTTATTGGGGACTGAGAAGTGAGGATTTGGCAAGGCAGTAAGCCTCCTTCTCATCAAAAATGTCCTGAAATAAGGAGATGCAGCTTCCAGGAGATGCTCTGAATTGCTCCCCAGGCACTACTGGATGAACACCAGCCAAATCAAGCTGACCTCCCCACCTGCTTCCTGCACACTGCACCACTTCTGTAGATATTCTCTGTCCCCTGCCTTTCAGGACAAATCCAGTCCAGGCTGGGTTGGGATGTGTCCTTTGATGTAGATCACACTCTGAAGTCCCTCATCTTGAGCTTCCCACGAGCACAGCCAGTGGCAGAGGGGCAGTGGGGCTGGACTGATCCCCAGCCCTGCAGGAGGTTACTGACAGCATCTACCTCATAGTGCCCAGGGGAAGCCACAGCCTCTGCCTGGAGCACAGGGAGTCAGAAACACACTCTGGCCTTCCAGCAGCCAGCACACACCAGGCAAGGCTGAGGAAGAGGGGCAAATATCTGCCAGCTGGGCTGAACTAGAGACAAAATCTGAATTCCTCAATTCACAATATAATGTGAATTAAAAGCATTTTTCCTTATGTTCCCTGTAGAAAAACATCTATTACAGGACCTATGCTTCAAGCTACTAAATATTTTATGTACTTTCTGTTTAATAATAAGAATTATTCAGTCATGAACAGAACCTGCTATAATTTCTGGATTGTGCCAGTGGAGGCAGGAGCCTTCAGCTAAGTTCTAACTTCCAGGCTTACTTTGTAAGCATTAAATCAAGCTACTGTCACCATACACGTCAGCCTTAACCCTGCAGTGTGCCTACTGCAACTAAAGACAGATCTTGAGTATCCCTTGGGCTGCCAAACATCAATTTATTATGTTCTGTTGTGATAATGTTCACTAATCCTTTCACAATAACTTAGCAAAGCTGACAAAAAAGCTCATTCAAGAGGAATATGAAAGGGTTTTTATGGGAAATGTTTACTAGTGAAGCTCTTACCTGTGGAGACCAAAGAGATTTTGGAGGAAACCACACACAAGAACTTCCTCTTTGGGATCTTCACCTTCTCAAATCACCACAACATCTGAATTTGGTCTGTCTGATAGGACAAACTGAAGGGATTCTCCCCAAAGCAGGAATGCCCCACCAACACTCTGCTTCCATGGAAATAATGGTCATCTACTGTCTCTGTTTAGATTAGCTGAAGAGAGTCAGGATACCTATTAAAGGAATTTTCACTTTCAAAGGCTTTAACTGTACAGCTCTGTCCACTGATAATATTTTAAGTGGATCAGAACGTTTCACTCTTAGAGAGATATTGCCTGTCAGCAGGAAGCTCATCAGCTCAGGTTTTGTAAAAATAAACTGCAGATGCCAAGTTGCCCAGAACTGCCATGACTTACTCTGGGCTTTGCTGGTGTGTGGGGAAAAATCAACCAACACAGACAATAACAGACTGTAAGCACAGCTCTCTCCCACTAAATATGGGATATACTTCTTCAAACTGTATCACTTCCCACAACTTCACTCAGAGGGGTTTGGTGTCCACTTCCAAAATACTAGTTGCAAACCCCAAATTGTGTATAAACAAACTGGAACATCTCATCTGAAAAGCATCCAGCTATTGCTTGAGGCTGTCAGGCAGTGTAAGGGCTGCTGTGATAGCCACTGACCATGTTACACAAACCTGGGCTGGCCTCGTGTCCTGTGGCCACTTAACAGCTAATGCTGACTTCTTCTTTTGTTGTTTCTCAGTTGCAGGGGAACTTCTAATGCAAATCATGAACTTGGTATATAAGGTTATTGTTCAGGTAAAATGAGGTGTCAGGATTAGCCTGTTAATCCCCAGCCCCAGCAGAGCTGTGTGACGTTTGGCACACGGACCGGGGAGCAGAGCGGCGCGGCTCCCGCAGGCTGGTGCGGACACTGAGCTCTCTGAGACAGACAGCTGTCCGTCTGTCCCACTCCTCCCATTCGCTCCTCAGCACAGTGACTCTACCCTAGAACCTGCACATCACTGAGAATCCTGCCCAGTTTCCCCGCCCCTGCCTTCCTGCCTCTGTGCAGGCTGGGTGAGAGCAGCGGGGGAAAAACTTCATCTGAGGGTACAGAAGTTCACAGAACTGCTATCCCTGCCCTCTGGCAGTGGGAAGCCATTCCCCTGTGTCCTGTCACTCCAGGCTCTTGTCCAAAGTCCCCCTCCAGCTCTCTTGGAGCCCTTTAGGTACTGGAAAGCTGCAGTAAGGTCACCCTGGAGAGATTCCAGGTATTGGTAGAGGTATTTTAACCTCTTCTACAATCTCCTGTGAATTACCAGTTTTGAATCTTTGACCTTCTGTATCGACTCTGCTGTAAGGGGGTAGATGGTGTTTTTGCAAGTTCTTCACTTTTGCTGAGGAAGGAAAAGGAGAAGTGGAACAGAAAAGTGGCTATTTGGACTCATTGATTCCACACCTGTGACATAGCAGCCTGCTCTGGTCAGAGACTGGATTTGCTAAAACAAGGGATCACTGTCAGCCCTTTAACTGCCTCTCTCTGGGTCTCTATATCCAATATCCCCCTTGGTTAAATGGTTCATTTTATTTAGGGCAGGAGCAACTTACACCTCATGTCTGTATAAGGGCAAGTGCTGTGGGTCCTGGTGTTAATGTGTCATCGTCCTGCTAACAGCCCTGATCTGCTGAGAGATTGTGACTTAGAGGGAAACTAAAACTCTTCTTTTAGTTCAGAGATTCCTCTAATCAGGCCACTTTTAGAAACTGCTACCCAAACTCTTCTTATCCACATATATACAATATATATTGTGCACTTCCAGACTGTTTAGCTAGATCTTGTTTCATATAAGGGACATAATTAAGGTGGAAAAAACACCCAAACTATTCTGTATGTGCTGACTTCTTACCAGGAAGCAGCCAGACTAAAGCAGTTCCCCAGCTTCCTAGATTGCACAATCCCACTTTGCCCAATAAGAGTGCTGCAAGAACTGGGTTGTTCTTGGTGGTGGCTTTTGTAAATGCTCTTCCCTGAACTTCTCATTAACCTTCTGAACCTCACGCCTACTGGATGGATCCCAGCCAGCATCCTCCACTACCAAGGGACTCTTTGAAAGGAGAGTTTACACCTCAGGGTCCCGATTGATTTACTGTGGCACACTAACTACATAGAAGAGGAAGGCAAACAGTGGATTTGCCTTTTTAAAAACAGCAGTTGATTAAAAAAATGAAGTACCAATAATGTGAGAATCATACTGTCCTGAAACCTGCAGACATTTTGGCACATAGCTCTGTCTCTCTCGGACAATTGCATCCCCTTTTTCACTGCTTCCCTCCTCCTGTTCCAGAGCTCCCCCCTGAAGCCATCGGGGGGTGGGAGCAGAGCGGGTTGTGAAGTGTCCTGGGATAATCCACTTTGACAGGGAACTGTGCTGATTAAAAGTTACGGCTTTGGAACAGCAAAGCTCCCACTGCTGTCCACGTAAAAGTTGCTGCTTTCTATTTAAACCTTAACAGTCAGATCTAATCAAGAGAAAATAAGGACGTTTTTATGAATTCCATGAGAAAAATTCCCCTCAGGTGTAGGCTGCACGGTTTGATCAGCTCCAGTATCATGTTTTAGTGTTTCATATTAATCCGGCTGACTCTGAGCCAAGAATTCAGCTTTAGAACTTGCCTGACAGCCAGGCAAAAACATTTTGGCAATTTGTTATTATTTCAGCTAAACTTACGATATGCAAATTAAGATTTATGGCAAATGAGGGCTTAAAACTATGCATTTATCTCCACCTGGAAAAGGTATCGTGTGCTTGCAAGGTGCCAAAAAATACCAGAGCTGGGCAGAGAACAAGCGAATTACAGCTCCCAGAAGGCACTGGAGAGCTGTACATCAGAATTTGGTGTCCTGATGACAGGAAACAAACTATTTCACAGTCTGAGATTTTCTGGATGATATGGAGTTGACCCAGCCCTCAGACTAAGTATCTCATTTCACTGTTTCCAACTGAAAACTGTTAAAGTGTCAGGTAAATCTGGGTTTTTCAACAAGGCTGAACTACAAGAAAAATTATTGTTTAGTGGAAGGTAAGTATCCTGTTGAAAACACAGTGATGGGAAAAAACTGATTAAGTACAGATAACGTTTATATTCCTTTCTGCTCTCCCATCCTCTCCCTCATTTCTCCATGCAGAAGCAATTAAGATCATTCCCAGCCATGTGCCAATTCAGCTTTGCTGCAACCCCAGTAAGGCAAAGAGACAAGACACGGCCAATTCCCGGTCTCCTCTTCCCGGGGTAGTCCAGAGGAGCACAAACCATGCAAGCCAGATCCAGAGGTGCTCTGGAGAGATGCATTCGTTGCTGTGTGGTCTAATTCCCTGCTCTATATTCTGCAGAGCTGAAGACAATAGGATGACACATGGACTGGAGATAGATCTGTGCATACTTTCCTTCCTAAGTCAGGGTTTCCAATGAAAAGCATTGGAAAACTGAGATACATGCCCAAAGTTCAGCTCAGCCTGAGCCTTGGGGTCCAATTTTCATCTCCATCAGAAATAATTTCCCTTAAGTTAAAGGATTCATAACCACACAACATCAGTGCACACAGGCCAGACTCAAGCCACATCTGGCAACAAGGGCTTGAACACGAAGAATGTTCAGTGAACAGCACAGACTTGTTCTCAGTCTGTCCCCTCACATGCAAACCAGAATTTCCAGGTTCTGGAAGCTGCTTTGCCTCACTGCCCTAGTTTACTGGAAGAAAGAGAGCAGCCTTCATCACACACCTTATTCCCTATTTTTACCTAACTCCTAGGAACATCTCCCAGAATGTGAACTGCTGGTTGTGAGGAGCTCATTTAAGCAAGGCTTGGGCTCGGCTGATACGAACACATAATTCTGACTTGGAGAACAAAACTGGTTCAACCGAAGGGCTCTGGTGCCCAGGGCGTGTGGGGCTGGGTTTCCTCAGCCCTGCCCTGGCAGTGGCAGCTGGTGCCTGCTGTGGCTGGGCAGAGGGTGCTCTCCAGTGCCCGAGCAGAGCGGGTGAGAGAGCAGCACGGAGCAGGGAACACACCATGTGTGTTCTTAGACAGCCACCTAGTGAGTTTAGGGAGGAATCAAGAGCTCCAAGAACATTCCGTGAATTCTCACAGAGGATGGAGTTACACTACAAACACAGTGCTAAAACACTGCTGAAACAGTGCCAGACTTCACTGTGCAGTGCAGAGGGGCTTTGTCTCTCTCAAGGCACTAGCACAGCAAAAGGGTGCTTCAATTACTGAGCTGTGAGACAAGATTTACCATCCCTCTGTGATTCTCAAAGTGAATATTTGGGGAAGAGTTCAAGTATTGAAAAAGATGTCTGAGGTTTAAGTGAATTTCAGAATTTTGTTCAAGAACAAGTGTATATATATATGGTTTTATATATATATATATATATATATATACACGCACACACACACACACACACACATATATATATATACACACACATCTCACATTTTTCTTACATACCCATTGCTAAATCAAAACATTCCTGTTGACTGAAGACAGGACATCACGGACATCATGCAGTATTAAAAAAAGGAAAAAGTCCGGAGGGAGAGAATCATAGAATCGTTCATGTTGGGAAAGACATCTAGGAACACCAAATCCTACTGTGGGCCCAGCACCACCACCCTGTTCACCATTAAACCATGTCCTCAAGTGCTGTATCCACAGGTTTTTGAACCCTTCCAGGGATGTGACTGCACCAGTGCCCCTGGGGGTTGGCACAGCGAGCCTGCTTCACTGCTGTGCTGTGCTGGACCACTTCTGCTAAGCCAAATTTGGCTGTGGGTGTGAAATTAGCAGGAAGTCTTTCGAGAAAGGGAAGAGAACCCATGAGCCCAGTTCACCTCAAAACCAGCACTGGCATTTGCTAGCTGTGTGTGCTGAGTTCCACCTCTGTGAACAAAAAGGAAAAAAAAATCCCTCAACCATAAAGACCTACAGAAAAACCATTCAGGTATGATTTTGGGACCTTGCTTTTGCAAAGTTACCCCAGGGAGATGTCTGAGAAAGGCACACACTCACTGTCTCATGCTCCGGGTGCTCACAGAGCCACAACATGCAACTTTATCCCTGTGCTAGAAGGACACAGAATGTGTGGAATTATAATGAAGCAGCCAGAGTCAGCACCTCATCAGTCCAGCGGTTACCTATTAACCACTGCTCGCTAAATTGCCTTTTGCTATGAAGTTCCCAGATGGTCTCTCTTTATAAACGCTGAAAGGAAAATTTAAGAAAAGATCCATCTGAAACAAAAACTTAAGATACTAGTGGAAAACCTCATAGAAACCATGGTTCTCCAAAGTTTCATTGAGTGCCATAGATTGGCTGAAGGGAGGTCAGTAGGTCACAGAAGAGACAATTAAACCCTGATGATGGTACTCGGTTTGGGATGCTGTAGAATTTCTGCTTAGATATTTATTGCCTCCCAAAACTCTACCAAAACAGAGAACTGCCTGGGCTGCAGATCGTGTCAGTCCTGATCCACTGCTGAAGACTTGGCCATACAGTTTCTTTGTTCTTTTGGACTTGCAGTGTTTGTAATCCCCAAGTCTAACAGTGTAATAACGTATTAAAAATAGCTATGAATGTGCTTTGAATTCCTCTTAGAAATATCGGCTCTACACGCCTAATTAAATATCCTTGACACACAGAAAAAATAATTGCATGGAATAGAAACCTCTCTCATGAGGGCCAGATGATTTTAATTAGGTCTCACTCAAAATCTTCCTCGGCTCACATGGCTCAGCTCTCGACAAAACACTGGGTCACACTGAGATGCCATGCTGCGCTCCTCTCCTTTCCCTTTCACACTGGCTGCTGCTCCTGTGCCTCAGTTTCTCCCTGTTCCTTAAGAATTTTCTGTCCCCCAGCCCTCAGAGCTCGGGTTCTGAATGCCCCGGACACGTGGGGCTGGGGCCATTTGCTGCTTTCTTACTTTCCCTGCCTCCGGAGAGCCGCTCTGCACATGTGGTGTGGTTCTGTGCAGGAGCTGAGCACAGGCACGCAGGCTCCACACCAGGTCTGTGGAGGAGCAGAAACAGTATTTATTTATTTATTCCAGAGGAGAGTTACAGCCCCTTTATGCTCCCCCAGCCAGCAGCAGGCCTGCTATTAGCCCAGCAACTGGAGTGTGAACTCAGATCTCTCTGCCTTCCTCGGAGGGCAAGAGGGGCTGAATCCTGGTGGCAGCTCAGCAGAGCCTGAAGGGCACTGCCAGGGGGAAGGTGGGTACCACCCCAGCAGCAGAGATCCTCACAAATTCACACTGCTGCCTCCACAAACCTCCTTCTTCCTGTCTTTTGTACCCTGGGGGGATTTGCTGCCCTGGTGTTCTGTGACAGAGCCCAGACAAGAGAGACAGGCACTTTTCAGTGTCTCAGTTACAGCCCAGATATTTAAGTGCTGGCATAAAGAATTGGGGCATCTCTGAAGCACAGTCTTCCACCCCCCCCCATTTCCCAGCCACAGTTATTAGTAGTTAATAGTAAAGTTTATGCTCCGTGAGAACTGAAATGATATGGATACCCAGTTTGCCCTAAGGAGTTATTTACAAATACTAGAATTATTTAATCCACTTCAGCATAACAGATATTGGTTGTCATTGTTAGCAAAGTCCTGCAGTTCTTTCTTGTGGGATTTCTCCTTTCCTGGCCCTTAGCATTTCTAAGCCTGGGCTTTTGATTTGATATTTTTTCATGTGTGTACTCTGGGTTTAAACAGCATTAAGTGTCACAAGCCTCAACCTAGCCCTGAATGGCTTGTGTTCACTGCAGTGTTTTATCTGACATCTCAAGGGGTCATTCTAGATCTTGCAGTGACTTTTGAATGTTTTTTTGTTTGTTGGTTGGTTTTTAAATGCCAGATCAGGGAGTCTGGCAAATTGTAACTTACAGTATTGAGTTCCAGCTGTTGGAAAGGCTTACAACACAGCACACAGACCTTCTGAAATATCTCCACTGCAGTGCCATCCTTCTCCTCCGCCTGAGGTCACCCACAAGTGGCCCCCAAATGGCCACTGGTTCCCAGCCCTTCCCTGCTGCTGGAATTCAGCACTTGCAGGTGCTGACTGTGACATTTGGGCCTCAACTTCTGCCAGTCACTTCCACAGCCTCTGAGGTTTCCAGCTCTGAGCTGGGAGCTCTCTTCCTCCATGCTGGGTTTTTTGCCTGTTTTTATCTTACTTCTAGCACAGCAAGGAATTTTATCCAGCAATCTGCATCCAGCTATTGTTTAGTTACACACAAGGTTCTTTAAATGGGCAGTCTCCACAGCCTCCATGATTCCTCTGGGTACTTCTCCAGCTCAGTACAGATATCCACACAGAACTTACTAGCAAAATTCAGAAGACTTTCTCTTTATTTATGAGAAAAGCAATGCTGTTATATTGAGAATTGTGTTTAATTTGTCCAGAGAGGGAGAGCTTCTCAGTGCTGTTGTGTTAAGGCAGTGTCACACAAGTGATCACAGGCATCAAAGCTCTCTAAGCTGCAGCAGTTCCTCTGGCTCTGAAGCCATGACTATACTGAGATTCCTGCCCACATGGATCATTCTGGCTGTTATTCACCTGGAGCACAAGTAAAATTCATCCCTGTCAGACCATGCAGAAGGCATTGCATCTTGGGGATGTATAAAATATATTTTCTCTGTGTTAAACAGGCAGATATGTTTTTCTCTCAGGTAGTACCTGCATGACACTAATTTCTACACTGTGTATTTAAAATCTTTTCAGTGATGATCCCTAAAAAAGCCTTCCCAAGTACCTGAGCTCCCTGGAGCAGTGTGGCTGTGTGATCCCATTATATGTCTGGAGGCCTCTCAGAGTGGGTGAGCCCTGTTCCTGTTACAGATGTCTGCTCTGGTGGAACATCTCTCTGTGAAGCCTCATTCAGAGCTTGTGGGGCTTTTTCCTCCATGGCCTTCTGTCCTGACACAACCTTGTCATCACAATCACCTCATGGAGTACCTGTTAATAGCCATAAGACATTTCAGAATTGCAAGAATTTAAGACAATTTGCAGGACTTTGCAGAATTGAAGCATTGTGGAAACAGTGGTGGTAGGTTCAGGCGTAGCAATTTTCTTCTAGGGCTTCTGTTCATGCATTTGACAATTTGTTCAATACCAGTGCTCTGCTGTATGAAGTGAAAAGTCTTGTGAGGGAGGGAAACTGAAGCAGGAACTGAAAGCAGACCAGCTTTCTGTACCCCTGGAAAAACAGCAGACTTCTCACATGAATAATCATTTAGCTGCATCCATTTGTCTGTGGTTTGAAAATAAGGGCAGGACTTGATTGAATATCTTTGTGATTATGGGTTTAACCTTCAATGATTCAGAGCAAAAATATTTCTCCAGGGTCTTCTAATTTAGAAAGAAATGCTCCATCATCTCCTGTGAACAACCCCTGTAAAGTGAAATTTGGTATCCCCTAAAGCCTCTGGAAAATACCCAAAGCAGACGGGCAAAACTACAGCCATGAATTCTCTTGCAGAGGACAGTTCAGTGGAGTTTCATTGCTTCCCAGATCTATAACTACAGAAACATTCCTTTATAAGTCTTCACAGACCTTCCATAACCCTGAGTTTGGATTATGTTATTGTTTCCATCTCTGATTGACTAACTGCAGGTTTATTCTTTAATTTTAAGGGCAGGCAAGAACATGAAAATACAGCTGAAGCTGCTGGGAACTTGAAGCATGGAAATATTAGAAATTCACCTCTGATGTCAGAGTGAAGCCATTTTACAGGAGTCACCCTGTACATTGACAGAACACTCCCAGGCCTGTGAAATTAAACATGTACGGGAAATTCTTTTACTGTGGTTAAATTTTTCAAAGCTGACGTGCTGACACAGCATGTGGCAGAGTGACCACTGGCAGCAAGAGAGCATATGGTTATATCTTTTATGTTTGTGTTGTCCTCTGAACATGAGATACACATGAACACAAATTTAATTATTCAGGTTTACCCAAATTTTTGACAAATTCAGCTGAGCTGCACTGACCACACCAATGCAGCATGTGCTGGTGAAAGCTGCTCTGCAGGCAGGACATGCCTGAGGAGCGAAGTTTCACAGTCATGTCAAGAACACAAGAAACAAACCCTTACATTTGCTGGATGGCTTGCTAGAAAAAACCTGATTTGTTCCATTTGCAGGAAAACAACCTCAGAGAGGTGAAGTTGTCACAGTTTTTGTAAAGCAGGAGGAAGGCTGACCCACGTGAGAGGCTCCGACAGAGTTGCTGTTCGCTCCCACTGCCTGCATGAGCGGTGTGCTGGCACTGATGAAAATCCAATGCTCAGAGGGCAGAGCCAGTGAACCCCATTGCTGAAGCTGCAGAGAGCACCCCTCTCTATCATTGTTCCTCAATGCTGAGCCTATCTAGTTTTGAAGAAATTCTCATATTTTTTGTATTAAGGTAAAAAAAAGCCCAACCCCCATCTCTGTTTTCACAGGTTTAGGAGATTTAAATTCAGGCCGTCTGTGAAACTTCATAGAAGAAGAAAAACTTCCCACAGCTCATCTAGAACTTAAAAGAGGTATTTGCTCATTCCATTGATGTTTCACACTCTCCATGTGAGACAATTCCCTCCACTGATCTCTCCCAGTGGTCCCAGTTTCAGCAGTGAATTGTTGTATCACAGAAGCCGACTGCGTGGGGAGACGGTAGAATAACTTCTGGAGAAAGTCTTATGTCATATGGAAAATCTTTGAAAGCAGGTGACAGGTGTTTAGGTTATTCCTAAATGAATGATAAATCCTTTATACATTTTTTGGACACTATTAGAAGGAATGCTGTAAACAACCACCCTCAGAAGTGTGCTATCCTTGCTGCTCATTAGCAGTTACCTGGAAGGTTCTTACCTTTTTCCCCCTTGTTCCTATAATTGCACATCAGGAGGGCTGTGGGACAGAGCTGCAAAAGGCTGCCACTGACAGGCCCTGAAAGCATGGAACAAAGACCTTGCTGAGGTCCCGTGGCTGGAGCTTGTTGCTGTGTAAGAGGAACTGGGGAAAGTGGGGGTTGGGAAAGCACATCATGGGACACAAGGGAGGTGTGGAACCACGAGATAGCTGTTCAGGTAGATCTGAGTGGCTCCAGCTGCCTGCTAGACTAAAATGTGTCAGGGCAAGCCCCAGCAGTAATCATTACTTGGCCACGCACACCAGGAGGCCTGGCTTTGGTTCTGGTCTGGAGAGGAGATGCTCTGATTACAGTCAGACACTCCTGGGGGCTCTTTGCTCGAGGGCAAATACACACCAGAAGTACCTTTGGCTTAATTCAGGTCATGGTGGAATCGTCAGGATGACACAAAGGGGAAACCTTGCATGAAGGATGGCACAATTCTTCAGTTCATGACTTTCTATTTCTGCCTGTGAGCTCACTGTAGTTCTCCCTAAGCCTCTGGAAGTGCTGTGGATGGACATACAGCAGCTGCAGTGCTACAAGGAGCAGGATCCTTGTCTCCTTCCATGAGCAAAGTCTCCATAAACACAGTTTAAATGTTTCCAGTGGGTGATAAAACTCACCAAGGAGCCCCTTAACTCTACTCTTTCATGTTATACCTGTGTGTTTGTGAGCTGCCTTCACCAGCAGCATCCTCTCCGAGTTAATAAAAAACTGAAGCAAGTTTATAAGTGTTATCACCTCCAAAAGGTGTTTAATGAGAGTGCCTTTCCCAGCCTGTGACCAATCCCACTAATCCCGCTGCTTCCCTGGACCAGGCACTGCACAATGCATGAATGAGCAATTGCATTTGTACTGTCTGCCTGAAGGTTTTCAGCATGTGTGGATCTACTCGTGTGCCTTAAGAAAAAGTACTCCAGCAAGTAAAAACATGAATGTGTCCTTAAAATTGCCCTTCTGGAATTAGCTCAGCCTATTTGTAAGAATTCTTGCAACTTAGCACATGCTTCATCTTCAGCTCAGAGTGTTAGCCAAGTAATAATCAGCACTCAGCAAGAATTAGAAAGCCAGTTTGTCACAGTGAGGTCATGGGGAAGATTATTCCTGCTTTATGTCTCCATTTATAATAAATATTCCATAGCCTGTCATGGAAAGGATGTAGAACATATTTATACTTCCAACCTCCCTTTTCACATAAAATTTATCAACTTGTCTGGTAAATTCAATAGGAGCCTATTCCCTTTTGTCACTTTTTACATGCCTCCTGGCTCAGGAGAACCAACAATCTACCTCAGAGTGCAACAGAGATCTTGTCTGCCTTTGGAAGTTAATGTGGCACAGCTCTAGATTAGCAAAGGTATTCAGGTATTTCCTTTTCAGGTAGAATGTAACTGTATAAATCTTCTTCTCAGAGTCAAGTCAAACATCTGATGCACTCACCTCATATTTAGGCTGCTTATTACCATCTGCTGAGGTATCAAGATTCAATTTCACAACATCATCTCGCTCCTGTCCAAGTACTTATTGCCAGATAAGCGTGGGCTTGGGAAATCAGCCTACATGACAGTGTAATGCCTTTGTCCTCCTCTTTCAGAAACACTGGAAGGAAAATCCAGTGCATTTCTCAGAACAGAAACATTATTCCCTTCCCTGAAAAAGGCACCAGGAAACGTGAGCTGTGTCTCACTACGTGGCAGTGAGACATCCGAGTCTTCACAGGGAGGGAGCCAAAGCAACCAGGGTAACCCAGAGTGGGTGGCTCCAACAGGACATCCCCACACCCAGACTGTCAGAGTGCAGCAGAACTTAGACAAAATTTCCCTGTGTCCTCAGATTCCCTGAGGGAATGTGGCAAAGGAGCTGGCTGTGATATTTTTACACAGACCAGGGACTCCTCACACCGGGGATACCCTGGAGGGTGTTTGGGGAGCAGCACATGTCAGTGCCAGTCTCCTGCCTGGTGCTGCCAAGTTTGGAAGACAGGTTGGAGAAAAGCTCTAGGTTCCTTTCTTTTTCACTCTGTACATGTTAGCAGCACTGTGGTGATGATACAAATTTCAAAATAAAATAACAAAATAAATCCGACTGGGGAACGTGTTATAATTCGGGACCCAAACCCACTGAAATGTTACAAAAAGGCAGGAAAGAAAACATGTCAGCTAAGATTTCAGCAGGACAGTGCCTCAGAAAGGCTTAGAGCATGGAATTGGCCAGAAAACAGGAAAAGCATTTATTTACAAGACATGAAGACACATGTTGTACCTGTGTCCCCTCTAAATATATAATGAATATTTAAATGCACATTGTTGAAACAAATTGAGTACAGACAGCTATTTCTTTTTACAAAACATATGGGAATGATCATGATGGAATTACTCTTTCCAGAAAGAAGTTTTGAGGAACTTCCAGTTGTACTCCAATAAAATAATTGCTTAGAGAGCAAAAAAAAAAAAAAACCCACAACAAGAAGAGCAATCTTTTTCTAGTAAGAAAGTTTCTAATCCTACATTTTTTGCTCCCATAATTCTTACACAAATGGCTTTCACTGAAGTCTGCTGCATAAAGAAGCTTTTTTAAGTGAGTGAAAAACGATAATAAAAAAGCTAGTAACACAATTTAAGCTTCACAAAGAAATGAATTTGTCTTAAGATGGTAAATGAGAGTTTTGTCATGAGATAAACTTGAGAAATAACTTGCATATGCATTTATTTTCCACACCAGCAGAGCAGTTGCTGCAAGGGTTGTGTGGCATATCACAGGTGAGCTGGTTCCATGCCTGGAGCCTTTAACTGTTTCACAAAAAGAGCTAACAGAGGAAATGAGTGCACCTGCCCTTGAGGGGAGAGAGGACAAGGATGATGGAAATAGAGAGAAGAAGGATTCCACCCCCCAAGGCTGAGAATCTGTTAAAATCTCATACAGCTTCGAGGAGCCAATTCACACAATTGTTATTTCGGGACAATAAATCAGAGAAAGGCTGAATGAATGGATGAACAGTTAAAAAAGAACCACACTGAGAACAAACCAGTAACCCCATCTAGGTGCTGAAAGATGTTGGGATTTGTATTTTAAATCTTTAAAATGACCATCTTGCCCTTACCATGGGGAGATAAGCACTCTTATCTCCATCTCCCGGTCTTTTGTCAGAGCATACATCCTCTCTCAGTTGCAGAGCTGACCTGGGTCATTTTCCATAGCCTCTCCTAAAAGCTCCTGACACCAGCACCTGGCCATCACCTCAGGCTCTCTTGCCTTTACAGTAGTCATTCGTCGTTCTCCACATACAGGAATTGTTAGCATCACATCGTGCAGTTCACTGGACATTTCCATGATTATTCCAAGCAGGATTCTATGACATTTTAGTGGTTTTGCTTTGGGCCATTTCAGTCCTTTAACTGCCAGTAAATCCAACAACAGACTTTGCATTCTGATTTATACACACCCGTGCACAGATTTTCCCCTTACATGGATAATACTGGTGTTTATGTGAAAAAAAATGTCAAGTGAGCTTAAACCCACCAGTTTTACATGCCTTTCTGAGGCTGCAGCCCTTTAAAATTCTCAGCATGGTGTGCAAAGCAGTCAGCAGCTCTTGCTGTTTAATTGTCCTTTTCCCCAGCCTCTCTCAGTCAGGAGGGCAGTCTCCGTGCCCTAGCTGGGCAGAGGCAAGAAGTTTAGGTCCCTCCTGAAGGGACATCTGCTTCAGGATGAGATCTGCTCAGAACTCAAGAAAGTCACCTTAAAACCTGTCAACAATCCTATTAAGGAACATAGTGAAAAAGTAGCAAGAGGCAAACCAGCTGAAAAGTGAGAATAAGGATTAAAAACTTGCAAAATATAAAGATGTGAGCAGCGGAGAAAAAAAACCCTCTGAAGCAGGCAGTAGGTAACATATCTTTGCCTAAGATGGACTACACAGTAAACCTGTCATAAAAGCCTTCTGCAGACCCATGAACAACTATATTTTAAGAAAAAATCCAATAAGAAACACTGAACACAAGACCAATCCAGTATAACTAAATACTATTTCTTGTTGATGTAAGCTCTGCAGCCAACTGAGTGTGGTGCTGAGCTAAATCTCTGGCACTTAACAGCAGTGAGAGAAGTACACAGTGCAGTCTTGGAAGGCAGGCAAAGACAGATGGAAAGGGACAATAAATGAGCCAGTGACTAGACAGACAGAAAATCTCACCCAACATTTTATCTTCCATCTGCTTCTCCTTATAACTGCACCTTTAAAAAGTCACATCTCCCTTCCCGACACTGGAAATGGCACAGGGAGTGTTTATGACAGGGGGAGTGTGTTTAAACACACAAAAAACCAAAACAACAAAATGAAAATCTGAAGGTAAGCATTTGAGAGCAGACACTCTTGAGAAAGATTTCTTTAAAATAAAACATTCTTGTGTTTCCTTTGTTTTCCCATATTGTTCTTTAGTCTGCCCCTTAAAGGGGGGTCTGAAGAACATTGAGAGATAAGCAGAGAAGAGATGAAAGAAGGAAAGATGCAGCTTTGAAACAGTAAAATGTGTTTCTTTTTGTCCCACTGTCCAGTATCCTCTGCAGCAATATGGGGGAGCAGTAGGGGATGTGCTGGGGAGGGAGTTTGGCTGCAAGTGTCTGTTCCAGATAGTGCATTTCTGCATGGCACAGAGGACAGGCTTCACCATCCTTCCCATCAGGTCTGGTGATATCTGACACTTACAAGTTTATATACTGTCTTATCTTGAAACCTTGTAAATCATCTTTCATTTAAATTTAAATTGCTCCTGAGGGGCAGAAGGGAGGACAAAACACCCCAAGCAGCTAAAAGCGTGGTAGTTAGTGAATGAGTTTCCAGGCTGAGCAGACTGCAAGAGTCAGTGAAATTCTGTGACAGGTTTTCTGTGTACCACATCACCACAGATATTGCAAAGATACAGAGGGTAAATATTTGCTTCTGTTATCAAATGTGCAGGGGTAGCATGAGAGCAAATCTTTATCTTCCTCTGTGTAGCAGGAAATACTTTGCTACCTAATATAAAGTTAGTTCAAGAGATAAGTGATAGACAAAGCATCCTGAGGGCTGAAGGTACATTTACAATGCAGCCCTGGACTGCTTTTACAAAACCAAACAGCCCCAACATGCTGCACTTCAGGAGCTCAGGCTCTCCATCTGCATCACACTGCACCTGCTGTAACCCTCACCTTCCATCCCCACTTACCAGACTCAGGGAGAGCATGAGGAAACCATTTCCAACAGGATTAGCAAGTTTAGAATCAATGGGTTTTATTGATGCAAAGGACAGAGGGATTTCTGGGAGCAAAAGAGAACATACACCTCCACTTCAAGCTCCCACTAATTTCGATTTCTTACTTAAAAGCAGCAAAACACTTCTGAGCCGTCCCTGGTGAGCAGTTCCTAACGAGAATGGAGCTGGCATGGAGCACTAAATCAGTGCAACAAAGGACACTGTTCCCTGGCACTGACGTAGAGGTTTTTTATGGCAAAACTGTACTGATTTCCAGAGCATTCTGTACTCAAGCATTTCAGACTTTGCAAGAATTGCAGCACTGAATTTCATCAGTTATGTCAGTTTGATTGGGTTGTATTCCAGCTCCAGAGGTGCCAGCTGTACAGTAATATTTTATTGCTTGTGTTGCTGACAAAGACTGTATCATCTAGCTCTGGAAATGTACTTAGAGGGCTGTAAATAAAGAGGAAATTTTGCAGAACTAATATTGCAGGTTGTGAATGGCAAGGGGGCACATTTACAATAGAACACTGATAGCACTTTCTGGCTACTTTAGCAATTGGATAATAATGGATGGACCTGCAGCAACTTTGCCTTGGGTCTCAAGGGAGATCAGTGCATATCCTAGGGAACACCCTGTTGAGTAACTATAAAATAAAGCCCTTTGATTTAATATCAAAATTAAATACTGAAGAGACTATTTCTGCTGAGCAGGAGCTTTGCACAGAGCACATTGTAGCACCTCTGCAGCACAGGGATGGTGCTTCTGCAGAGATGTCCTGACCTGCATCTCCTGCCCACAGCCACCCTTTAGCACACTGCTTGTTTGGCAGGGTCCTTTATGTGTTTGGTAGCACAGATGACAAAACCAACCCAGCCAGCACAGGGCTGATTCAGCTGACGTAGTGAAGAGCTCCTCTGAGAGCCAGGGCTGCAGCGTTTGCATTTCTGTGCTGTGCTGTGCTGAGCCTGATCCAACCCGGTCCCAGCTGATGGAGGGACTCCTGTTGACTTCAGCACGCACTGGATTCGGCCCCTGGTCCAGTGAGGGGCAGTGACAGTGTTGGAACGCTGAAGTTCTTGAACTACGTGGATATTTCTCAACTTAAGGAACACATAAAAGACAGAGCTATTTTCCCTCCCTTTCAGTGCTCATGTTGCAGTCTGTGACAAAAAAAAACCCCAGCTACTCCAAGCCATTGAGCAACCTTCCTTGCTTTTACATTCTTTTGTTCCTGGAAAAGAAAAAGTCAGACAAAAATATCAGCTGCGTTGTCTCAGTATTAAACAGCTCCTTCAGACAAGGGCTGCCTTATTTTTCCCAATATTTAGCACTTCAGAAGTGGATTGTGTTGAGAGATGGAAAGAATCAACCATTTCGTTTAGCGAATGACAAAATCCTAGTTAAAACCTGCTTCCATTTCAAGCTTGTCCCTGTATCACACAAGGCTGTGCACTGCCTTGATCCTGGACCAGGAGCAGCAGTTCTCTCCAGAGACTCATCTGAAAATATCCCAGATATCACTTCATTTTAAATACCTTTAAACTTGCTAAATGCTGAATACTTTAAAAGCAGTTTAAACTCATTTCCCCCCACCAAGACATGTGTCTAAAATTGTTATTGCTTCTAAAATAGGCATGATACAAGTAAGACTGATTCCTTTTCTGACTCCAGTTTTCTGATCTGGTGTTTTTTCACACCAGTTCTGTGATTAAATGCATTAGTTCTGAGCAGGAACTCCGACTGAGAGATCATCAAGCACTGGAAGTGCTCAGGAGCCAAGGGGCTCTATATGCAAACAGGATTTTTCGTGTCTTCGGCGTTTCTCCTATTCACAAGTCCCTCCACACGATGAGATAACATGAGAAATTTAAGTCACGCTGCACTCTTTGTTCCTTCCAGCAGCCAACCTTTTCCCTTTATTGTTTAGCAGAGCAATGCCTCCATTTGGTGACAGTGCTGCAACCAAAGCTTGCCACGTTGTGAGCCAGATTCGAAATGAAGAGAGCATATTTTATTCTGGGCTTCGGTTTTCTTGTTGCCTTTTTTTTTTTCCTTTTTAACTTAAGATGACATCATCATGAGAATGACATATCCTGGAAGATTGTTTCAAAAGAATGAGGGTTACAGGCTACCCATGGAAACAATCTACTTGAGTCATTTCCTAGAGATCTTATGGCTGTCATAGCAAAATTTCAATGTGCGAGGCAGATAAATATGGATGGCAACTGAGCTGCAAATTGACCTTGTAGGCTTGGGATAGATTTAGTCACTGCTGCCAAAAAAATTTTCAGGTACATCAGAGATTTGTGCCCAGGGGTCCTCTTCTTACCCAACTAACTTGTAATCACAACTGTCAGCTTCAGAACATTTATGTGACCCTGCGGAGTGTAATGTGACTCAACCATCTGAATGTGAAATTCGTTAGACAACTGCAGCATGCTCGGTGGGAGCAGATTGTGAGACAACAGTGATGGATAAAAGAAGATGAAAGAACAGGTTAAAGGGCTCCTGCAGTGGTTTTGCAGGTTTGGGAATAGGTGTGCACGTATTAAGTGCCAACGTGCCTCCTCACACACCTCCAACGAGATCATCTGGGTGCTGTGAAAACGTCAGCAGTAACAGAACCTGACACCTATCTCTTCCAGTATCAGGGTATAACAATGATTGGACTGCACTTTAATAAGTCTTGCCATTCCTTGTTTATCAAGGACATCAGGCTTTGAAAGAACAACTTGCTTGATTATAATCTGGCAGTGAGAGGTGTGCGCAGCTCTCCTCACAGCACTTTACCCATTACCCACAGCACCTCTCAGCCCATGCCAATCACTCTTCTGTGAATCATTCTAATTGTATAAAGGGGTTTGGACATTACTAACCTGTGTCTGGTACAAGCAGGGTTCATTTATCAGCCCTCTCCCACTTATACTTGTTTTAACCTCCAGTAGTCCAAAAGGCATCTATTGATCTAGCTAAGGGCTCTATGTAAAACTGAACCCTTAGGCAATGAGACTGCTTGGCAGGCTCTCACTGACTTATCAGTTACACTTTTTTTTTTTAAATTTAAGTCTAATTTTACTTCCCCTGTCCATTTTCCCCCATAATTTCTTCTTGGTGAGGTGGGCACTTACAGAGAAAGGCAGTGCTGCTATTGAGAGAATCAATACTTCCATTGCAGGGTACTTACAGTGCTTCATTCTCTTTGCATCCTGTGCCCTTCACATGTCAGGGATAGGGATCAATTATGAAGATCTGTCGGGTTTGTTATTACATGAGAACATTTATTCTGTTAAGAGGATAAAGCAAAGTCAGCAAGCCAAGAACATTTCAACTACAGTTTCCAAGCCTACAGTTACAGCCTGTTAGAAAGACAAGAATATTTCCTTTATTCTAAACTCAGAACAAAAGGACAATTCTCTTCAGCCTGACCACTGAAGGAATGTAATTGAGAATTGCAACACAGAGCTTGAAAATACTGGAAATTTTTTTCTAATGGTGTTTTTGCCTAAAGGCTTTCCCCCAAAGCCTCTCCTCCATCACAAAAAGATTCAACTAGAACAGCACTTATCAGATCCCTTTTTGTACTGGATCAAGAGCATTGCTTCATTTTCCATGGCTGGCCCAGTTCAGGCTCTCAGGGAATTACCAGCAGGGCATGCAGCTGTGGTCTTCTCTTGCCTCTCTAAGACAGCGTCAGCTTGAATTTACCAAAACTAGCAGATGTCCAAGTACACTGGAACAGATAAAAAGAAAAGCAGCAAGTATGAGCAGAACCCGGCTCCCAGATCTCTAGGAGCTTGTTATTAGTGTGATAAGCTGTAGTACTGTAATTGAATAGGCTGGACACATTAAACTTGCAAACACATTCAGCTGCTGACTAACAAAACTCTTGTTCCACACGTGTATGCCTGATCCAGGCACGGGCAAGGTCGGAGACAGGCTTTGTTCCTTAAGGTTTGATGGTTTTGCTTTTCTTCACAAGATAAAAGGCAAAGACAAGAGCAGAATTTCTTATAGTGATTTTCAACTAGCGCTTTGAAGGTGAATTCTGAATATTTAAACTTTTCCTCACAGTGGGAATTCTGATATTTGTAGCCACTGCCAAGGAAGGCTCTTTTACTATTAAAGTGGTCGAAAATGAAAGTGAACATACTGCAGAGACCGGGAGAGATGCCAGAACTGCACATTCTCTGCATTGCTAAGGACAGGTACAGTGCAAGTGCTGCATGGTTAAGATGTGATCTACCCTCAGCAAACACCTCAGCCTTATTTGGAAAGAACAATGTTGAGGGGAACATGTTTTTTTTTATTCTGTACTTCCATTCAGCAGTGATTTAAGGAGCTAATTAGTGCCAGCATTTGAGGTCCAGATCCTAAATAAGCTTGAGTGCCTATTGGCTATTGCATCTCCTGCCAGCTGCAAGCCAAGTCCCTCAGAGGATGTGAGCCCTGACTCTGCTGTGAGAGGAGCAGCCCTACATGTGGAGCCCTCTCCTGCTGTCCAGGGAGAGGAAACCCAGCCCGTGGAGATCAGCTCACACTTGTGCTCAGCCCTCGCAGGCAGCAAGAACAGACACGACTCTGAGAACATGAAGAGGAATTTGACGCCAGGTACCAAACCTGGAAAGGTTTAAGTTATTTCAAAGCCCTAGATCAGCTATCATTTAACATTTAAAGTCCTGAATCAAACTGTTTCCACTGAAACGCATTAGGTGCTAAGGATCTGCTTGGAGTTATGCATAATACCACCACCCTTATGACTTTAGCTCCTGAGCTAAAGAATGACACTTAAAATAGGCTTTTCTCTGTCATTCTGCTTTATGGGACTCGAGGCACAAACTATCATCTCAGACCACATAGACCCAATACTCCTTCTAGCTCAGCATGCTCCTGGCCAGACCCACACGCTGGTCTGTGCTATTTCCAAATTTCCTTCTCAGTACAAATTTAAACTCCACATAACGCAGCAAAGATTTTCCAGACACAGCAGTCAGAATGCATTTAAAATTGAACTTCTCTTGTTTCTTGTTATCCTCCCGTATGTCTCATGTATGGCTTTCTTTTCAAATGTGAACAGTCTTAAAATAAGTATTTGCATATATGAAAGCAGAGTTTGCATCCTGCTCTGACTGTGACCCCGTGACACCCGTGGTGCTGTGCCTGTGCCGAGCCTGCTGCTGCGTTACACAAGTAATGACAAGCTGCAGGGAAACAATTTAGGGGGAAAGAAATGCAATTCTAAATCTTCTGTGCTTATCTACGTTTGTAATTCCAGTCATGGATCCTATCTGTTTGTAAATTCCAAAGCAAAATACCTCTGAACTTGCTAAGTCGGTGTGGATATGCTCATCTTTTCCATGCTACATAAAATTAGACACATAGCGAGCAACTGTGGGCTGATTGAGAGTCTCTCCAGCAAAATAAAAGAAGATAGGTGTTGTTATCGACTTGGCTGCTGACTCTTGACAGAGGCAGGAGTGTAAGGTGCATTGAGATGCTTATGAGATTCCTACCCTCTATTGTGAGAACTTTCAGCCGTCGTTTTACACTGAAAAGTGACTCTGAATAAATAGCATTGTGAAGTTCCAAATTTACTTCCTCTCAAAGTCTTACAGAATAAATTTGCCCACTTTACAGGAAAAGATGTATTTTCTCATGCTGGCATCCCTTTCGCAAACTCTGAAAGTCACAGCTGTGTTCTCCTTTCATTGCTGCTCTCCTCAAGTGGTGTCTTCTTAGTTAAAACACTATTGTTAATGTAACAGAGAAAAAAATTTCAATACCTTCAGAAAGAAATCCCTTAAAAGGCCTTGAATATAGAAAACAACCAGTACATATCCTATGATCACTATAAAGCTATATCCATATCTAAAGGGGGGATACAAATCACTCTGGGATTTGATTTCTCTGAATCATAAAGATTCATCATAAAAATCTAGTTATGAGGATCGTTAAAAGAATGAGCTTCAGAGCATGAAATGTTACAGGCATTTGCAATCTTTTAGAAAAATTGTGTCTCGTTCAAGATCAGATTTTAAATCACCCTCTCTAAGCTGTCTGAATGCCAGCTTCCCGCAGGCAGGTCAAGTCGATGTGAAGAAATGTTGGCAAATGTGTTTCAGAAGTGTGATGTAACACACCCAGTATTGGCATGTTGTGGTCTTCTCTTCTCAGAAGGGGATTAGGGTCACACTTTGATAGACATTTCATTTTTAAAGATGCAGATAAATACCTATTGACAGTTTTGAAAAACTTTGTTATCTCACTCTTGTCAAAATCCTTTAAAACCTAGAAGCATGTCAGCTGTTTTGAAAATTCCAGGAGTTACTGAGCATGGCAAATGCCCAAATGACTTTAAAAGTCTAATCATCAGTGCCTGTAAATGGCTGGCAAAAGAACGTGTAGAACTGACCCCTTACAGATTTAAAGCAACAGATAAATAGATCACTAAATGTAATGGGATATTTTGCACTGCTCTGACTCTGCTCCTTTTATGGGGATAGATCACGTTATATGATCACAGCTGACTGCAGGATGCAGCTGTGAAATCGGGACGAGACAAAAATCAGACCCAACATGAATATGTAAAAGCCATAGTAACATTTCTTGTTTGTAAACTTGCTGGGATGTCATGATCCACTTTTTGTTGGGCATTTCAGGGTTTTGAATAAGGAATAAGCAGACTTGTTTGCTGGCTTTCATCAGCATGTTCCCAGCAAAATCTTTGTCAGAGGTGCCCACAAGCTCCTGCTTGGGAGCAGGATGAAAGGGCATGTGAGAGAACCAAAGGGATGTTTTGCTTTCCATGGATCACTCCAGGACTCCTGATTTGAGTTCTCTGGATTTTTCCTTCAAGCCACCCCCGACATGGCAGTGCAAAGCATGTGGTGCATGGTTTGAGGAAAGTGCATTTACCTGCTGGTCTGGGTTCTAGACTTTCAGGACGTTCAGAGAACTTTCCTGAACAGCTAACGTGAGACTGGAGAGGATTAAAAAAATCCAGTAACTTACCCTGTTGTAACAGGTCATGCTGCAATTTGTCCATGCCATTCTACAACAATGCTGTTTTGAACTTACACTGCCATGTGTTTGATTGTTATCGGTCCATTGCTAAACCAAACATTTTAAAATCCCTGAGAAACTTTCAGCCACAGGAGAACTGGGATGAGATCAAAATGTCCTTGTGGCACCAGGGGCATCCTTGCTGGAATACAAACAGAGATGTGGAGAGCAAAGATCCCTGTGCTCCCCTCACTCCCTTTGTATGGAAATGAATATTCCAAGCACTGGTTCTCAGTAAAGCCCTTGCCAAGGGATTGCAAAATGCCTCTTTTCATGGATGTGTTGTCACTTCTTCTCAGGGTCAGCTCTGGCCCTGTCTCTTTGAAATGCGCATTTGTTGTTCAATTTTACAGAAGGATCTTCTCCATAGATTCTGAAGCAACACTAGAGGGCAATAATGCATGAGATATTCAGGATTTCTGAGCCTGAGAATATCTGACATGGGTGGTCTCCATTTGTTAATTCATCATTTGCTTCATGTGTTTGCTTTAATTTAGGAAGGACTTGTGCTGGGATAGGAAAAGAAGAAGAAAAAGCTTCACAGAAACCCAAAAATTAACAATCACTTGCTTTCACAGTGTTGTGGTATTCTTAAAAGAAAGTGAGGAGCCCTTTTGGGAAGGAGATCTGCATACAGGGGAGGGGTGTCTCTTCCAAACAAAATATTAAAGGACATTTAAAAATCCCTGAATTTGTTTTGTATTTTGCTGAAGCAGTGACAGCAAAAAATCTCTCAGAAAGGACAGAAGAGGGAAAAGGCAAAAGAGAAAAAAAAAAAAAAAGGAAAGAAAGGGGTGAAAATAAGAAAAAGAAATTAAAATTTTATAGAGATAGGTAGCATCAAAAAAAGAGAAATCTCTCCATTAGAGGCATCTTACCTGCACAACAAAAAGATTGTACTTTCCCTTACTGTGAAGTCTCCCCATAACTTTTTTCTTTAAAGCCAGTTGATCTGTAAATTGAGACTTTGGCAAGGGAGGGGAGGAAGGGTTTGGTTGGTTCTCAGTCTGATCTATCACACTTCAGAGTGTCTTGGGCCACACACCATTTTAACAACTGCTCTTCCTCAGACTGCTGTGAGAAAAGGATATTGTCTAAAGCTTGGACACTGTATGGTGCTTGAAAACAAACCAAAAATCTTTGCATCTTGCTGCTTTCAAGTCTCAATAAATCCAAGGAACCCGGATGGCTTTTTGTCTTGAGTGTCCGTCTCTGGTGATTAACATCTTCAGGGTGCACTCAGACATCAAGAGGAGGTTTTGCTTCAAAAAAAGCTTTCTTTTAGGAATGCCAAGTGCAAAATTAATGATTCAGGACTGAGTCTGGAAGAAAGAGATGTAAGTGTGAAGCGAACCTTTAATGGTCTGTAAGAGGGAGTGACTGCTTAGAAGAGTTTTTATAGCACTGCACTTCCTGCTACTTGGGTAATAATAACAGCAGTAACAGTAATAACGCCTGCCTCTGATAGCTCACTTCCCATCAGCAGAACACAAGTAATTATGCTCATTTCTTATCTTAAAGCAAGTGTTACCGAAGAGAGGAATGTGATAAAGTGGTGCTTGCTGCTATCTGTGTTTTTAAGCAAGGTATCAGGACTGGTTTTGTCTCCCGTGCTGAGGCAGGGAAGGACCAAATATCAGACAAAGCGGTTCTTAAGCACCCACATTTTAGACAGATCACTATAATCTCTTTGAAGGTGAGGTGGGGGTCATGGCATGGCCACAGAGGGTGTTTGGGTCCTTTGAGTAGAGAAAGAGTGTGTTTGTGGCATTTAAAAGCCTCCCCATTTCTGCTTTCAACTCTGCAGCACTGGAGTGGCACGAGGCCACCTTGGTACAGCACGTTATTGATGGGTGATGATACCTATCAGTTCAAGCCAGGCACTTCAAAAACAGAAGATGATATTCTTTTTAATAAAAGGAATTAAAAAGGAGTCTTAAAATGCTCATCAGCCTGAGCAGGCTTAATTTTTTCTCCTCCTACAGCCAGTAGGAAGAGATCATGCCATACAAATTAATTCAGGTCACAATCGTGCCATGGTAAAGCTAGAGGCCAGTTCATGGAGATTGCTCAGAACAGCCTCTCTGTTTCCACGTTGAATTTAATGAGCCTTTTGCTGGAAAAATTTGTTATGCTGCACTTCGATTCCAGGATAAGATGAATATGGCTCCTGTGTTTTTGAGCCTCTGCAAGATAATTACTGCGATTCCATTGCTCCTCCTTCCTGTACCTGTGCTCCTGGGGCTGCGCTCCCTCTGTCACTGGCAGGGTATGAAAGGGAGCACTGAGGATATTCACACAGGTCAGGTTTCCCTGAAGAGATCTTGCCTCTCATACCTGTGCTCCTTCTGCTAATCCAAACGTAAAGATGAATAGTAACAATTCATTTCAGCCATGTATTATTAATTTTAAGCAGTCTAGGTTTTCTTTCAGCCACTTTCTATTACCCACGTGTAATGACCCTTGCCCACATAAATCAGCCAGGAGGATTTAATTCGCTTACTGATGAACCCAGTTCCGTTCATTTCCAGCCTCTTCCTGCAAAACTCGGAACAGAACACTCAGGTGTTGGACTTGGACTTCTTGAAGAAGTAATGCACAACTACACCCTTCAGTAAAACTTGGAAAATTGCCCTTCAGTGTCTAAATGCTGACTATTAACTGCAGGAATTTTAAGTGTTTTCCTCGATTGTATTTTGCCCTGCTCTGCTAGATTATCCTTGATTTCTGCACTGTCCATTTTTGTTGAATGAGGTGATAATTAAACACATGCAGCCTATGGAACAGAAAGTGTTATTCAAAACTAACCAGCAAAGGTCACGGAATAAATACATTGACAACTTGCTAAGAAAGGAGATTACCCAAAGTCTTGACTTGGTGTTATTTCAAATCCCAAGACACAAGAGAGTTTTTATTCCCTCTCAATTCCTTTGTTGTGTGGGGATTTCTGTGTATTGCTTAGCTTAAATTTCTGTCAAAGCCATCCAATCAGCTCTGTTGACTGCTTGGTAAAATTCCTTTCTACACTTGGGTCGGTATGCACTGAAGAAGAAGGTTATCTGCACTATTAAACCTTTGACTCCCTGTCTTTTGAAGAGATCATTTTGCATTTTGCTATGGCAGAGTTGTAATTAGATCTGTTAATTAAGGACAGAATGAACTTTTTAAAAACTCTAAACCCTTTTGCATTTTTGATAAGTTTTCTTAGGTTGCTACTGACCTTCGTACAGGGTTTGCCACTGCTTATTAATTGTTAAATTTTAATTAGGTATGCTGATGAATGTGCTAGCCTTTGCAATAAGTAAAAGGTAGCTTCATTTATAATCGGATATTTACCAGTCTACACAGAAATTATCTGCTTTCCTAGAACACAGTTAATTTAACACATTTTGATAACAGTAATTGGTGGTCTATAAAAACCAAATAGAAACAGATAAATATAATGACTCCCTGGTTCAAAGATGGAATTAGCAGTCCTAACAAACTGAGCTAGGACATCGGGTCTTAAAAACATTCCACAGGCACTTGAACCAAACCACTTCAACAGCTGGTCAGATATTCATGGTATTTTTATAGAAATTCCTTGAAAACACGTTTTCCAGAGAATAATCAACCCTCTTATAGAAAAAGCAGGTCAGACTGGGGAGATAGAGGATGAAGAATGGGATCATCTTTCGTGCCTAAGGGAACTGAAATTTTGCAGCACTAGCGAGCAACCTGCTTTTTCCTAGGCCACTAATGACTGCGTGGTGAATCCCAGTGCCTGTGGCACCCAGCCAGGGACTCCACAGACCAACCCACCAAGGCTGTAAAACAACATATCAGGAAATCAAAGGGTACCAAGAATCAAAAGAATTCTTTTAGATTGACCAATATCCCCATAACTGAAAGAAACATCAAATATCTATCCTGTTTGATTGCTCTGGTAAAATTGCTAACTGCACCTTTTAAAGTGGACCTCTTGCCTCTGTGGAAGGTCATCACAGAATCTTCTCATGAGGAACGATACATTTAATTAGCCATGTCCATTGCCATGAAACAGAGTTAACAGCCAGCAGCTCCTGCCACAGCACACTCAAGGATGTAAATTCATCCCTGATTTCAGTGCCATAACTGAACAGCAAACTGTGAAAATGCTGGAGACAGTGACTCAAGTCCTGGTTCACACAGAGGCAAGTGGCAAAAATCACCCTCAATTCCCACACAGTCCCTGCCTTCAGAGATCAATGGCCAAATGCTTTGCTCTTATCAGGACCCACCACATCCATAAGGAAATACTGCTGCTTTTTAAAGAAAGCAAACTTAGTTTTGAAAGTGAAAGGAATGGGGCTCCATACATTTACTTTTCATCCAGTGCTGATTTTCCAGTTGTTTCGCTGTTTATCTCAAGAAAGAGCTCACATGATTCACTTTTTGCTGGGAAATCTAGCACCTATCTCCTCTCAAGGGCTGGGTAATTAGATAATTATCACGTTGCCTGTATTATTAGTGCTGAAATGCTACCGACATTCCGTTAGGGATGTTCAAGCAGGTTTAGCAGGCTGATGGAGTGCACTGCTCAGAGCTGTGTGAGCAGTGCCAGGGGTTGCCTGTCCCCTGACCAGCTCAAAGCATGTGGTCACTGCTGTCTGGTTTGATGCCAGCTCTTCAAGCGCCGAGCGGTGCTTTCAAGATTCCCACTGCAAGGAGCAGGGCTGGTGATTGACTTGCCAGGGTGATTTCGGGCACTGATGAAAGCAAGACTTTTCAAAGGCTGGTGCTTAGGGAGCATTCTGCCAGACTGAGGGAATATTTTGCTAGTGGCACATCTAACTGGGCTTAGAGTAAGAATTCAGAGACAGGTAAATTAATTTTCTAGCTCCTAATAAGTATGTCTTCCCAGAAAACAATTTTCAGCAGAATCCTGACGTGGGACTCAGTGATATGCGTTTGAATATCTCCTGACACTGAGAAAGAGACCTAAGCTAGTTTTCAGAGAGTGTTCAAGCAACCTGTCTGCTGTTAACCCTGGTTTATCCACAGATGTTCCTGCAACCCTACTGAGAATCAACTCTTTTCCTTTTGAAATCAGGCATGGCTGCATGCCTGGCTTCACTTTTCCCTGCAATGGAAAAGCAAAAGAAATATCTGAAAGCTTTCCCCCTTAGGGACATAAAAATGACATTACATCCTCAGCACAGGGTGGGGATGCTTCACCTGCTGCCTCCAGACACAGCCTGACACATTTCACCTGTGCTGGTGATGTAGGTGAGGACCAACACTCGGGAAATACAGTTGTTACTGCAATAGAAAATGGGGCATGAAATAGGGGCTGTTTAATAATGATCTCCTCAGAGCTGTATTAACGAGCTGGAAGCGAGGAGAGCAGAATTTCTTCCCCTTGAACTTAGGCTAGCAGCAGGACATGAAGGAGCTGTAATAGAATGTTATTTTACAAGAAGTAAATAATGTAATAGAGTCTATAAGGATGTCAGCAGGAGAGTTAGAACTGTCATAGCATAATCCTGACTTGAGCAGCAATGTGTGAAAAAGTAGCCTGCAGCAGTTTTTCCAGTACTTCAATAATTTCTGCCTTCTCACTGATCTTTGTTTACTCTACTTACCTTGTCAAAAAAATGTTTTACCTTATGTTAAAATGCTAGCTAAAAGAGGAAAATGTATTCCCAGAAATCCCAACTTTTCAAGCATACACATTTTATTTTCTTTTCTGTTGTCATTGTGGAAAAGACGGAAGAACTGTATTCCCTTCACTTAAAAAATATGAAGAGTAGTAAAGCCATAAATAAAAAGAAGCTGCCTGTGTCTTTGTTGCTTCTTCTTCCTTCAGACTAATGAATAATTCAGAAAATTGGCAGTATTAGACTTCATATCCTTGTGATATGATGGCAGATTTTCCAATGAGGCCTCAAATGTAAGCTCAGGAGGGTCATGAAACTACACAGTTATCATTATTGGAATGCAGCAACATCTTCCAAGGTACTGCAGCACCTTTATATCATCACTGAAGCAAGGCAGAGAGGACAAGTTTGCAACTGAAGAAAATGCTAAGTATTAAACTGAAGCTACAAAAAGGACCAGGAGGCTAAGTCTCCTTTTTGTCGTTTCTCTTTTCATATGACACTTATTTAAGTTTTCTTAAACCATTATTACAGCAATGCTGTAAAGACAAGGCGGACAAACTAACCCAAATTTTCAGGATGGTTTTTCTTGTGCCTTGACAGTGTGCAAAGAACTCAGAGTATGTACCCCCAGAAGAATACTCTCACAAGCCTTCCCTGGAACAGATTCTATCTGACTTTCTAAAGAATCCAGGCTCTTCTACTCTCCTCTAAAAAATGTTGCTTCTGTTGTTACTTTGCTACAGGTGCTCTTGCAGACCCCAAGCTCCTCTGCAATTCTCTCACCCCATCCCAGCCACAGCCTTGGGAATGTTACGCTGTGTTTTAAATTCAAATTGTATTGGCTCCTCTAAGTTTGAGACAGACCTTTAACATCAGCCTGGTGTAATGTATTTGCATGGTATATTTGTCCTGGTTTTAAGGAAATACATTAAAAACCTTTCACTGAGAATATGAGATATTGCATTGTCCTTGAAATTGTGTTTGGACCTTCAAAGCCATTTAATCTCAATTAAAGCAGAGCCTACAAGATAAGGTGCTCTGAAGATGCATTAAAGCGTGTTATAGTGCCAAGCCTGCGTGCACTCTGACACATCCTAAAAGCACTGTGGCACTGGTTTGAAGGTACGGTTCAGAACTCTCCCCGTGCCCCATTATCCATGGATCATTAGCATAACTCAGAGCTCTTCCCGTGCTCTGTGCCAGCCTGTGCTAACAAGTGCTGCTAATGTATGAAGGCTTGACATGATAGATTGTAATGCCTCTGGCTCTGTCATGTCACAGGCAGTTTATGCATTAAATAAAACACACCAGGGGATTACGGAGTTAAGAGATTGGAAATGCACCATAAAGCCTTTTAATTCAAAATCGCCATTCGTGATCTGTGTCGGAACTGCGAAGTTTGACCTCAGATGGATGGTCAGGAACTGGTTTGAAATGAGTCTGGGGCTCTCAGTGCAGTCCATCTGATGCCTTTTCCTGGTCTTAAAATTAAGAGAGCTGAACACAGTTTAAGAGGGAAAAGGGTTTTACCTCGGTGTTTATTGAAGGACCCTCAGGGGCACAGAAATGCACATCGAAATGCACCCCAAAATGCCCCCCGGAGAAATGGCCCCCCACGATGTGATGTGTGTGCAATTATAGGCCTTGCTAATTAGCACATCTATCAAAGATTGCCCAGGGAGGGACTCCAGCGAGACCCCTCAGCGAGGAACCTTCCCCTGGCTGGGCCTGGCTTTGTTTACAGAATGTGTTCTGGAGAGGCCCTCGGGGTCTGGGGTTCCCAGGGTGTTTGGGCTCTTGGCTTAACGGGATATTGGGTCTGAGGGAAGGGATCAAACTTAAAGAATTATAACTGTGTGGGCTAAAAGCACTAAGAATACGTAAAAGCTACATAAAAGAGTGTATAAAAGGGGTATAAAAGAAAAAGCAAAAAATCATTGTGGCATCACATCCACCACGGGACAGCAGCTTTCACATCATTCCTGCCGGGATGCTGAGGGCTGCGGAGGACGCGGAGCCAGGCTGCCCTCACAGCTGAGCGAGCACAAGACATTTCAGGGTGACAGGAGCGAGTTTATGCTGCCATTGATTTTGCTGCACTAATTCAGAGGATAAACAGAGGACTCCATTCTCTGGAGTTATCAATCTGGCACCTTTCAAGCACATTTAGATTGGCATAGGCTTTTGTTTTCTGTTTTCTTTTTTTTCCCCTTCCCAATTACATGTTAAGTGTAGCAGTGTTAACAGATGTCACTAGAATATAATCTCCAAGGATTTCAAGAGCAAATAACACTAGGAAAAAATTGATTCACAAAGAAATGTTTAGCTATCATGATCATTGAGAATAAACCACATTATTTTCTTAAATGCCTAGTTCAAATACTGTTTTTAGAGTTATTTTGACAGAAGATTTTGTAAAAGGTGCCAGCAAACTGTGTGGAATGACAATCACACAGGAAGAAGATGGTGCCACAGTCAGAATTCACCAGTGACAAAGATGAAAGGCATTGGATCGTGGTTTTTGCAGGGATCTAACCTCCACGCCTACAATATGGTTCATATAGCGGAGTCCTACTGTGCCAGAAATACATTTATATTTGTAACATGCTAAAAATACTGTGAGTACCATGATATCTTGGTTCTTTTTCCGACTTGCTTTTTGGGCTTAGAAAACCCTTGCTGTATTTCTGTCCTTAATTTGTTAACTGATTTTTTTAAAGCAGCTCACTTACCAGGTAAGTCTGTTGTTAATAAATTTATGGCTGATAATTTCTTAAAAAAACCATTACGTGGGAATGTGAAGTAATGAATACACCAGAATGCCTATTTAGATTCCTACAAAATAATGATCACAGAAGCACAGAGCTTCCCTACAGCTTCCAAAGAAGAGGTGAAAGCTCTGAAAGTGGAGCTGTTTTAATACCTCTGCCCACATGTGGACACGCACGCTAAAACTGATGCCCATAAAGTTTATAACCTCTGTCATGATAACTGATTGGTAGGTAAACTTCTTTTTGGAGTTCCTTGCCATTGCCCCTTTATTTTAGACTAAGAGACAGTGGTAATTTTTAATATGTCTGTTTCGTACAGGGCAAAGCAGGTCACAAACAGCTGAGCCCACTGACAAAAATACCCAACACAGCCTGTCTTTGTAGCTCGTGCACAAGGACTTTGTGTTTGTTCACTGCTACCCAGGTCTACTGCCACAAGGAACACCAGCAAAACCAGAAGAATAATCAGTGAGAACTGCTTTCTCTGTAAGATGGGAATACCTGACCCTTATCAGAACCCCTGCTGTTCATCTTCCACTGGACCCCAGCGCCTGGAGCTGAATCAATGCCTCAAGCTCAGACAAGTGCCTTCAGTGTGTCCTGAGCCAGCTGGTGTGAAGGAGGGCTTGCCAGAGAGAAACCAGCTTGTCTGACCCCCCAGGGCATGGCGAAAGCAGATGTGCATCTGTCTGCAGCTGATCAGAGCTTTTTTCCCCACTTTTTTTCACTCCAACTTTGCTCCTGGCCTCTGGGATGAAATCCGCGCCTCTTTCCCATCCTGATGAGGGTCTCAGGGAGTTCATATCCCGCCTGGAGAGAGCCCATTAGCACCTCCCCACTGCCCTGAAGGCCCTGAGGTCTCCAAAACCAAAACAGGCTTCCCCACATCCATTGCAGAACAGCTTCAGCCGAAAAAGAACGGCTCCTACACGGTGCCACGGAAAAGCAGTTTCAGCAAAGCACATCAAAACTGTGCACTTCTACCCTCCCACACACTGGTGCACTCTCCTCACTGTCCATTGCTGAAAATGTGAACAGAATCTGGGTTTTATCTCATTAGTGACCTGGTTCAGGCTCATATTTCCAGTATTTCTCGACCTATTTCAGTGATGAACTGTAGATGGAGTTATTAACCCACCAGAAGCATCTGACAGAGGAAAAGGCCCTCGACCCAGTCTTCTCCAAAACATTTCCAATCTTTGCGATTGTTTGTTCATTTACTAAAAATAGTATATTTAAAAGCACAGAAAGGCAGAAGGCTGGAGTTATTGAGGCATGTGACAGCTGTGACAGATACCTGGCTTGGAAATGCTGCAGGACTTCTCCTCCATATACCATTATTCACCTCTGAACACTTCTTAACAAACTCTACACCAGCAGAAAAAAAAGAACAAAAGACATAAATGCAACAGGAAAAGGAAAGATTTCAGGATTAAAAAAAAAAAGACAACCAACCTACCCCTCAACAAACCCCATTCTTAGAAACACAAATAGCCAAATTTACTTGATTACATTTCATTTTAGGAGTAGCAATTCCTCACTGTTCCCCAGTTATCAGATCACATCACAGCTCACTCTCTCTCATATTTCAACCTTGTTTTCAGCTGATCTTCAATGGTTTTTGAAGCTGGGCAATAGTCAACCCCCTGTTCAGTAGCACCAGTATTGGGATAATGCAGACAAAACTAGGTTCACTTTCCAAGACATGCCAACTGCCTGCTGAAAACATCTGGATGACATTCCCTTTGCAATAGAAGATCTTCTCTCAATTGCTACAATACTTGCACATTTCTAAGGAAGAACACCCAGCCTGCAGTGGGTTAAGAAAATCCCCCGGAACTGCATCATAAGCAAATTTTATTCCTGTTCAGTGATTTATTTAAATGCAGTTATCTCTGAAGGATAAGAAACAAATCCTCAGGGTATTCACAGAAGCAGGGAGTTAGGGCACAAGGGGATTTTTCACCTTCAGATCGAATTAACTGACTTTATTCTAAAATGAGGATGGTCAACTGGGATGGTCAACCAAGCATTTGTCCAAGACTACAGAACACGACTAGCAGAGGAACTCTGCTGACCTGAAGGGGTTTTTGAGTAATCTGAAAGCTCAGCTGTGGGAGCAAGTGAATTAGCAGAGACTACTGGGGCTGAAAACTAACATCCAGTCCTAAAGAGGATCCTGGAGAGCTGTTTGATTTAAAGACACTCCTCACCTCCCTCTTATCCGTTCTCCAAGGGGTTTGGTATGCATTTTCTTATCACCCTCAGCAATGTGAGGATATCAGGACAAGGTTTGTGAAGTTAGGAACGCTGCTCTGATCTCTTCTAGGCAGCTGTTCTCAGAACTGCATGCTGAAACAAACGTGGGAGTGTTTTCTCACCTCCAGAGATCCACATTGGAACCTTGGTCAGGCCATTAATTTACACCAGGGCTTTGTAGGGGGTGGACTAATTCTGAAAGCTGTCAACATAGACATTCATTATTGTCAGTCTGAGCAAGGTGGTCCTGGTAGCCTCCATGTAAGCCCATATAATGTTAAATATTCAAGTTTTCTTATGCTGATAATGCCACAAGATAAACCTCACACAGAAAATTGTTCACATTTACAGGGAGTATAAAGATTATGCCTTTTAGCCAGCTTTAAAGTATGCAAAGTTACCATTTAAAAATAAAATGCCTTGATAAATGTTTGTTATAATCCATATGAGACTGCAATTATTTGAACTGGAAAACCTCCACACCCAGCAAGGCAGTAATTCGATGGCTTGCTAGAAGAAACAAGACATCATAATGTATTCGCGTTAAGATCCCACATTAAATGGAAGAATCACTTGAAAGGATGGATATCTGAGTCTCTATTACCCTGATTCTCTGCTACCCTAGGACTTCTTCAGGCTCTGATGAAACAGCCTCAGACCACCCGTGCTGTTTATGCAGCAGAGCAGAAATGGGAGTTCTGGCTGATAACTGAACAATGGAGAATGTATCGCTGGTTTTTGCTGCATTGTACTGGAGCCAGCGTGGAGATAGGTGGCAAGAGAGGGCTCCCAGGCTGTGGCTGTGGCGTGCAGAGCAGCACTGTCACACTGCTGCCAGGGCACCACTAGATGTCTGTCTCTGCCCGTGCTCGCCCTGCACTGCACGCTCCAGGAGGGCCTGGCCACCAACTCGCCTTTTGGACCCCAGCTTCTGTTTGTGCTTGAGACAATTTACCTCACATAACCTGAAAGCTGGTAGAGAACACCCACTCACTGGATTACCTGTTTAACAGACCAGTTAACTGCAGCTATTCCTCTCTGAGAGATCACAAATGAGATGGTTCTCTTCCCCTCCACACTGTGAGACGATTGCAATGAAAAGCTGGAGCAGACTGGGTGAAGCAATGTCTCCAGTGTGATCCAAGAATTACTGCAAAGAGTAGGACTTTTGCTGCTGTCTCCAGCTGCGTCAGGATTTGCAGAAATCCACTTTCTCACAACAGAGATGTCCATTTTGCTGTGTCATTTTAACAGACTCATGTATGGCTCTGTGCACTAAGGCAGAGTTTACCTTCAGGCTGTGTGTGTGTGTGTGTTGACTAATCCATCTTATATTTTGTGCTTCCTTCCAGCTGACTCAGCTCGTTGGTTTGTTAAGGACTCCTCACACTCCTCACACATTAAGTAAACCCGACTTGCACGCTCAGTTTGCACTCCCCAAGCAGTGCCAGCGCTGAGTTCCTGAGGAAAGGCTTCCAACAGACACACTCAGGGTAGCATCTGCTCAGGGAGGCACATAAACTCCTCACCGTGTGATTCAGTGGCTTTGGCTGACTCCTGCCAGCAAACCTGCACACAGATCCACCTCAGCAGCACTGCCATCTCTAAATTAACCTGTGGCAAGCGAGGCAGCTGCAGCTTCCAGCCACTTGTGCCACTTCTCGGCAGGGAGTCGCTGCCTCATGGCAGGATGAAGAGGGCCAGCTCAGATGCTGAGGTTTGCATGTGGACTGGGTAACAAAGGGCTCTCCCCTCAGCTCCATCTCCCCCTTCTTCTCCTCTACTCACCAGTCATAGGAAAGAATTGGAGAATTTTTTAGGATAAGATGCCAAAACACTTTAAACCTGACTTCAGATCCATTGTTAAACAACTTGGCTGCACTAAATGGATCAGTGGGCACATCCCTTGCATATGTTAAAGTCCCTCAAGGTAGAGTCATGCAGTCATCTAGCTTATTTTCCCTCCTTGTAAATAATCAATGCTTTCTTTTGAGTGTGTATTATCTGCTATTATCTCCACTTCCATTTGAGAAACTGAGTTAGAGTGAGTCTCAGTGGTTTGCTAAAGGACCACTCAACAACATTTCTGGCAGACCAGAGACAAAGCCAGGAATGGAAAAGACAACTAAAGACACAGATACTCAGTGTTTCATCAAACTTGCAGCAGGTTCTTGGACAAAATAAAAGTACTGTTCCACAGGATGTTCAATTACACTATGGAGTTCAGTATCATTTAATGTTATGGAGAATAAAAGTGTAAATGGGTTTGAGGAAGGAATTAGAGCAGCTGATCCCGATGATGACAGAGCTGTTTATCTGTCTAACTAACAGACAGACTTCTTTGTACTGGATGGAGTACAAAACTCCTCTTGCAACAGCAACAAGTCCAATCCATGGGACGAGGGAAAAAGGTTCCCTGTTCCACACCTCTTCCTTAAACACTACCCCCATCTTCCACCCTGCTCACTCTGGAGGTGGGATGTTTCACTCAAGAGGATTTGTGCTGAGGTCACCACTCCAGCCCAGAGGAGAGAGAAAAGCTCTGTTTCATGAGGGAGATCTAGCAAGCAAGGGCAGTTATGGTTCTATAATGCAAACAGGATTTGCAGGGAAGGAAGAGCTGTTTTTGTGATTTTCCTCCAAGGTTCAGAGACTTTGTTCCCATAAAAAGTATCATGTCTTAGTTCAGGATGGCTGGTTCAGGACACGCCACGGAACAAGCAAACAGTAATGGCACGGGTTTGCATCATGGTCAGATGACTAAGCTGGCTAAGTCAATCCAAGTGGTTTTCCCCTTCCACAGACAGGAAATTAGGCCTTTCTGCCCTGATACAAACCCCTACTGCACACCAGGCTGCCAGGTGTGGAAATCAATATGAATAAGAGAAGAATCAATAAGAATAAGAGAAGACAAAAATTTCAAAGGGAGCTTTTCCACCTCTAGCGACCCAAGCATGGTACAATGGCTGTGAGGGTAATTTTGAAGCTAAGGGCACTGCAAAACTGTTTTTGCTTTGCAAAGCAAATGCCAGCTCTCCGAGTGTAGTGGCAACTGATGGCAGCTCAAGGCTATATCCATTTTTATTCCATGAGTGTACCAGGAACTAATAGTGCTGGGAGGTGGTTGTGGAAAGTGACGCCATCTAAACAATCACTTGTTTACATAAATATTCTAAATATGCCTTTAGTAAAGAACTGGGGTTATAGAATTAATTACTCTGCTCATCTCTTACTGACTTCCATGGCTCTACCTATTCCCTTTTAGGGTGGATATCTCATATTTCATATGGATCTGTATATGCTCTGGGTTTTATTGATCATTATGTGAAGGTCAAACCACATACGTGTTTTCCTCTCCTCAAGATCCTGTTTCCAATGCTACATTTATTAAGCAAGTACATTATTAGCAAATGCAGAAAAAAAATAAAGCAAATTGAAATAAAACCAAACACAGTCTATTTGCGTGCTTATTCTTATTTAATGATACACTTCAGTGCATGGCTAGTTAGATATGCTGCCTGCAGTTAGGGAAGACTGTACTCAACTCACACCTTTCCCTTTCTTAGCTCAGGGAGTTCTTAGCAGCAATCCCAGTGAAGATCTCCCACACCTGGCCTTTGCCTTTCAAAGGAAGCTGGACTCTCTCTCTCAAAAAAAAAAACCTTATCGTAGTTTTCCTCTCATTTTCATACTGCTCAGTCATGCTTTTTACACAGTCTTTACCTTCTTTTTTGCCACCATTAAGTTTTTAAAGCTGGTAAAATTCTAGCCAAATAGAAATATCCAGAGAGAATGCCTTTCCAGTTTAGTCCAAAATTGCTGGTGTGGGGCTATTTTCTCAAAATGAGAAAATCTTCCCTTATCAGTTGAAACATCTTGTTCATTCCACACCACTAATATTTCAGATTTTAATTTAAAGGATTTTTTTTTCCTCATAAGCTTCTAAGTTACATTTAAGTGAATTTATCCATACACAGGATGCTCTTGCTATTGTTTGCCATCTTAGAGGCTGAACTGATCTTGTGCTTGCTAAAAGATATGTAGGAAGAATATCTGTGACAGCCCACTTCTGATACGGAATGAAATCCATTTTGGAGCAGCACTGTGAGAGCCCCACCACAGCCATTCTGCTCCTGAATAAACAGACAGACCAACACTGCCAGCAGCCTCTCCTCTGCTGCTGTTAACTCTGTGTCACTTGGCTTTAAATGGGGTACAGCTTGGCTCTGAGTATTTTCATTTAGGCCCTTAGCAGTAGACTCCCTGACATACTGTAGGCATTACCAAACCTTTCAGATACATCAAGGAAACAAAACTGAAAAGCCAGTGAGATAAATCTATGCTCCCAAACAGAGGCTGCACAATCACATGCAGCTCAAGATGCCAGTTCCTAACATCTTATTTCAGCAAGTCTTGCAGATAAGAAATTTAACACAACCTCACCAAACACAAGCTGAATCAGCCTGCAGGATCCATGGATTTTAAAGTAAGCAAGGAGAGCTATGACTATCCTTGATTTGCATTGCACAGGCCAAAGAATTTCATCCAATAAATCCCGCTATCAAATGAGTTATTGCTTCCTTCCATGTAAGCAATCCTTAGATCCAGTAAGTCATGGCTGAATTATAGCACACCTTGCAGGAGGGCATCCAGCTTCCGTCCATCCCATAATGCTTACAGGGCTAGGCACAGAGCCCAACAAGCCATCTCCTTCCCCATTTCCTAGTGCTGGAACTTAAGCCAGCTATGATGGGAAGGTAAACTTATGCTGTTGCGAATACTACTTTCATATAGTGTGCCAGGATCATACCTTTACTCAGGGAAATAAGTGTTTCTTCAAAAATGTTGGCTGGGATAATGGAGGAAATCAGTCAACAAGAGGATTGCAGCCTACGAAAGGAGTACTTCCCATTTGGCTCTTATCCCAATTTCTTTTGCAAACTTGGGAGAAATTTGAAAGGTAAAGCAGAAACTGGAAGGGGGAGTGAAGAAGACAAAATGACACAGGGCAGGAATATATGAGTGAAAATATCTCAGATTTATCTTGTGCCCCTCACTGGATATTTTGGAAAATAAACCCCTGGATATTAGGAGTGTGTGGTGGGTTAAACCACACAGTCACTGGCTCACTGTCCCCAGCACGATGAGGGAGAGAGTCAGAAGAGAGAAAGTGAGAAAATTCCTGGGCTGAGATACAGACAGATTAATAGTAACCCAAAATCTGTGCACAGAAGCACAGCAAAACAAGGAATTCATTCCATGCAGGTGTTCAGCCATCCCCAGGAGAGCGGGGCCACAACCCACGGAACGGTGACTTGGGAAGACAAACACATTCACTCCCAACAGCGGAACTCAAACAGGCTCTGACTCATCTTTGGGTGCCTCGTGTGTCTACCAACAAACAGCAGCATGGAAAGAGCAGTAAATTCCTTACCTGGCGCTGGTTTTGTGGGGGTAAATTTGAACATTAATCACAGCTATGTCTAGATGAATGCAGACTGAAAATGATCCTATTTATTCTACCGACAGGTAGCTGAAATCAATTTGCAGTTTGTTTTGTGTATCTGTTACATCACTGCAAAAAGGAGTATGTTTAATTGGCAGAATCTCAACAACTCCGGGGCGGGGGGAGATATTTTTGTTGTTGTAGGTGCTTGCCATTGGTGACATAAGCAAATACAAGATGTCCCAGCTGCAGCCCATTCTCCCGCCTGATTCAAGATTTTAATGTGAAAATGGCTATTTTTAGGCTGGAGCTCATCTGAGGTTGCTCTGTGTCCCCAGCATGTAGCTGATTGCTGATAACCTGTTTGGGGGAGTGGGGGTGAACCAGTGCAATCTGCAAACATTATGAATCAGATTGACTGAAAAGCAGAGCAAAAGCTGCAGAGACCTTTCTGAGATTCAAGTCCGATCTCTGATACTCTGCCTTCTCTTGAAGATCCACTTTTTAGTTAAAAGTGACACTTCTTTCACATTTTAAATAGCTGGCAGAAAATAAAAAGGAAAAGACCCTAAAATGCTTTTGCCAGACTAGTCAATGCATTTAAGATTAATCTGAACATTTCTATACATCAGTGACCTTTAAAATCTGTTAGGAAGGTGAGATGTTAGGATTTAGTCTCAGCCAGGTGATTGATGTTTTTTTTTTTCTACTGCAAAGCAAGGCTATAGCCTGTAGTCTAAAGCCTATTTATAATCCTCTTTAACAGCACTCGGTATAAAGATACAACTCATTTCTTTGTGAAAATAGCCTGGCTCTGCAATAGTGTGATATATCGAAAGAAAGCAAACTAAGAACCTGGAGCTTGCCTCCAAGATATATATTAAAGAACTGCCAATAAGTGCCCTGCATTTGAAGGAATTTTGCTAATATGAAAACCTGATAACATTCCTATAAAGTAAGTGTCAATAAGGGTGTTCATTCATCCACTCACCTTCTGAAACAGATGGGCAACGACAATGAGCAACAGGAGCAGCTTTGAGGGTGGGGCATTTGTTTCTCGGGATGCTCCCAAGGATGTCGCTTTAGCCCACTGGCAAGTGCCGGTGCAGGAAGAGCAGTCTGAGGGACCATGCCATGGACAGCGGCGTTTCACGCAGCCCCTTCACTCTTCTCAACCTGCTCTGCTCTGCCGGTGCTCGAGGGAAGGTACACCCAGCTGTAAATGTACCTGCCCTTTCATCAGCTTTTACCATGCAGCTTTTCCATCCTGTCCTTAGAGGGGGCATGGAAAGAGGGAGAGAAGTTCTCTTGCCTTCACTGAAGTAAAGAAAAGGCTCAAATTCAGCCCCTTGGCACCTGAATGTCAAGTGGAAGTCAGGACCTTGTTGTCCTTTACAACGACCCTGTTGTCTGCTTTTTGCCACCTCATTATCGGAGCCCGGATTGCACCTCGCACAGTAAACCACTGACAAACCCACTTTACACCATCACCAGACATTTGCCTTTTTTCTGGAAGACCGCGCCGACATTGTTTTTTCCCTCCTTCATTGTGATTTTTCAATATGCGAGGCTGTAAATAGCGCATCGGGAAAAGCGTCAAAAATGGAAAGCAAAATCTATTTGTTTTACTTAAAGGGATATACCTCAAAGCCTGTCTTAGTGCACTTCCAGAGCGTGTCTGCTCTGGGGTTGAAGTATTAAGCACACATTATGCACTCAGGTTTCAACCCTGCCATCACTGAATTGCTTGATTGCAGTTGAGCGGCAGTAAAAATTCACGAGGAAACACATCCCTGGTGCCTCAGGGCAGCTTCTGTTTGAGTTTTCCAGCGAAGGAAAAAGTGGGAGCACGGCCTGAGTTATTGCAGGCTGATCGCCCAGCGCATCCAGTCCCTCCCGGCCCGTCAGTCCCGATGGATGCGCTCCTGGCTGCTCTCTGCTTCCACTGCCCTTTGTCTTGCAAGGAGGAGCATTCCTCACTGCCGGCACTCAGACTGATGGGGCTGCCTGCTCCCTCCACAGCTAGCCACACACCTTCATCTTTACCCCAGGCAACAGTTCCCTGCACTCTGCAGCTACCAGGCCCTATCACTATTTGCAAGCCTTTTTGAAATTTACTAACTAGGGGAGTCAGTTCTGAGATTTTGCTCAAGGGAGTTTTAACATGAAAGGGCTGCTACTGAATTTAACAGTGTCACCTTCCTTTTGCAAAGAAACAGCGTATTTGTACGACAGCAGAGTGAAGTGTTCCCTGCAAATCAGGCAAGGAGCATTCTAGACTGTACGTCCCAAAAACTAGGTGTATGTGAGCTAAACAAATTTAAAACCACATCAGGTTCAGGCTCTGAAATGGAACCCCAGTTGCTCTGTCTGAATACAACTGGGACTTAACTGCAGTGCCGACCCTCGAAAAAGCCCAACCAAATATATGCTTAGAAAGAGTCAAAAGCCAAACTTAGTGGCAATGTGATCAAACCTAGGGTTTCTGTGGGCAAGGAGAAGGAAACGCTAACCAATCTCTCAAAGGAAACACTGAGTCAACATAGTGGCAGGACTGATTTAATTCTGCATAGTCTGGAATTTCCCAGTTCCTTTGAAAGCATTGCTGGAGGAACATGGTGTACATATTTATTTTACCTGAAAGCAATACAGGAACATTTGCTGTTACATCTTGATATGAAAATGTTAACTGTTGGTGCTGCACTTCTCGGGGAAAGAAGCAGAAAGGAAAGAAAAAAGCTCGAGTAGCAGGTGAACATCCCTGTTACTGCATCTTTCTCTGCATGTCCAGCCTTTCTATTTTGGTTCTTTGCTGAGAGGAAGTACAGGACCATACCTAAGAAACATGACTGTCAGCATTCATTAGGACCAATGCTTAATCTCAGCTGACAACATCAATGTCAAAATCGTAGCTGAGAGCTGGCAGCATTTCAATAGAGGATTCTTCTGAGCTCTTACACACTACTTCAATAAATAATCCTACCGGGAAACATGGAGAGGAGCATTTAAGATGATTTTAGCTGGCACGTCACTACAAGGTTGAACTGCCATGTAGTGATGTGCCCACTGCCTAATTCCACTGTGAAATGTTGAAATACAGCTTTTAGCTCCACAGAAGCATGTAGGCCTCTATTTACATGCAAATTAATGCTATTCATGTGTGAACTACAGCAGGTACTGATTCTGCCAGATGGAATAATTTGGGGATGGGCCCGTTCTCTTCTGCTGAAGGCTGCATGTATTCTTACATGCTGTAGATAATTGTTGGAGTTTCTATGTCACCAGAAGTCCCAATTAAGTAGCTATTTAAATAATTTACTTTTTTTCCAAGTGAAACACGGTCATGCATGCAGTTGTGTAGACTAAAAAGAATGATGGCAGTAATCACACTTGTAATGCCACTGTTAGTAATAACACCATTAGCACTGAGGGAGAAGCAGGTGGCTCAGGGGAAAGGATCAGGAAACCTGGACGTGTCACTGCCCAGTGATTCTGGACATGCCATTTCATCCCAGAACCAGAGAATATGCCAAATTGGAAAAGACCCATCAGGACCAGCAAGTCATTGTCTCTTTCTCCCCTTTGTTTTCATCTGTAAATTATTCACAGAAAGCATAACACTTTACTCAGTTCCTGAACTGAAGTAGGCAAAAAACCCCATAAATATTACCGTGACATTTACATGCATTTTTCTGCATTAGCCCCCACTTGACCTTCACCAGCAGAGAGGGTCACTCGATTTTAATCAATGGCAGCCCCTAATTCCACAGAATTAGGATATTGAAAAGCAGTAGGTGGCTAAACTGACTGATGCAAACAGGCCTGGTTTGGCTGATGGTATTTTATTTGAAGCACTGATATGCTTAATATTTGTTCAATTATCATCAGCTGAGAAATCAAGAGATCAGTGTGTGAACCTCGTCAACATGCGGTGGCCAACTTTATATGAGGCAGCAACAAACAAGACCTGAGAAGAATCAACAACAGGATCTGCTGATCTATTTACAATTGGAAGCTACAAAGGATTTCTTAGCCAGTGATTTTTCATTCTCTTGAAGCTGGAGATGCAGAGACAGATTTTGACAGTTCCACAAAGAAAAGGATTTAATTAAACTGAAGAAAATGAGATAAACTTTGCATAATAAAAGAAAGGAGGAAAATACGCCCATCTTGCATAAAGAGGCGGGGATGGGATGTGAGGGGCTGTCCTCACCTCCTGCTCTCCTTGAAGCCCGTTCCTATAGTGTGACCTTCCACTCACTGTCAAGGCTGTGCCCTCCCACAGCCCTGCCTGAGTCTGCCCAACCCCATCCGTGTCTGCAAAGGGCAGCAGCAGAGCACCCACGGAAAGGAGGGGAATGGAGAACCCCAAGTGAAGGCAATCAGCTGCACCTTCACAAATCCACAAATGCAAATGACTGGAAAGATCACAACCAAACAAAAAAAAACCCAAATCCAAACCCACATCAGAAAGTCTCTAAATTCAGGCTGAATATGCAGCCATTAGGAGGGTCAGCAGAGCCCTTTCCTTTCCCCGTTTTTCTTATTCCAGAGCCATGTCATGAGCATTCAGCTTCACTGCTCCCAGCCCCTGGAATACTCCCAAATACCTTCCCATGTCAGGGGCTCTGGGGCCAGTGGATGGGTTTGCTTCACCTGTCAGTGTTGGTGAAGCACAGACTTCATGTTGCCTTGATTTTCACAGTTCTTCAATGTTTTTAATTCTGTAGATAGAGTTCTCACGCATTTTCTGTAAACATAAGCCATGTTATGCTAATGGCCTGAGATGTTTTCATTCCTTCTCCTAAGGCGGAGAAGTTTGATGGATTTCTCCTTTGACCTATGTGGTTGAGGGGTGGTAATTTCACCCTGCAATCCATGGTGTTTTCTAAAAGTGTATAAATAAAAGAGTGTGGGTCCTTTTGGCCCTTCTTGGCATCCTGATCCTGAAACTGGCCTGCGTGTGGTTCTTTCATGTCCAAGTGCGACAACTTCCCACGGAATCCCTGCAGTGGGAAATACAGCATCATCTCCAACCATAGAAAAAATCCCCTTATGGCAATCCCTAATTCACAATCAAAGAAATTTCTGTCTAAACGTAATTTCTGAAAGGCCATTTAAAAATAACATCAGTCACATATTCCTGCAGAAGGGAAAAGAAAAAAACCTCGGTTGTGAGAATCACAGGCGAATGGCACACATTCTGATACTACTGCCCGAATCTCTTTTTCCTTTACCAGAGACAAAAACAAAACAAAACTAAACAGGTAAAGTCCATTCTGGACTTTTGAGTTTTCCCCCATGTGCTTGATTTTAGGACACTAATTTTGTTTTGTCTTTTACATTTAATGTCTCTTGGTCAAGTCTATGGGATAACAATAAATTCAGAAAGTAAACAAAGGGCACTACCAGGTAGCTGGTGTCCATAGGTGTGATTATTGTGTCTTTGGCTGGTTGCACATGTTTGTGAATGGAAAGGCTGGATTTGCTGGCCCAGCCCACCAGGAGTTAATCAGCACCTGCCTGGCATGTGAGACATGGAAAAAAGCCCTAACAGGAAAAACCATGAGCAGCTATTCTGTGCTGCACCTTTCCACAGCCACTAAAAACTTCTGCAGGAGATTACATGAGAAGCCCACCAAGTTCTGTTCTCGGTCTCTGGGAGCGACCAAGGAGGGAGCACAAGCAATGGGAATGCACAGGGAAATGCTTTCCCTGCTGTGCTCAATAATTCAGTCTCTCTGACAAAAGATTTGAACAGACTCGCTTTCAGCAGCCCCTAATATGCTTCTCCTTAAAGAATTTAATCACATTTTGAATCCATGTTTAATTTTATTTTCTAAAAATCTTGTAGAGATGAGTTTCACAAATTAATTTTACAGTTTGTGAAAAAGAACTCCCTTTTCTTTCTGCTAAATGTACTCACCAGTAAGATTGCTGGTTATGTTCCTGCACGCCCATCTTGAAAAGCAGTAAAGTAATAATTCCTGATGCTTTTCTGTTATATTGTTTATGATGTTATCTGCTTCCATCATGTGCATCCCTTTATTTTCTAAGGCTAAGACTCCAAATCTGTGATCTTTCCTCCTATTTTGAGCATTCTTGCCTTTCTCCTGTTTTAGTATTCTGCCCCGAGCATTACTTTGGACTTCTCAGTACCAAATTTTATCTGCTATTTTATTAGTTCTGTGAATTTAAGGTCTAAGATTTTCAGTCTTCAGTTTGACTATCCTGATAATTTTTTTTATTGCCACTACACATGAACCTCCAGGATCTCTGATAATGTGCTGATCAGTACAAATCCCAGCTGGAGTGCTTCCCTTCAATAGAAAAGCAGTCCATGTATTCCTACCCTTTATTTCTTATCTTTTAACCAGTTTTTAATACTTTGGAGGACCTTTCCTCTTATGCTTTGACAGCTTAGTTTCCATGAGGGTGTCTCATGAGAAACCCTGTCAGGAGTGCTGAATGGAAACCACTTGGATGAAATGTTTGTTATCAGGAATTAGAATATTCATTCAGGATCAGCAACCTGTGGAATGGACTGTTTGATTTCTGGAGAAAAGGAAAAGGAATTGTGAATCATTTATAGGATGTTTCCTGACATCGTATGTCAAAGTAGGTGCTGCAGATGACATTAAAATATCATCACTGCAGAAACTTAGCTGATGTTTTAGTAATATCTGGTGAATAATGTAACTGGTATTTTTCTCTAAATTCTGTATTATCCTATTTTCACTCCTTTTTTTATTTTTTTTTTTTTAATTTTTATTTTTTAACTGAAAATCAAAATGAGAACAGGGATGACCTGACATTAAATAGAACAAGCTGACCTTGCCTTCCATCACACTTTGATGAGGCTGAAGAAAAACAAGATATTCAGGGCTGGAGCGCCTCGGCAGCTCGTGTCAAGCCTGGCTTCAGAATGCCAGCCCTGCTGAAGGCACGGGCAAGGCAGACGGGGAGAAGAGGCAGCCTGTGCCCTTTGCTGCTGCCTGGTGCGCTGCAGGAGCGCTGGGCCCTGGCAGAGGCCGCGCTGCCACGCGCAGGGGTGGGCACAGGCCACGTTCCCTGCCAGCCCTGGCAGCCGCCCCTCGCCGCTCCAGCCCACCACCAGCACGCACAAGGAGTCCCACTTCAGCACTCTCCCCAGCCTGGCGCTTCGCCTTCCCAGGGAGCCTAGGAAGCACTTCGTGAGAAATAGAACTCACTCTTTCGTCAAAGTTGGAAAGTTTTAGCAAGGGGCAAAGTCAACAAGGCGAAAGGTAACAGTGCTGGGGGCACAGCCACAGCCAGAGGCACGGCCAGAGACACGCTAACAGCAGCAACCACCCTTATATACCCCTGGGCACTGCATCAGCTAATTACATATTTATGAACCATTTTTCATAGTGAAACTCTGTCTGAACTCATTAACACGGCTCCTCCCCTGTCCCGCCCTTTTAGAGCAAGTGCACTTGTCTTCGAGGGCAGTTGTTGCTTCCCGATACATTCCAAAGGTTTCGATTCCCTCATTGCTTGGATGTCACCTGATTACAACAATCCTATCTCAATACAACATTCGTGTTAAAAATAGCTCTAAACCCCAGTGAAATTCAACACCCAGTCCCGTCCCCTTACAACAACAAAACCACTCCCACAATGCAAACATTACAGTGCACATAACAAAGCCACTCCCACAATGCCAATATTTAAATGCACATAACAACAAAGCCACTCCCACAATGCCAACGTTACAGTGCACAACACTTCTGCAAAACCCAACACTATAAAATGTGCTTTTCACAACTTCAAACCCAGAGTGCTCCGAGGCAGTGCTGCCTCCTTCCAATGCCAGGAAGGGCAGAGAAGAGACACAAAGAGACGCCTGAGAGCAGGTCGGCAGTGAGAGCCCTCCCAGCCCCGCTCCCCCGGGCAGAGCTGTCCTGCTGCCCTCTCTCCTCCGCCCTGTCTCTGCCTCGCTCCCCCAGAGCCCCTCTGCTGGCATCCCAGCTCCTCCTGCCCCAACCTGAGCAGTGCTGGCCCTGCTGCTCCCCCAGAGCCCCTCTGCTGGCATCCCAGCTCCTCCTGCCCCAACCTGAGCAGTGCTGGCCCTGCTGCTCCCCCAGAGCCCCTCTGCTGGCATCCCAGCTCCTCCTGCCCCAACCTGAGCAGTGCTGGCCCTGCTGCTCCCCCAGAGCCCCTCTGCTGGCATCCCAGCTCCTCCTGCCCCAACCTGAGCAGTGCTGGGCTGCTGCTCCCCAGCAGAACCTGCTCTGCCATCCCTGCCTGTCACTGTTGTACCAGGGACGACAAGAACCGACATAGGCTCGATCCAGGAAGAAAAGGAATTATTTATTAATTTACAGGCTCGTTTATATATCTTAGTTCGCTTGAATGACATAAGATTATCGGTCAATGACCATCCACCTCTTAGAATGATTGGTTAAACCCTACAACACCCATTTCAAAATATTTCTCCAGTCAGTATCACAACAACACTGCATAACAATCTTGCTCCTGCAAGATAAAAGGATTGGTTTACAAAAACCTCTAGCTGTTTCCAGCCAGCATCTGTGTGAAAGCAAGGACTCTCGCACAGACGCTGGCAGAAAGCTGAAGATCTCCCCACGACCAAGCCTTCAGCATCCACACCTGCCGAGCCACGTCCTGCCCGCGCCGCTGCCGAGCTGGGGAACAGCAGAGAATAAATGGAAATCCAGACTGCTGACACTGAGGAGGGCCCTGTCTGCTTGATATATAAGTTATCCTGGTAATTTGGAGACCTAAGCAAAGTGAGCAGAGAATCTGTACGTGCAGGCTTTCACATCCTATTTCCTTCTGGTCAGGGCATGGAGAAAAATAATTTACCAAAGAAATGATCTCACAAAGACATAACGTAAGAATTAGTAATGTCTAAAATAAAAAAAACCCTCTCTGTATGTTATATCTTCTTAAAATTTCATTAAAAGAATCATTTTTCATCTTGAAAAAAAGGATAGATTTTTTTTTGTTTTTAAATTTTTATTTTACATTTTATTTTATTTTATTTTATTTTATTTTATTTTGTCTTGTGTTACTTCCTGATGAATAATCACATGGAGATAAAAGTTCAGATTCATGTGTACCAGGCATTTCAGGATATAAAATGTCATTGTTAATTCTCCAAGCCATACATTGCAAGATTACCAACATTAAGATTACACCTAGAAGACATCTGCAAATACTAAGGACAGTAAAGGTCATTAAATAAAATTAACATTTCCCTGTACTTCAAATAGAATAAAGAGTTTGAATTACTGCTGCAAGTGTCAAGCCCACTCTATTTTGCCTCTCCAGTCATGACCAATTCCGTAATGGGAAGTTATCTTTATAACAGGAGCTTCCTACAAGGTTTATCTGAAGCTACACAACAATTCTAGAATAAAAACTAAACAGGAAATTTAAAGAGACAACCTCCCCCTGCCAATAATCTAGAAACAGTTAATGAGGGAGAATTACTGCTCCTTAACAAACTGGAGAAAGATTAGAATACTTGATGGGAGCATTGTTGAAATTTTTCCTTTCTAAGGTGTTCTGTGCTGGCTGGGAGCCATTTACTCCTGCACTGCAATTGAAGAGAACATTTGCCTCCTTGGTTTTCCACTCTAATATCTCATAGCACAAGCAGAGCTTTTGTTATGCATCAGCAGCTGCCAATATTTTAATGAAAGGCTCCAACAAAACCGGTTGTCCTTTTCTTTTCATTTCTTTTAGCTGGCAGCTCTTCAGAGTTTCACTCCCCCGTTCAAACCCAGTCTGCTGCAATCTCTATCCACAGCCCTCCAGGATCTCCCAGTATTCTCCCATTACAAACTGATTGACTACACTGTCAGAACCTCTCAGCAAACTTCCCAGTTTCATTTAGTCTGCAGGACTTTTGTCTTCGGCAAAGCAAATTCCCAGTTCTACCCTTATCTCATATTACACTGGAAGGAATATTTCACATCAGATGGGTTCCTGCTGAATCCAGATATATTTAGCAAAGTCTCTAAGTCTGTCTCTTCATCCTATGATCTGCATTTGTTTCTCAACATGTAAGGCCTTTCTTTGCCTATTTATATAAGGCTTTAATTTTTGATATATATATTTTTTTAAATTCTTGTTTGAGTGTGTATTTCTCCAACACTCTTGGGTGCTGTGATAGGCACAGGCAAAATGTCAGGCACCTAAGTAAGCCTGTGCTTAAGATCTGCAGAAATTACATACATGGCTACACGCTCCCTTGAACTCTCACTGACAAAAAGATCCGTGGCCTTTTTGGACTGGACTCTGCTGATGTCTCTGTTTTATGCTATTGGCAACAACAGCACTTAGCCAGCTTCCTTTCTGGTCTGATATTCCAAGGACCTTTCAGTAAATCAGTTGCAATCAGGGGAAAAAAAAAAGAAACCCTTGAAAGATAATAAATGTCAATTCATTTGTACAACAAGAATAATGAGACTGATTGCAAAACACAGGTTAGAAAAAAACTGTGGGAACACTATGAATTATATTCCTATTCATGACACAGAATTTAAAAGCACAGAATTTGCCCAGTTTTAAAAAATTCTGGAGAGCTGATATTTTTTTACCCATTTCTCCTGGCTTTCCTGATATATCTGGCAGTGATGTGTCTGTGGAGAGGTAACACTGCTTGGCGCGCTAAATAGTGTCACTTTCTTCTGATTCTGTCGAGTTTTAATGTTGACTAGCACAAGGAAATGTTAACCTCTCCTGTTCTCACTCTTTCAGAGTGATTTCTAATACTTCTGACACAATCCCTTGCATGTCCTTATTTCTGTGTAATTACATTAACACGATGATGTGCCTTCATCTGGGACTTCATCAGGATTTCATCTTATAAAGAAAAGAAAAGCCCTAGATCACTGAAGTACCTTTTTTTTCTTATGGAACCACCTTCAAAGCCTTAACCTCAATGTTTCTAGAGATCTGTCAGCTTAGAAGTAACACTTGACACCGTCAAATTATTGCCATTATCACATCCAGGGCAATCACTTCTCCCTCCTCTGCCATCCCAAGGTTTTCAGAAAACAAAAAGCAGGGTGCCTTTCAACTTTGAAAGTTGTTAGCCACAGGTGTGACTTAGATTTACCGACTGATTCTACTGTAGTGTCCCAGGAAGATTTGGCAGACATTGATTCCAGCCACCCCGAGGATGACACATATCAAACTCCTTCACAGATGCTTATTCACCCATCAGATCACATAACGCTGACCCTGGAACTGCTGAGAACTAGAAGGAGTAGAGAGAGAGTTGGATGTGTGTGATCTGGATGCCAGGTCATTAAGACTATTCTGGTAAGACAAAACAGAAGGCTGTGATGCAGACTTTCTACCTCAGGCTATGAACTTGTCATCTTTCAAGAGAAGTGAAGCCAGTCTGCCTAACTGCCTGAGCAATAAATAGACCCTCTTTTCCAGCATGTAATAAAAGCAATGGATACCTTCTACTCCAATCTTTCTTCTTCATTCTCTCATCTAACATTGCCCTGAGCTCTTCTGGGGTGTTTGTTAAGAGTGCTCACTGTTGATGCCCATAAGCAATTAGTCGTGCTAATGGGGCTATTTTTTTTGCCACAACTGTCATTTTGTGTTTACAAACACAACATCAGAACTTCAGGAAGTGGTGGGACACGGCTTATTTTTTGCAACATGAAACAATGCTTAAGATGGGAAAGAAAAATACTGTAGTTATTTCCTAAAAATTTCCCACAGCATGTCATTAAGTAAACTGGAATGTGAGCAAACACAGGACCTGGGTCGTTGTTGTAGAGCTGAGATATTTCTCTGCTGACACAGTCTAGTGCTAAATATGTGTTTGATCAGATGTTCCAGTTTAAGATGGTTTCTTCCCTATGGCAGAAACCTGCCTATGGCACAGGGGACAGACAAGAGGAAACTCAGCAAGGATTCTGTGTTGAATCCATTATTAACAAAGCTTGGTTCACGCGGGACTGCTGAGAAAGTGTTTCGTGGGTGCACAGAAAACGTATTTAAGGGTTTATTAAAAAGCCTACATAGCTGAAGGATGGATGTTGCACTGGCTGACCTCTCCCCACTCTTGATATTCACAGAATTTAGGGCAGCTGAGCCAATCTGGTCTCCTGTATCTGGCAGGACATTAATTTCAGTTACCTTAATGTTCAGCCCAATACCCTGGTCTGGAGTGAGGCACTCTGATCCTTGACAAACCTGTGGGGACCACAAATAGCAGTGTCAAACCGCAGTGCTGACTGGAGACGAACTGAAAGAAGTGGTTTGCATTGGCTCTTTTCCTATGGAAATACTGGAAAGCCTCTTATCAAGGCAACTGGCTGTGCTCCTCCTCTGGCTGCTGCTTTTGAGCTGCCTCAGCTTTGCCGTAAAAACAAGTTGCCTTTCTTGCTGGATAGTAAAAACTTCTTTCCTGGCCATTGTGTCATGAGAACTGTTGAGTTTCTTTAGAGAAAACATTTGTTCAAGGCTAATATATGATCTTTAGTCTTCTGAGGAGTGTGTTTTCCTTCCTATGAACGGCTTCACCTTGACCTAAATAAAAGCATGGCTTGTCCTCAGTGCCCTGGCACGGTCCATACACTCAGCTCCAGCCCTCCTTTCCTTTGGTCTTTAGGCTTTGAGTTGGCAGAACTTGTGTCTTTAGTTATTGCAACAAAATTATGCTTACAAACGAGGGAGATAATCAGGTCCCTTTAAAAATCAGGTTTATGGGAACTAATCTAAATGTGAAGTTAACTCATTTTTAAAGCAGCAGCTAAAACTGTCATTAAAGCAACAAAATAAAGGCCTTTAGAGAGAAGGGAACATTAAGAGGAAGGAACAGAGACATCAGGTTACAGATAGAGTTGTTTCCTGCCCAGCAAACAAGTAGTAGAGCTAACCACTTCATCTTCCACCTCACAAAAACAAGTAGTTGATGATACAATAAACACAGCAAAAGTGAATCTCGGTACTGCAAATGGCTTTATGCCAAAGCGCAACAAAAACCAGGCGCTGAGGCTGGACGAGCTCTTTACAAACAGGCAAGTTAAGATTGCAATATTGCACAAGATCATTTAAAGCCTCTAAAAACCCTTAAAATTTCTCTCCCTCTTTCACTGGCACTTTAATAAGGCAATTCCCAATATTTGACTTGTGAAATAGCCTGGAATATAACAGTTGTATCAGCAGCCTGTAGCGAGGCTGTTCCTTATTGGCCCTGTGTGCACGTTTGAAACCCCCTTGGTAACACGATGAAAGCCGTACCTATTCCAGGGCTTATTTGCACAGAGGGAGTAGTTAAAAGTTTTGATTACTGGGACTGCAGATGGCAGGGCTGATTCTGGGAGTAGCAGGCTATTCTCCCAGTCCCCAGCATCTGGAGACCACTGGCACCCATTTTTTCCTGAACTAAATCCTTTTCATCTGATAACAAATCTGTGACTCACATTGTTCGCTTCAGCAAGCCAGCACAGTGTCACATCAGCTTTGTCCCCATCTTTAAATATATTCATGCCATCTGTCTCTTGGTCTCAACTGGTGAAACAATTGCAACGCAGGTTACGTACAATCAATTCCCAGTTGTTCTGAACAGCTTGAGATGTCTCACATCTTACTCAGAGGCTTGTGGAAGAGACTGGTAAATGACTTTTTATAGGAAGATGATCGGTTTAGGATTCCCTTTGCAGACATTTCAGATGGCAAGAAGTTCAGATTTTAGCTTGATATCTTTGCACTTTTTCTCCATATGGTTTTGGTTCTTCTTGCAAAGAAATGTGTTTGTCTCCATATGTCTCTTATCTTGAGTTTTCAGTGTCATCTTTAATTAGAAACTGAAGATCAGTTGGTCTGATTTATATCAGTCTTTGTCATTGATGCTATTGTCTTTCAGGCAATCATATTCAGACGTTAATGTCAGATTAAAATTATTCTTTATAGGGTCATAAATATGAAATATGCAATTAAAACGCTGCCATTTTGAAACAACAGAGTGTATGACAGACCCCTGCTCACGGTGCCTCAGTCAGCACTGTCCTTGTGAGAGAGCACTGCGAATCTCTGTCACTCAGACCTACCCCAGCCAAACACAGATTGAATCTGCGACTGCAGGTGCGACAGGGTTCAAATTCAGACACCAGGGGAGTTAAATTTGCTCTCAGCTCTTGTGATCATGATGAGATTGTCAAAGTGAATGATGATGCATCACCCAGGTGGGGAATGTGGGTGGTCCTTGCTGAAAGCTGGGTATCAGGAGCCGTTGGGTGTCCTTACATCCCTGGGAACGCAGCCCTGGCAGGACACAGCTGCTCCTTCTGGGGAGGGAAGCCAAACCATCTACAGAGAGAAAAGTGGAGATTGTGGAGAAGCACAGGCCTGAGCAGGCAGGCCAGCACTTGTTACACAGATTTGTAAGCAAAACCACTCTCACCCGCATTCTATTTCTGAAAGTACATCATATTCCTATTTTTTTTTTTTTCACTTGAAAAACTTTCAGCTTCCTTATGAGGTTTCTCCACACTAACCTCTGGGTTCTAGTGACAATAGGTAGGTCCTTGCCTTGAAGCCTCTGCAAAGAACTGGGATTTGTCTTTTTCTTTAAATGAAAGGAGCCTGAACAAATGTATAACTTCATTTTGGTAGGTCCTTTTTTCATCCTGTGCCTGTAACCAGCATTCCTCTTTCATAGGGAACCCTCTACAGTAACTTAGGTGACCCTTTTGTTCTGTTCCACAGGAGCACAGGTATCGTGAGAATCCCCAGCATCCCCTCATTACCTCTCCCAGAGGTGGTAATGGGCCCTCAGATAATCCCTAAATAGTGCTAAGAGCTGTGTGAAGAGCTGTACACAAAAGAAGCCTTTTACAATGAAGCTTAAACCAAGGTATTTGATTTTTCCTGCAAATCACAGAATGCTGCATACTCCTGCATGCCAGCTGCTGACACGCTGTCTTCGAGCTAGTTACTGGAGCTGGTTATTTCCATTATTTCCACATTCCCAGGGATCATTTTGCCATCAGGAGTGGCTGCAGTCTGAGTGTTCAGAGCAGGGAGGAAATCCCTCCCCTCGCAGCACGTGGCAGGGAAAAATGAACCTCAGGGTTCCTGGAGGAGTAAGGCAAAGCAAGGATTTGACAGGACAGATGGCACAGGGGACAGACAGGCACTTACAAGTTAGGGAGCAGGTAAAATACTCATTTTAGCAAACTTCCAGAATTTTCTTAGAGGCAGAGGAAAGGACACAAATTCAAGCACAAACCGCCCTACTGGCTCCTCCATCTGTGATCAGCAGTGTCTGCAGAGATGATAAATACCCCTGAGAAATGGCCAGGCTCTATTCTATGGGAATTTTATTTCTGTGTAATACTTTTGATCATTCAGTCCAGTTTTAAAGTGGAATTTCTTCTGCTCCCAGCCATTGTGGGAAACCCTGTTTTTGAGAGAAGATATCTTGGAAATTGTTGCACCACCTGAGATGCTTCAGCTCTCTGCAGGACTATGGGGACATTTACAATAAAGTAATGATAATAATATCTGAAGCACTGATTCTGGACACTGACCTGACTAAAATCAGTCACATTTTTGGAAGGCACCCAAGTAGTTTCAGCCTTCGTATTTTCTTCTCTCCTAGTAGGTAAACTGAGAATAAATCAGGGTCTTTTATTGCGGTGCAAGAGAAACAACCTGTTACACTGGGCTTCGTGGGTCAGTGCTTTGATGTCTGTGCCAGTATAAATCTGAGCTAAAATGTATTTCCTAACTACACAGGGAGAACAATAAAGAACGTGAAGGGAGCTCAGAGGATAGGTAGACTCAAACATGAATAATGAGAGAGGCTTTCAGTGGACATTGCATTCATCTGCATGAATGAAGCGGCTCCTGTTTGGATTTTGCCTCCATCCCAGCCACTGGCAGCCCTGTTGGAGGAGGGATGGGATCCCTCAGGGTGTCACCTGCTGTGCACCTGTGCAGGTGCTGAAAGCTTGGTCGCAGGGATATCTCCCAGCTTTCTGCCAGTGTCAGCATGAGAGCAGTTAGGGGTTTTTGTAAGCTAGCTCCTTATCATTGCAGCTGCAAGTGTTATGGATATTATTGTGATATTGACTAGAGAAGTGTTTTGAAATGGGTGTTGTAAGATTAAACCAATCGCTCTAAGAGGTGGTGACTGGGTGACCAATGGTCTCTGGTCACTCAAGCGAACTAAGGTATAGAAAGGAGTTTGTAAATTAATAAATAATGCCATTTTTCCCTGGATTCAGCTCGTGTCCTTCCTCACCGCCCTCGGTACCGTTGCGGCACACCTGCAGGTTTCTGCTGGAACAAACTGGTGCAGATGCAGCTGACGAGGGGAGGGCAGCCACCTGCTCAGCTCCCTCATCAGTGGCACCTCCAATTGCCAGGGAAAACCCTGCCCTGTGCCTGAATGGCATCTCACCTCCTTCCTGGAGTTCCCCTGTAACATCCTGGCTGGGAAGGAGGGAGAGGTGGTGAGGAGACATTCAGGAATTTGTCTAGTGAACCGTAAGAAGGGTCAGTGAGATTGCAGAGACATAAAGTTTATTGAGAAGCAAATTAAAATGCAAAATATGGGGGACTCATACTGCAGTGTCTCTGGTGAGAAGTCCAGTGAATATCAATCTAAATTAATTTTGGCCTCTTTAATCAATCGTCTCTATGAAATACAAATAAAGCCACATCAGTATGACATGTTATTAAGGAAGAAAAGACAGTTGCCCTAAACTTCTGGTGACAATTTACATAAATGTTGTTTGAGGCAGCGAGGTTAAGACCTCAGGCAGAGCATTATAATATTCTAAAGATCATCAGCAACTTCACTGTATACAAACCAAGAAACAAAGAGGATTGGGGCCCTGGAACCAGGGGGTGCTGGAGGAGTGAGAGAGAAGGAATTTAATTTGGCATCTCTGCAAATCTTAGAGAGTTTTTAAAGCATAAAAGGAATGTAAACAAATCATCAAAATAAAATGGCCTGAAAGAAGAATATTTAGTGTATTTTTTTTTTAAGAACTGTGATCCTCAACTCATCCAAGATCTGTTTTTGTAAAAGATCTGTGTAACTAAGGTCCATGGTTGGTGTATTTATTATATTATAGTATTACTGTGACAGGATTGGTGTTACTGTAACTCCCAAGTCACCAGATGGAAGTGGGACCTTGTTATGTCACACGTGTTTGCTATAGAGGAATTTCACATGGGGAATTTTATTTTCTAAAGAGTGGAGAGATGGAAGGAGACTGATTTCCCGGGGATAAACTGAACATGACTGGTTAAATCCTGATTAAAGCTCAGGAAGTGCCAGTCACAGCCAGTGCCCAAGCCAGTGCCCAGCCCAGCTCTTGCCCCTCTCTGTCTCTCATATTCACCACGGGTTTTCTTCACAGAAAGGTCATTGGATCATACTGAAGCCTCACTCGTAGCCAATTCCTCTCATCAGGTCTCTAATGTGTGTTTTGCTTTCCTTCCCTCCAGCCTGTTTATCATTTATTCCCATTCTCCTGTATAAAAAAAATGAACAAAGACACTTTCTAAAGGCCATTTCACAGCTTTAGGGAGCTGTATTCAGGAGAGTAATGTGTGATCTAAGGCAAGCTGAGGAGCATTATTTTCCTATCACCACCCCACAGATGATGGGGAGTGACAGATTACACGCCAGTCACAGCACACCAGGCAAGGGGCCAGGCTGCCAGGAGTTCTGTCCTTTCTGGCTCCAGCCAAAGCATTGTTGAGAATGAAAGAATGATTTATAAATAGCTCACACTGAAGTCAGTCTATCATAGAGGCTGCAGATCGGCCTGGTCTTTATTCGGGCTGTTCAAGATGATGTCTGTACGCTCTGTACGTGCAGGTGTTGCATACAGAGCCTGCAAGGATCATGTCCCAGAGCTATTCCCTTCCTAGCTGTCACCTTTCTTTGCAAGAGAAAGAAAATCTACTGCGAGTACATTTAGCTTCACTCCCTTCATTCCCTTTCAGCTTCCCTCTCATTTGATAGATTCCACATTAATTTGTACTCTCTTAGAAAGACTTATTTAAAAAAAAAAAAAATAAAGTATCTGTCCTTTCTCTGAAGAACTGACAAAGAAAAAAGAACAATATCTTATTAGCAATCATGTTAACAGATCTCCCACAGAAAGTGTAATATGAAGAGTTAGGCTTCAGTGACAGAAATGAGCAGAACCTTCTGCCAAAACTGAGCTGAATCAGTCTGGAGCCATCACAAGTGAGTCATTATTCTCTAACCTTTCCCTGAATGTTCACACACAAAAACTACATGTTTTTTCAAGACTTTCTGCTTATTCTCTGAAACGGAATCTGTCTAAATCAAAGTGTGAGTATCCACAGCCTGATGAGAGAATTTGTTAGCAGTCCTAGTGGGCCCATGACACTTTTATGCAGACTTCCTACAACTTAACCTGTGGGCAGACCCCAGCAGACAACCCCACCCCACCCCAGCACCTTGGGATGCCCCCAGCCACTCTGTCCTGTAGCTGAGCACAGCTCCCAAGAGGTGTCTCCTTTTCCAGGTGAGTGACAGGGGACACCGCTGTGGAGCCAGCTGCAAGCAATCCCTGCAGCAGCATCCCCTGCTTTGAGGTGACCCCTGGAATGCTGTGGTGTGATGTTTTTACATGAAAGGACCTGAAATGGGACTGGTTTTCTAATGGATACCTTCACCTGGTGTATTTTTAAGTAACTTCTCTGAAATTAACTTTCTGCATTAGCCATTAAACCCATTCTTGGCCCTGCCGAAAGGAAGGAAGATGAATAAGGGCTATTTCTTTCAGAAGAGAACTTCTAAGCTACAATAAAATTTTATTGCCAAAAGCAAAACCAGAACAGATTGGAAGAGAATCTGTGCCCACTGAAGGTTTGTTTTTTTTTTTTTAAATTATCACTAAGTATCATTTATCCTGTTTTAATTTTATGCAAGAACATTATTGCTCCTGATATATTGACCAAGAATAAAACCTGACAAGTTACTCAGGAGCTGAAGGTGTAAGATGAAGACTAATGAATTATACATAAGTTTTGGGCATAGCTGAAATCAAGACAGTGTGGGTCTAAATGGGTACTTACAGCTACCAAAATGATATAATCTGAAATTTTCAGCCATGTACCTTCTGTCTGTTCTGTAGATGTGAGCAGTGACTGCCCAGGATATCAATAATGGTGAAAAAGAGAATTACACTGCAGCTCATCACATTGCTTGTGGACTTATTCCTTTGGGGTGGGAGAGGAAGAGAGACAGGGAGGCAGAGAGACAGAAAGACAGAGTCTCAGACAGATGGAGTGCAATATTCTTGTTCTGCCATCTACACCTGTAAACCACTGAGACAGACAGTGCCTCTTGCCAGTGGGAGGGTATGAGCGAAACCCTGGCTGCCATGGAACGGAGAGGTCCCCAGGTTAGCTTCCTTACAGGATTCATTTACCCTAAAAAACCCTCCCTACAATCAAAGGCTGCTTCTAATATCTGGCACGGAGGTTTAGTGCCTCTTAATGCCACAGTCCTGCACCTTAAATCTATCCCAAGTGGAAAATGGATCCAGCTCCTCTCCAGTGTTGCAGAATTCATGTTTCAGTGTCTGTGGTGTTTTTCCATTAAGTGTGGGTCTGGTTATGACAGTGCTTCCTACCAGGAGCAGTGCAGGGACACAAACAGGACAATTCTGGCTCACACTGCCTGCCCTGTTTCCTGTTTTGTGCCTGCCCGGGGTAATGCTGAGCTGGCAAACACCAGGAAGATGGTGACGAGCAGCTCTTTGTGCACCAGCCGAAAATAGAGCTGTCTTAAAAGAGAGCCTAAGTGTTATTCATTGATCATGTCTGTTATTGTCTACATAAATAGAAGCAGCTGATTGCAAAAGTCCTCCGCTTTGGGAAAATGAGGATCACGCTGCCAGTTTGAGGCCAGATTGCACATGGCTGATCAGCAAACTAAAGGCAGAGGAATGGGAAGTGCTCTGCCCCAGGGCAGCAGGATATTACACGAGTTTTGTGGCTGATCCTCTCCTAGGTGTTCTTCAAAGCAATTAAAAGTCTAGGGAAGCTTTTATTTGTTAAGAATCTGCATAGTTCATGAGCTTGAGCCCTGAGATGCTGATTTACATGGGTAAGTAGACAGTTACATTGAAGTCATTGACAGGAAAAAGAGAAACTGGGTTAGCAAGGATAACTAAGTCTCAGAAATCTGGGCATGGACTTAATCAGCAGCAGAATTCTAAAGCTTCTGTGCTGCTGGTGTTTATATTCTGTGCATTGGGAGTGGCAGTGTCCAAAGCCAGGCTGGACGGGCTTTGGAGCAGCCAGGGATAGTGGAAGGTGTCCCTGCCCATGGCAGGGGGCGGAATGGGATGAGCTTTAAAGTCCCTTCCCACCCAAACCATTCCATGATTCTATGATCCTATGAATACTATTGCAATAACCAGTTACAAATAAAATTATTTGATTAGGTTATTTACCACTCCTGTGGTCATTTTTCTCCCACTGCTTCCCTGACCAGAGGGAGGCACTTACAAAGTGTGGCAGTGATCCTTCATTGTGAAGACTGAAAATTTAATTTAAATTCTACCCGTTTTTTTCTTTAACCAATAACCTTATTATTGGTTCATCTCAGACAATAGGCCTGCGATTTTCCCTGAATCTTGACACAAGATGAATTCTAAAGGTTGTTAAGTGCCCCTAAAATCACAGCAGGCATTTCTTGCAATGAATCCAAAACAATTATGTTTTACTCTGCTCCTTCAGCCTTTTCAGTGGTGGGAGGTCAGGACCTGCCCTACCATCAATTGGAAGTTGCAGAGAATGAACTTGGCTTGCAGAAGGAGAAATGTAGAAAACATTGGGTCAGGCATCTCAGCGCTTCTGAGAAGCCCACCAGGGGCCCAGCAACATCATTTGGAGGCAAAACACTTTTCAAAATCTTCCTTCAATGTTTTAGACTCCCTTAAACCTACAGCATAAAGGACCATGTTGTCAAAGATTAAAACAAATATCTTTTGTCTTAGTGTCCTCTGAGTGAAGCTATTCTTAGAGGAAGCATAAAAAATGGAAAAGAAAAGAAATAAAAGCTGTACCACTTATCTCTTTAGTGTATAGAAATAGCAATGCTGGCTAATCCAAATATTACTTAGCCAGATCCTGGTTTGATATTCCAACGGTGCATATAGTTCTTAAACAATATTTTAATATTGAATTCCCTAAATAATTATTCACTGTAAAATATATTCAGTCCATAGAATTTTTCCTTTTATTTTCAGGGAGTCAATCTGGAAGTCCTTATTAAGGCAAGATGCTGCAGAAATCCACAGGGTTTACCTGAGTTAAGAGCTCAGGAACTGGTCCTGCATATGCACATAAATTGGTTTGGGAGCTGGAAGATTGTAATGTAACAAAAGAAGAGTCCATAATGCATGCAGGCTTCTGACAGTTTTTGTGAACATCAAGGAATGTGACACCTACCCTTAATATGTTTTTGCTCTGATTATGAAACCCCAGCTGCAAGGAGTCCATCTTTGCATATGCCAGATAAATCAGTTTTCCAACCTGAGCTGTCTGGCATTTCTTTGAGTGGATGATGAACTTGTTAGAAATGAAATAGAGAGTAATGGGTACTTATAATTTAAATGAACCACTGCATGCAAAGTAATTTCTTTAAACTATCTGCCAGGTAAATCTTGAATCACCAGCATGACACACTTGAAAATTTAAAAATGTGAACATATATTATTTAAATCCAAGTACCATTAATTGAGATTCAACAGAGTACAATTCGTTGTTTAAGGGGAAAATCCCAAGATGCCTGTGTGACAAAAACTTCCAAAGTCCTGCAGATGGGGAGCAGGTTACAAAGGTCCCAGTCCTCTCTGGCCTGTCAGACAGGCCAACCTGATGTTTACCAAATTGCAAGGAAGAACTTTCAAAGTTTGTATGATTGAGGAAATTGTTATCTACCTCATTATCTAGAGACCTGCTAGCAGGCAGGCTGCAAGAGGCTCAGGAAGATGAGCTGTGCCGCTGCCCAGAGCTCAGGGTGCGACGTCTGGGAGCTGCTGGCAGCGGCTGCAGGGATGCTTGGTGCTCGCCCTGCCAGAGCTGGGTCAGTGCAAAGTGAGTCTGAAACACCTCGCTCTAAATGCAGCCTGACAGATCTGGAACTGGCCAAAAGTGTTTATTTTCACTTCAGACAGTTCAGATTTGAACGTAAAAGTTTTCCCTTTAAGAACAGTGCATCCTTTTAGGAAGATCTGGATAAGAACACAGGGGGATGAGGCTGGTTGGCTGGAAAGGATTTGAGGTGGGGAGTTTGTGTTCGGGGAGATTTTCTGCAATGTTGTTTTATGATCAAATTTCCATCAGCCCTAGCAGTAAAATCCGGGCATATCATCTCCCTAGCTGAGTGGAACAGCCAGAGCATTATGACTGTGAGCAGCTGTGTGGATGCATCAATCTGTGCCCGTTCTGTTCAGGTCTGGGGTGAGGATGGGCGAGGCGGAGATGGGTGGTTTTTGGCTTGCAGGGAATCTCCTTCCCTCTGCAACTGTGGGTCAGTGCTTTGCAGTGCCTCAGGTACACTCCTGAGCTTGTACGACACAGGCTAAGGACGCTGTGGGATGCAGTTCCATAGCAGCAGGATCAGGCTCTGCGTGGCCGATGGATCACAAATTTCTCCTGGTGTGGTTGTTAATTTTGTCTAATATTTGCGACGCCTTTCCAATATGATAAAATGCTGAAAGTCAGATTGCTGATAGGTGGGTTAAGCCCAACATCCTTGTTCTGAGAAGTGTTTTTCCCATGGACATTCCTTCTTCTGAAAGGGTGAGAGGTTGAGAGCTATCACTCAGGAGCACCACTGAGACTGAAAATGGCAATGAGGTAAAAAAAGAAAAATGCAGTGTGCTCAACAGAGCACGTTTAGAGATTTTAAAACTCTGTATTTCCCTTGACCAGACCTAAAGCAAAACAGTGTTGTGTTCTTCTATGCCTTCATCACTGGGAAATCAGAGCGGATTTTTAAAGTGCATTAAGCAATAGGATGGGGTCACATGAGGACTGATGCTAAATTGAAGAAAATTGAGAAATCTGTTCTTTAACTGCGGTTTTGTGTTACATTTGAACTTATTCTTCCCGTGGTGATTTTGAAAGCCTTGCCTCACACTAAAAATAATTAACCTAACACTCAGTAATGCATTTGAAATCAATGAAGTTAAACAGGTATACAACTGGTGTACAACGAGTATCACCTATTAGTACAAATTCTGAAATTATTTGGGTTGCTTTATGTCACGGGGTGGAATCTCATTGACTTCAATGAGCTTTGAATAAAGCTCTAAAATTCTCTGTCTCACTAGAGTTTGGATTTGTTTAATGAGAACAAAACAAGATGGTTCCACTTAAATAAATGGAGCTACAGTTGTAGAAAATTAAGGTAGAATCAGAACTGGGATTACTGAAATTGTGTTTTTGGCAATCACAATATAAGGGTTCAAAATCAATTTCCTGTTATGGCCATTCTGGAATAGCATTTCCCTTCTGGTTTTTTTGTAAATATTTTTAATAAAACAAAAGTATTTTATGGGCATCACCCATATTACAAAAACCAATTGGATTTACAATTTCTTTTTATTAACACTAAAAGAACACTGAGTCAAGTTTTAGATGCAGTGTAAGGCCATGGAACAACAATAATCTTATTTTTACAGTCTTACACATGTAGAATAGCTAAGGCTTTCTTCTATTAAATCCAGCCAAGGCACTGCACTTGGTAAAGGCAGCTGACAGCCGTGGTTTGACTGGCTCTTGCCTTCATGGTTCTAAAAACAGAGGAGATTAGGCCAGTTCTTCAGGATGCACAAACCCTCTACACTTTCAATGCATTTCAGCTACAAAGCTGTGACTGTTTTATTCAGCTTTCTCAGGCCCAATTACAGTTCTCAGAGATGCTGCAAACATGACAGGTGGAGTTATCCTAACACAGAACACTTCAGTAATATTTAGGCATTTTCCCAGTTCACTGCTTGGCTTTGTTTATACTCAGTGCCCATCTTTCTGTTGCCTTCAGTGGCCTTTAAACCAACTATTTGAAGACTCCACTGACTCAGACCCTGTAGGAAAAGGCAGCTAAGTCAGGTCAGCTAAGACTCTTTGCTGTAATAAACTGTTAAATTAAGGTTTATTCTGGGAAATAATATTCTCAGTATAAATAACCCACTGCAAACCCAACATCGTCAGAAGACAAATTAGCAAACCAGTAAATGCCAGACTGGATTGCAGGCTGAGCAGGCAGAGCCCTCTATCTTGTCCCAGAAGATGAGAAATGTGTTTGGAATTGAAAGCTGCTGGAGGAGTTTTCACCCTGCAGGCCAGTGGGGTGCAGGGCTTGTGCAGGAAATCAGGATGGGGGTGTGCACCGAGCCTGGACAGCCCCACACTGACACAGGTGTCACCCGAGCAGGAAGGTCTGGGAACCCATCTGGAGTGCCACCCGCTCTCCCTGACATTTTCATCTCCAAAGCACAGGATATTTTGCAGTTTTGACTGCATGATTGGCGTGAGGAAGAGGACACAAGCGAATCAGAGGGAGCGCCTCAGCTCACCTGCTGGGAAGGTGTCATCAGGGAAATTGCCACGGGGAAGCTGCTGCTGGTGGGCAGTTCAGAGCTTGCTGTCCCTTTGCAAAAGATTGTTAGGCTTGATTGTGTCTTTCCAGGTGATTTCACAATCGAGGGATGGCACTGATGAGCAGGGAAGGGATTAAATGCAGGGCAGCTGATGAGAGTGGGACCTGATGAAGATGATATTTCTACCAGTCCCTGTGTTTGACGCGTTTGTTCAAACAGAATTACAGGAGAGAGTTCTACTCTTTTGTAAGCTCTGTTTGATTGGTACAATTTGTGTTTAACATCTGCCTTTGATTTCCTGGCTTTATAAAGTGACTCCCATGGCTCCTATTATCCAGCCCAGGCACACCACTAAGCTAAAACTGGCAAGGTGGGAAGGGCAATATTGAGGCTAACAGCAGAAAGCCCTGCCAAGTACAGACTACCTGATCTTTAAACAAAGAAGGCAACTGACAATCTTTTATAGACATGCTTGCATGTATATTTTGCCATTAAACTTGATAAAAAAGTTTGTCACAGAGAGCAAAAAGTGCTTGAGCAATGTGCCATTGCTGTATTTTGAAGTGTGTGCTTGGGGGAAGTTGCTGGGAGACAGTAGGGGAATGTCACTGTTGAGAAACGGTTGGCTTTGTTCACAGCTGTGTAATTTCCAAGCTGATTGATAGTCTGCACACAGACAGAGCAAATATGTGTTGTCCTGAAACCCTGAACTTTCTTTTTGTTTCCTTTTATAATATTTTTTTTCAGTGTAGAAACCCCAGAGTGCCAATGTAATTTCCCACTGCTAAAGTAGAGCCCCCACAACATCACTTGTGTCCATCATTCATACCCAGGAAATGGTTTCTTCAATGGTATTAACAAAATTGGCAACTCAAACATTTCCCCAAGTGGCAAAGGGGGATTTGGATATAAATTTTATTAATTATATTATTGTGTTTCAGTTTATCCCTAAGAATCAAATGAAATTAAGACACCGATCATCTACTGCACTGAAGAAGTTCTACAAATGGGCCATGGACTCAAATAGTTCTTGAGTCCATGTAAAAGGCACACAAGTACTGCTCTTTTTAAGATGAGCCCCATCATTCTTGGGGGCTTGTTGTAGTCCTCTGAATGCTTCAGCTTGTGCTAGTGAGGGGTGTGAGATGGTGACTGAAACCAGTGTCTGAGGGACAGAACATGGAAATGTTACATTTAGAAAATGACACGACAGGAAAGTACAGCAAAAAGAGCAGTGAAGGCCTGGAGACCATTTCAAAGGGTTCCCCCTGCCCAAGATACTCATGTCTCTACAACAGCTCCTGATATCAGTAAAATCACAAGCACTGGCCCCAGAGATAAAACTTGAGAGCCAGTGACTGAAGTGATCTATTGGCCAGATGCCATCTGTGCTCATCAGTGTGCTCCACTAGAGTGACTAAATCCACAACAGCTCCACTGGCCCTACTTTTAATTAGACATTTATTAATAGAAAGATGTGGATGTTACGGATATGTGATGAAGGCAGAGGTGGTCCACTGTACATCATTTTCCACACAGCTGGTTCATTGTGTATCATTTTGATAATCTATAAAATGTTCTTTGCAGTTTTTGTGCTGAGGTAATTTACAATAGAGAGTAAATCATTGCTATACCATAATTGTTTATGTCCACGAGGCTGGTGACCTAATCTTCCAGAACTTCTTAAGCAGGCACAACAAACATATAGCTAGTAAAGTTTTAAACTTACAGAAATATAAAATCATGGAATGGTTTGTGTTGGAAGGGACCTTAAAACTCATCCAGTCCCATCTCTTACCATGGGCAGGGACACCTCCCACTGTCCCAGGTGGCTCCAAGCCCCAGTGTCCAACCTGGCCTTGGGCACTGCCAGGGATCCAGGGGCAGCCACAGCTGCTCTGGGCACCCTGTGCCAGGGCCTGCCCACCCTCAGAAGGGAAGAATTTCTTCCTAATATCCAATCTAAACCGACTCTCTCTGTGTTCAAAGCCATGCATGTTGCACATACCTAGTGGGGGAAATGCTAATTGACTTGAGACTTGATGTCAGTCAGTCTGGGATTTTCTAATTAACAGTAAAATAAATATATCCAAAGATAAAAATTCTAAAAATATTGTCTACTTTCCATCTCCTTTCATTGATCAGAATCTTGGTCTTGAAAAAGAAAAAAACAATTTCAAGAAATTCTGTTTATTTGTGCTTAATAATATTGTCTCCTTCTTTTTAGAAAAAGGCTTTTGTGAAAAAATAACTGATGTCTAAGCCACTGCACTTGGTTATTCCAGAAGGATTTTCCAGTAAGAATTTATGGTTTGTGTTTGCTTTTACACTTTCTTTTTCTAAGAAGGGCTGGGTTGCTAACACTGTACTGATAAAGCCCATTGTTTAAACACTCAGCTGTGTTTCAGTGGGCCTTTTGATCAAGGAAGGGATTTGGCCAGCCATCACTGGGTTAACCAATTAATATGCACAAAGCAACCAACGTGACAGCAGGCACTCACCCTCAGCTGTAATTATCCCTATTGTGATATAATATTGTTGGAATTCTGTGTCCTAATTGCAGACGTCGGGGGCCTGGCAGGTCAGATTCTCAGTGGAGGATAAATTAGAGTCGTGGAATGTGGAAGCACTCCTGGAGCAGCTGGGCAGTGCAGTCCTGTGTGCAGCAGAGGTGTTGGCACTGGCAGGGGCTGCTCCCTCCTCCAGCCTTGTCCTGTCACCTGCCACCAGCTGAGGGCTCGGCTCTGCCTCCAGCGCTGGCTCCGGCCTGAGACACGAAGAAGACAAATTCCTGGGCTGTTCACCAGGACTTCCTCCATAAAACACCCTCAAGCCAAAGCAGTGAAATGCTTCTTCACAAGCTGCAGATCATTTGTATGCTATCAAAGTAAGGTGTGGAGAACCAGCTCTCCTTCCTGCCTTGGGAGACTTCTGCTAAAAATGATGTAAGTTTTCTTTCCCCAGCGCAGAGAGGATGGCCAGGTCACAGGATGGAATAATCCTCACTCAGACTGAAAAAAACACTTTTCTTAGAGAAAACTCTGGCACAAATTCTCTCTGTGAAGCCATACATTTCCATCTTGTCCTCATTGTGTGAAGGGTAAAGGTGTGCAATCTGCTCCTCACTCCCACTCCCCAAGGCTAAAGCAGATGAAGGGAGAGCTTGGAGCAGCTTGGGGGAATGGGGGATGATGTAGAATTGAAAGAGACAGTTCAGATGGGACAAAACACAAAGGAATGAATGAAAGAGATAAAGGATGACGGGTGATGTACATGAGGATAATATTTATGGTATATTCCTCTTAAAAGAGCTTCATATTGCTGTGTGCCTCTTAAAAAGTCTCAAGAGGTTTTTGGTAACGCCCAATTGTGCCATGGTTTGGGAAATAACTCGAGAAAAAAAAGCCATTTTGCTGCCTTTCTTAGGTAGTTAAATTATTCCTATTGGCAATGTAACTAATGAAATGAGAAATGAGAGACAGCATTGGCTGTAGCACAATTCCAATGCTGATTGATTGGTCGTTCTTAAGAAGGGATTGATTCATTTTATCCCAGAGTGATGCTCACCACCAGTTCATTCCGCTGAACCTGGAGGTGTGAAGGTCTAAATATTACCTATGAGAAAGAAAGCAATTAGCATCTCCAACACAGAACTCTATTAATCTCATGGCTACAATATTCAAGCCCCAAACAGTTTACTAAGATGATGTATCTCTATTTAAATCTATAAAAAAGAATAACTCTGCATCAAACTGGCAACTTGTAGGGGTGTGGTTAATAAGAAATACACATATTTATGGGGAGTACTTGGCTTTTATATAGCAAAATGCCCAAGGATAACATTGCCTCCTGATAATCACATCCCCTGCTGGGTTTTATTGCTTATAATTCTCACTTTCTTATTAGAAAAAACATCTTCCATTAAGTTTTTTATATTATCAACCAGCATAGACAGTAACTGAACCTTATCTCCTGTCTTCAAAGTAATTATTAGGAGAGTTCAATTGTTGGTTTAGAAATCAATTATTTAGAAAACTCTCTCATTTTAGTGCTTCTCTAAAAGGGCTGGGGTTTATGGTGTGCTTGCATTTTGCTTGCACAGCAAAGCGAACTCCCCAAATCCATCTGTCAAATTTGTGTGCTGTGCAAACACATTTGTGGATGCAAACAGGAATGTGTCTGAAAAATGATTATGATATCCAAAACCTAATAGTTGAAACTATACAAACAATTTAAAAAATGCTTTCTTGCTGTGGCATGTGTTGGGGAGCAAGGTTTAGGTCCTTGCCCTAATTTGCTGCTTCATGTAGTATGATTTTGTCGTGAGGGAAATGAATCATAACCCTTAACACCATTCCCAGGGGTGAAATGCAGGGGGACTGTGACTGTGGCATCTCAGGATCTGGGTCCCAAACTTGGCTTTCACTGAGTGATGGAATTGTGCTGTTTTCCTACAGTTTAGAATCCTGCAGGAGGCAGAAGAGAAGACATTTTCATCCTTTGTTGCTTTTGCTAATTTAAGGCACTCCTTACTTTTTAATACTGGTCTGGAAATATTTCTCCTGAACCTCATATAACAGACATGTTCGTAAATACTTCTGACGTGATATAAGAGGGACAAAATCATAGCAAGGGGAGTTTAGCACTGCAACAGGAGTCAAATAAAGGAGTATCCAAAAGGTGGAGGTTCCCAAGTCAGCCCTGGTCTGGTTCCCTCCCAACCAGACTTTTCCTGTGGTTCTGTGAAATGCTGATGGGGCAACACAAATTCACTCCAGAGAGGAACTCCCAGCTCTCTGGGCCATGGGACTTTGGCTGCTGACTCTGCCATCAGCATTTCTCAGAAAAAAGGATACAAACCAAATAAGTAATAACTTATCTACCTCTAAAGCAGAAGAAGCCGATAAAGAATAAATAAATGAATAGCAAAAGCTCCAAGGTAACAGTCCTGAGAGACGTACTGTTTGAACTGCACTCACTTACCTGGGAGCTGAAAACTAAGAGAACTTGATGGAACTGTAGGGTTTTGGTATGTTTATAGTTTTTTCCTATGTAAAAGAACCTGTTCGATGCCTCGGGCAAACTCCAGTGGGTATTTTGCGCAACCCCTGCAGAAAATAGGTTTTGTTGCATGGCTTGCTGGTTCAGGCTGGTTCAGTCTGTCCTTGCCAAGGAGTCATTTTTGAGGCATCTGAGTGAACACTGCAGTACAAACATTCTATTGCTGCTGCAGTGGCACCAGCCGGCATTAGACAGATGGGAGCAGCACTCAGGGCCGGTACCTGTTTTGGAAACTTGCTGTGAGAGGTTATGGTTCTGCCAAAGCAGAAGCTGTCGAAGCGGCTCTTTTTGCAGGCTGAAATATCCAAATCTAAATTCAAAGGTAGGATTTCTTTTTCAGTCATCCCCTGGTTGTACCACATCACCTGCTGCTTACACAACGTGCTGCTCCTCTTCGTCTACAGCAGTCACAAGGAGACAAGGAATAAGCCTTTTAGCTGGTGACCTGTGTTCCAGTGCAGGGCTGAGGCAAGAACCCATATTCAAGTGCCTGAAACGAACCCAAACCCAATATCTGACCTTTTAGATTAGAGTTAAGAACACCAAAATAACCAAGGCGGGGTGTGTTGGATTTTTTTTTTTTTTTTTTGAAGTTTGCTTCTTTGTCAGGCTTTTAATTACTCTAAACAAGTTATGCCAGTTCTGACTGCTGATGGTGACGCTGGTGCCCAAATTTATGTGCTGCGGATTAACTCAGCCAGTCCAGATCAGGGTGCAATATTAATTGAAGCAGAACTGCATGAGGAAAATCTGCTCTGCTTATGTTTAGCGCTTACTTGTGGCGAGTGTTCTCAACATCCTATTTTTATCACAGGGCAAGTGAACAGGGAACAACTTAAAAAGCACCAGAGCTGTGACGAGAACGGCATTTTCATTTTTCTAAAGAATTTGTAATTTCAAAACTGGTTTCATGCCCATCAGGAAGCAAATCCTATCACTTCAAAATTCACCATGAAAGAAGATTCCAACCGTAACAAACCAAAATACTGTCTCAGGCCAGCTCCTGACAGATTTTATTTTGACAAAAATCAAAATGCTTCATTTTGTTGCAACTGCACTTTAGTGTAGAATACAGAATAGAAAGGAAGTCCTCATTTGAAAGGAAAAATAAAAATATTGTTAGAAAATATAACAGCTGAGCAAATAAAAAAGTGCTTCATCAGCCCAAGCCTCTATTTTTCCCAAAATAAAAATTCAACAAAATTAACAATCTGTCAAACCATTGAGGTATGAGAAAAGTGCACTTCCCAATAAAAATTAGGAAATGTATTTTCAATAAACACTTAAAGCATACCTCAGATGTTTTTGGATCCATCAGTTCCCGATATCCCATCTCTGAGAAACCAGAGCAAAATACCCTTACTGGACACAGGTTGCAGGTACTGTGCTGCCACAGTTGGTTGCTCTCTAAGTGCCTTCCAGCGCAGCCATGGATAAGATTCCAAGAGGTAAAAGGGATGATCAGAGCCAGCCGTGACAACAGCCAAGAGACTCACAAGTTTACCAAGCACTTGCTACTGTGAAAGTCTTCTGAGTAACACCCTGACATGAGCACCCTTAGGAAAACCAGTGATTTTGTTATTAAATGTGTAATTACCTGAATTCAGCTGCTGCTTGAATAATCTCTTGAGTGCTGCATTGCTTCTTACTCGAGCTGTTGGACCGTAACACAGAATAACCACCAGCCTTTTCTTTTGTCCTTCTGTCCCTTGAAATAGGATCCCTCTCTTCTTAAAGCAAGGAGAGCTATTTGAAAAGGAATATATTGCCATTTAGCAGGTCAGATTTTAACACAGTCTCCAGTGTAACTTGGGAAATGCTCCAATGAGCTCCACGAGTTTACACAAGTAATCTGCTCATACCCTTGCATTCCTAATCAGTGCACAGGACCAGCATGGGGAGACTCTCAAAGGTTAATAACAGTCATTTATTTGTACAAGGATGCAGCAGTGCTGTATCCATATTTCACAGGCTGCTGCAAGCAGATGTAAGTCAAGGAAAATATTACAGGCGAAGAAAATATACTCCTACACAGGAAAAACTGCTGGAAATTTGTAGCCATTTCTGGAGTGCACTCTCAAGGAACATAGCATTCATCAAGCTACTTATTATTCTTTACATTTAACAACCACACTGGAACTGTTTTTGTCTTATTTAAGAAGTGCAATTTCTCATTGACCTTAGATTTGTGAAAATTACGTAGAATTAGGTATAGTATGTCAAACTGGAACACCTGTTTAGTAACATAAACATATTCAAATATCAACCTTTCCCTCTGATTGGTTTTTGTGGGAGCAGCTCCTGATTAGAAACAGAAATTTCAAACCATGACCTTCCATGGCAGGAGCTAACGCATTGTGCCATTAAGTTCTGATATTGAATTATCTCATTAACTAAAAAAGGGAAGTTTCCTTTTTTTTTTTTAAATTTTAATTTTGCCGAACACCATGACTTGCAGTGTTGTAAAGAAACCATGAAAGCAAACTTTATGGTCTTTCTCCATGCTTGCACAAGGCACCATAGTCAACATATTTCTCACAAACAGAAATAAACCACACCAAAGGCATCCCTCAAAATGAAAATCTTCTTTTTTCTTTTAGAGATGTTTTCAATGAGCAGTGGTTTTTTTGTGGCACAGCTCTCTCCACTGCACTGGAAGAGATAGAGTTCAGAATATAGGTAAGATTGCTGGTCTAAATGGCACCTGATAAAAGGAAATCTATTTTTTGTTGAACATTTATTACACCAAACATATTCACCAACACCAACTAATAAAATCCTTGTATTTTCTACGAAAGACTTTGTTGGTGTTAAAGCTCAAACTTAGAGCAAATGTAGATGCAAAGAAATTACATATTTTGGGAATTTTTTTGAACTATAATCTTGTCAGAACAGATTATCAAATGATCAAAGCAGTAACAGAATGAATTGGGGTTTAAACGTTTATGGAAAAGCAGTTATATTGTAGGATCACACTTTTTAATAGACTAAAGGCATTTAAACAGACCTTGTATTAGGCTTTGAAATTAATGGGTCACTGTATAACATTCCAGTCTTCATAGATTGATAAGATTAATGCTTGCTTATATAGCAAATTCAATGGCTCATTTAATTTCATATGAATGTTTAAAGTTAAATTGCTTTTGGATTAAGTCTAAACTCATTATTAATTTTAACGTCTGAAAGAACTTCCATTTTTCTTTCATTTTCTTTAATCAAGTGCATCATCATTAAGTAAAGGCTATGCACTTAGATAGCGGAGAAATAAGGAAGTTTATTAATTTCATTTTTAAAAGATCTATTTGTTAAAGTTTAATTCAGTGGCCATTTTAAGTTCCATGAGAATTTAGGAAAAATAGTGACTGCAGCCTATTCAGTTTTCCTGTAATAATTTAGAGGGAGAGGGTGCTTTTGGGCAACATGTTTGCAGCACACGAACCCCTCTGAGAAATTCAAAGGTGAATTTTGTATTCACATCTCTTTGGCATTTTGAAAGACTGATCCCCCTTCATTGTAGCTCAGCAAGACTTTTGCCCACGCCTGGCTCACAATGCCCATGAATTAACTGATTTCAGTGAATACCCACCCAGTTTACATCAGGTGAGACCCTGGCTCTGTATTTCCCACTGATGTTCCGGCTGAGAAAGGATTTTTCCTTAATTCTGCGTTGAAAGTTGAGACGTCTGAGTGCCAAGTAAAGCCTACAGCAGATTTTCAGATGGAAGAGGACACAGTAAGTCACTTATCACGAGGAGCCACACACGGGTTTGTGCTGCCATTCCGTGCAGAGTCACTCTGGCACCAGGCACTGGCCTGGCACAATTAGACACCGTGCACTAATTACAAGTTCCAGAAGAAATATCTCTTTAAAAACACTCACACATCCTCTTATTATGTAAAACTTAATGCATTTGATGAAGAGCATGTCTGAGGGACCACAAAACCCCTCTCTGGGATTTACCTGGGACTATCAGAGTTTAAGAGTGTTAGCTAATGAATTATTCAAAATGAATTAATAGCTTGGGAGAGTCCTTCACCTGTCTGACACAACTTCATTTTCCCTCGATAAGGTTTCTCAGCAGTCAGACACTGGCAAACAACTTTGTTTTCCCTTCTTAATGTGTGTGAAAATGTGCACTGTAGACAATGAAAAAAACAATTTCCTTGCATAATAATAATGATTTCACCTGGCTGCAAGGTAATTTAAGGATGGACCTTTGAGTGCTTTGCAGTGGAGACACAATCACCACCTGATATCTGACCATGTCCAAAACCCAAGAGAGAAAGCAAACCCAGGGCACAAGCCAGGCTGTGTGCAGCTGAGCAGCTTATTCTCTAGGCAGCATGGCTCATGTCCTCAGAAAGCTACCACAGCTTTCCATAAAGTATGAGATAACATTTGAAGTTACTTTTTCCTGTCCATTGTATACAAAATGCATTTTTTAATGAGAAGAGATATTAGACTTGCATCGTATTTGTCAGTTCTTTCCCACTGAATGTCTTACTCAGGAGCTGAAGAACAATTTGCCTTTTGTAGTACTGCTGTCTCCTATTTATTTATGGATTTATTTAATTAAGAAGAGGAACCTACTTTTCTTTATAATTGACTTTGCATGGTGTGTCTACTGCCAGTGTCTCATTGTTTGCAAATGGGGAGAATCTGAGTGCACAGACACACACACACCTACGAAGAACTGTGGCTTCATGGCTTCATTTGTGATTTACGGTAAATTGTTAAGCACTTCTAAATCAAAACACTTTATTATAACGCTATGTACAATGTTTGAAATAGTGCTAATCACACAGTAACAGAGTAAATTCAGATGAGTTCTCCGTCCTCTTGCTGGATGTTCCTTTATTTAAGAAAACAGAAAACGATTCCCAGAGCTTGTGGTAACCTGTCACCGAAACCGGACATTTCTAACTCGATAATGACTTTGACTCCATGCTGAGTCAGGGACAAAGAAAATTAAGATTCCTCCCCCCTTCACCTCAAATGTCATCCATGTGGAACATCATGATCGAGGTGGGTGAGTTTTATGGTGTCTACTCCTCCTGAGAAGCCACGGGAGTTATTGCTGTGCTTTCTCTCCCGTCTCTCATGACGGGCAGACGAACTGACCCTCTGTCAGGATGTGGAATTTGTTGCTGCCTCTGCTTTACAGCAAATTACTACTGCCCTGAAGCAAAGGAGAAGCATGGAGGGAACATGTCTCTGAGGCACATCTCTTTTGAGGTTATTCCAGGGGGGACAGCAGCTTATGCATCCTTTTTTTCTTCTTTTTTTTTTTTCATTTTGATCAACAACTATCTTTAGAAATAAATCTGCTCAAGAGTCCCAGGAGGTTTGTTACAGCCCCTCAATCACTCACAGCTCTCGGGGGATCCTGCTGCAGCACTGCCAATCCTCTCACTCCCCTTTCTCCTCCAGGGAAGGCCAGCTACAGCCGGGGTTAAAGCAGACAAGAGGGGAAAAGAATATTGGCTGTGGGCTGGAATAATGAAAATAGTAATGGAACATGGCATCAGTAGTGACATGGAGGCTGAAAGAGCAGAAATCTTGTGGAGATCAAAGCAGTGGGGAACAGTCCTTTGTACTATTAATATCTCCCACATTTTTAAAGTGAAGGAGAAATGTAAAAGCAAACTGTGTACTGTTCTCCCTCAGGCCACCACCATTAGAGGCACTTGATAAGCCTTGCAGGCTCCTACGGAAGGACAGCAGACCACTGGAGTATAGAATATAACATGCACTATCTAAAAAGCTAACATGACAGATACAAGGCCAGGCAAGTACTCAATTTGGGCTATCATGAGAAGGAAGAAAAACAAGAGAAGAATCTTTAGTGACAGCTCACTGAGGAGCTGGCTCTGCTGTGCCTGGGAGCAGAGCCCTGAGCCAGCAGAGTGCCAGTGCTCTGTGCCTGTTGGAGGTGAGACAGTCCTTACCAGGGGCAGCCTGGGGAAACACAGACCTTCCCCGTGATTTTTGTCATGGTTTTGCTTTCTTTCCTCCTTATTCCTGATGAATAACTCTTGCAGGCATTTGTCTTTTATTGCTAGCCAGACCAAAAAGAAGCTGCATCGCTCTTCCTGCTTTACTGCCCTTCACTGAGACCCTGAAGGGTGACACGAGGCAGGACCAAGCTTCACCTCCGTGTAACTAAGCAAGTTGTGCTTTTTCTTCCACAGGGTTGGGCTGTAGATCTTTGTAACCCATGCAGAAAGTAGTTTTCTTGGCAAGCAATTTGCAGAAATGGATTAAGAGAGAACATGGGTGTCTAGAAATGGCAAAAAGTTGTGTCATTTGGTTTGTTTTACTCTGACAGTCCTCATTTCCCTTACCCTCTTTCCACACTTCCTGTGTTTCCCTCTCTGGAGCCAGAAGCGTCTCTCCCAGAACTCATCAGGGCTGCAGGAGGAGGGGGTTTGATCGTGGCTGTATCCATGGGTAACATCAGAGCACAAATAATAATTTTAGAAGCAGGATTACTGGGGAAAACATTTGCCAAAGAAGACAGTGGATATTGTAACAGCAATTCACTGCCTGCTTGGCATAGATTGAATATAAATGTATCCTGAGATTATAAGTGAAAGAATTGGTTTAATATATTTCCAACAAAATAAGCTTCCCTTGGAAAATATCAGTGAAATGGAGCTTTGCTTATTTTTGCTTCTTATTAAACATTTCTCATTGAAACTTCTTATAAAAAACCTTGAACTGGTTTTATCAAAATTGTATATTTATTTCAACATTAAAATTTAATTTAAAATATTCTGTATTTTTATTCACATTATTTCATGATATGTCAGTAGAAAAAAATGTGAAGCTTTATCCCACATAAAGATATAGAAAACAGCTCCTTCTCTATTGTACTGATAAAAAAATCAGCAAGGTCTCTGATGATGCTTTTGTTCTCTGCAAATTCTCTCATACACTGTCATTTCTTTAACCAAACTCTGACACTGAAATAATAAAAAATAAAAAGACAATTTTAAACCTAAACTTTTGAGTTTGAAACGCACATTACTTTTTGAAGCAGCTATTTAGAATTTTCCTTTTGTAGGAAAGATATTTGTTCCATTTCTGAACAAAATTGAACTTCAAGATGTCCACATTTCCCAAATAGAAATTCTATATTCTGTTCAGCTCTGTTTAAAAATTCAGCGTGTTACGTGGTGCTCTCATTGCTCAGAATAGTGCTATTTAGGATTGTGCTATTTGTGGAATATTTGACAATTATTAACAAAATATCATTTCAGCCTAGCTTATAACTTCAGTTCAAATTCTACTTGATAGCGTTTATGTGCAGGCTGAAGTTCTTTTCATGTGTTACAATGACATCCTCAGATGTCTTGCACTATCTCACAGTTTTCAAATGAGGCAGCTCAAACGGGACTCTTTTTAGTGGCAATTTCACAAAAATCATCTAAAGAAAATGATTATTTAGAAGTAAATGGAAGCGGGGAGAGCACGAAAAGTAAATGAGGCAATGCATTTCCAGCTAGGTTAAATGTCAGATTAAAATTCAAAGAAGCAATAACAATAGGCAACTGTTGTCAGATTGGAATGACTGAGAAGTGACGGGTCTGATTCCACAGATGCTGTAGAAGCTGCTGTGTTTGGGCATTTCAAAGGCTGAATGGGGCAGATTCTCTGGGGAGGTAAAACTTTAAAAGTCCTCTGAGATGTCAGATGGAACGATTTATATCAGCTGAAGATCCGACTCGTGTTGTATTACTCGTATCAGAACCACAGGATCACGGATTTGTTTGGGTTGGAAGGGATCTTAAAGCTCATCTCGTTCCACCCCCTGCCATGGGCAGGGACACCTTCCACTGGAACGTGTGTTGTACATGCAGCATAAAACATACCTCTACAAACACATCTAATATTTCACATTGACACAGTCCTGTGTCATGTATCTCCTCTGATGGGGGAGGGAACTCAAGGATTTTGCCTTGATTTCAGAGACAGACGGGACTTCGGCATTCTTCTGCTCAGATAGGTGTTTATTAATTCTTATCTTAAAAAGTACAGCAAGTAACAGCAGGCAGGTTGATGTTACCAGCTCAGAATGCCAAAATGGTCACTTATCAAATCTGCAGCCCGTTCTTATAGGCATATTGACCAATATGCACCTGAAACGACAGATATTTTCTTTTTCTGTCCAGTTTCTGGCATTATTCTCCGAAGCTTCCGGGAGAATTGCGGCATTTTTCATCCAATAATCTTAACCTTGCTGTGCTGCGGAAAATGGAGAGGCGATATTTTCTTTTTCTGTCCAGTCTCTGGCATTATTCTCCGAAGCTTCCGGGAGAATTGCGGCATTTTTCATCCAATAATCTTAACCTTGCTGTGCTGCGGAAAATGGAGAGGCAGAAGAAGAAGGAGGAAGAGGTACAAAGTACAACAAACCTCCATCTTGCAAGTTTTCACCACTATCTGTGCACCCTGCTAACAGCCCCAAAACTACATGGTTTTTCACCCTGTGACAATCTTACACAATATTCTACCACCTAGTTTACACTTCAGAGCATTTTACAGTTTCCCAGAGAACAGGCAGTTTTCTCCATGGATATAGGTTGAAATCTGGGTTGTACATAGGGGTTTTTTTTTCCTCCAAACAGATAGAGGAATATCATTCTGTGCATTTTTGATTCCAACACACATTACTTGCATGGCCTTCCCGTAGTGTTAAAAGACGGTCCTGTCCTTACACCATCAAAAACCTGTATCTTTTTTAAACTAAGCGGTACAGCTGTGCAAAATCCGCTGTGCAAATAAAATGCTGTGTGTTTGTGTGGAGCTGTGTGTGCACCTGTGCTTGCCCAGGCATGCTCAGAGGCATGCCCTGCTGCACAAAGGACTCGCTGGAGCTAAGAAACCTTCTCTACTTGCCTTTTTCCTTTGGCAGGCAGAGATTTTGGTAGTGCAGGATCGTCCCCTGAGTCGCAGCACGTAAAAACACTCTGTAACAAATCACCAGATTGGTGGCGGAACGGCACAGACTTCACGTGTGCCTTCCTCCCTGTGGTGCTTTGACTTTTAGGAACAAACATGCACATTTCCCTGGTGGTCTCTAGCGAGATACACGAAGAATTTTTTTTTTCGCCTTTCCCTTCCCCATCCTTTGTGAATTATGGAGGTGTAAGCACATTTTTAAATACAGCTCTGCAGACAGTGAGATACAGCTCCACTCTGTGCAAGACGAATTGAAGCTCATTTATGAAAGTACATCTAAAAATGCCAAGGGAGTAGACTTATCAAAGAGATGACATCAAGTTGTCATTCATTCTTCGTGCACGCACCTGTGATTGAGAAAAGTGTTTTCTTTAATTTAACTTGATATTTGAAGAGAACATGACAAAATGAAGTCCCATCCCTTCATCATTTACATTGTGCCTTAGGGGTACCAAGCTGATCTAAGGCATTTTGATTTATGCCTATTAGTGAAGCTGTACCTACAGATGATCAAAAGGCTCATTCTGATTCCTATAAAATAGTCAATATCACAATTAGGGAAACATATTAGGTGTAATTAAATTACAGCTATAAATGACATAGAACTGAGATATTTTATGAAAAATATCATTTGATATACCAGCCTTTTTAAAGAATTCATCCCATTCATCCTCCTTCTGAAGACAGATCCTAAGCTACAGGACATGAAAAATGATGCACATAAAAAAGAGCCTTAGAACTAACCCAGCAACCTCTTGTGCTTTCCCATCTGGCACTGGACAAGCTGTACCATGAAGGGACAGGCATAAGCAAAGTACCTTTTGTCTTTATTTCAACCATAAGTACCCTTTGCAAGTCAAGAGGTGGTAGAGATGAGCAGAGAGGGAACACAGGGCAATCCACGCCACGGGAATCCAGCAGAGCTCAGGGTACATTTTAAGAGAGTCAGGGGGTTTTTGAATGCAAAGAAAAGCTTGGGATGGCCCAGGGGCAAGGAAAGAAAGCAAGCTGCAAGAAGTTCATTCCTCATGTTCAACATGCCAAAGACACATGCAATTAGAGATATCCATCTAACCGTGTGCAATGAACTCAGAGACACTCAGGCCAGAAGGGCCCAAAGTTAGCCAGGAACACAGCAAACCCAGCTGTAATATCCTGAGTGTGTCTCTTTGCAGTGATTAGGCTACCTCTGGAATGTACAGAAAAGGCAAATAGCTTGCAGATATGCTAAGGGAAAAAAAAAAGGTGGGATTCATACATCGTTTCTGTTTCTTTCAGGAGCTAAGATGTGGAAATTATTTCCACATGGAGAAAATCCTACTTAACCAATGACATGAGGGCATGAGAGCAAACATGAGAACTGCAATTACGTTTGACCTGTGCACTGCCTAGTCTGTTGTACTCCCTGGGTGCTGCACACGCCACATCCCTGGGCTAGGTGTGAGAAGCTTCCAGTGAAATAAAAACCTAAAATTGTGCTAAATCCCATTACTGAAGGAGTTCTTGCTCTTCTCACTTGGTAGGCAGCTCACTGTAAATACACATTGTATAATCCTTGCTCCTCAGGACCTTTCCCCTTCCTAAAGCCTATGGAATGTGACTGGAGGCAGGTTGCAATGCACTGAGCCAGCTGCCTGCCATGCTGGGGAGTATCATTTCCAATACTGTTCTCTTTCAGCAGCCAGGATCCTTCTGTCAGCTCTCATGTCATTTTTACGCTGCAGCTTTCCTAGGCATGAAAATCATCTTTTTGTTCCTGTAGGAAAGACAAGTGCTGGAGAGCAGCTGGGCACCTGGCCTCTTTAGGGCTGCCCACACACAGCAACCAGACTGGCCAGATCAGCCACAGGGAACACCTGAGTCACTGGGGGGAAACCAACTCTTACACAGACAGGAGTGTGAAAAAATGATCCAAGAGAAGTCCAGAGCCAGCTCAGAGTGCCTTGGTGGAAAAAACAGCCTGCAGTGTGGCCAGGCCTTCGATAACCACCCGAAACGAGCTCCCTCACTCAGGCTGCAGTTGAGCAAGGGTGAACATTTAATTGTAATTGTTTTGACTTCAGTGAAAGTGCTCATCTGTTCAGCATTAGACATCTGCTTAATTTCCTGCACGGATTGAGTCCTACAGAGCTAAACATCCAGGAGTGACAAATGCTGGTTCAGGTGTGGGATTATGCCATTCTGAGACAGATGTTCCTAAGCCACCGCATGCATCAAAGTCAACGGCACTAAAAGAGGGTTGAATTTAGCCCTGTTCCTCTGTTGATCCATCCTGCTGCATTATGTCTTTTCCTTTCCTTCATTTTTGCATTCCACTGTCTCACTTCAGTACAAACTGTATGAGACAGAGGCTCCTGGGGGAGCAGCTGGAGATTTGAAATTCACATCACTGTTCCCCTTAAGCCTGTCAGATGATCAGATAGCCGAGGAAGTGCTAATAGCTTATGCTCTGGTGAAATATGTTTTTCTGTACATGATTACCTTTGTATTTTGTTCCCCTTATCCCTGATTGTCAGCATTTTAATTAAAAGTAGAGGTGTGAGAACATGGGAAAACCTGTCTGCAGAACAAGGCTGACTTTGATTTAAGTTAGTGTACTAAGTTTGTAAATGTGGTACCCAATTTTCTGCTGCTGTCATCTGTCTGGAGTGAGACCATGGAGCTGGATGCCGAGCAATTCACTCTGCTTCCTGAGGCCCCTGGATCTCTCCAGGAGGGCAGAGGGGGTGTGCAGAACAAGTAGCCCTTGATGGAATGTTCCAAAGGTGTTTTGAGCTGCTGGTGTTGCTCTGACTAAAAGTTTCTGTCCCTACTGCAACACTGGGAGACCAATTGGTGTCCACTCAGCTCCTCAGCACCTCCACAGCCTGAGCTCCAGTGCTCAAAGGCTCTGTCTCTTCAGCTTTATGGCTGGATTTAGGGCATTAATATCCACAGGTTTTGTGTTCAAGGGAATACTGACCTTGTAGACAACACAATAGGTAATGCACATAATTTCTCAACTGCTCCAGTTCACACTTCCATATTTTGGTGCAAATTAATCCAGTGGTTGGCATGGAGCACATTTGTGTGAATTCAATCACCTTTGCCATAGGGCTGCCACTTCCAGAGCGAAATCAAGGGCAGAAGCAGACTGGAGCCTCTCTAATGAGCCCGTGTGAGACCCCTGGCTGAAGAACACCCCACACAGTGGGCTGAAAAGGTTGGGAAAGACAGTAAAGGGCAAAAAAAAAGTAACCTCTTAATCTGCCACCACAGTATTTGCTGGTTTATTGCCAGCTTTGGTGGCACCTTACATAAAAATCCCCAGTAACCCCATTTAGTGCCAGCAGCAGTGGCTTTGACAGGGTTGGCCTGTTCAAAGCTGTGTCTGAGCACAGTCGTGATCCAGAATTAGATCTCTCCCATATGCCCTGGGAAGCCCAACTGGTAGGAGCCACAGTTCTGTACTGGATTCAGCTTTGTGTAACTCACCCACTTCGGGAGATGGAAATTTTCTTCCTGAGTTACAGAAAGGATTTTTAAAAGTAGCCAATCTCTAGTGAGGACCATAAAATAGGAATTGTGAAAGAAAGAGAAATCCTTATGTTTTTCTTTGTTGTACAGTACTTGGGATTGTTAATTTATTTTTCTCAGGATTTGTATGATCAAAAAATACCTTCTTATGTTAAAACAAAAAACTGGCACTTCATTACGAGGGCAAGATGTACTATTTTATCATAAATCAGTGAGAAGATCACATTTTGGTGGGATTTTTTAGGTGGAAACATGCTATGAAGCATTGTGCCAGGGCACATATCTGATTGTTGAGGTGACACAATCATTTGACAGAAAAAATTACAAGATGAAAGGAAGTAAAACAATATGATAAAGATGAAAGATGGTGCAGCAAAAATACCACGAGGAAAGAAGTGAGCATGAAATAATAGCATTAGGACACAAGAAAATATGATGTGATGGAAAAGAATTAGCCTGATATGGTTCCTGATGCTGCTGCATAGGAAGAACTATTATGATGATATATTGCAGAGACAAAAAGCAATGTTGGATTACTCAGAATAAGACACATAAATGGACAAAGCAGAAAAATGCTGCCATGCACTGGAAAGAAGACAGAGTGTTTTGATATTTATATTTTATGATCTCATTCTAATTCCATGGAGCTCACGTCAATAGCAGCGTTCATATGGACACTTGTTCATTGAAACATTCATTGGATATAAATAACCTTAAGGTCTCCTCAGGGACAGAGGGAGGCAGGAGAAATTCCCTGCAAGTGCTCAAGCCCTGCTCCCACTGCTGAGAGGTGCAGGATTGATGCCTGGCAGGGATTTGGGATCATCAGGAAGGGCCACACTTGGCCCCCACCTGCGAGAGCAAAGCTAGGATGTGCTTTATTTCACTGTCAGCTGCCACACTGCTGGGGCCCTAACAGCAAACCCCGGTGTCTCTGCTGTGTTTATGTATTGCCATGTTTAAAACTGAGGTAAAATCACTGAAGTTTAGACAAATCTCTGTTTCAGATTGTCCCTGTGACTTTTAGGATGCTGTGTTTCTCTCTGTGGCAGGAAAGTAGGTTGCTGATATTCTTGGTTCATCTTTGCTCACAGAGGTAAAATTAGAGGCCTTGAGATTCCTGCTGGTAGAACAAGCTCTCAATTTCTCACTGTCGAAATTCAATCTGATTTCTATCTTTTTCACTAAAAAGCTGTCAACAGAAAATAAGCAATTCCCATCAAAGAGCTATATTAGTTTCTGAGGTGTATACATTCAGCTGGTGGATGAAGAAAACCTCAAAGTAATTTAAATTGGTTTTTTTTGTTTTCATTTGCATTTCCTAGCAAACTAAGCAAAAATATTAATGCAGGACATAACTATAACCCACTCAAAAGAAAAGAATCCAAAAGAGAGAGGCTGATTCACTGTTAGATCACTAATAACTTCTTTCCTTACTGTGGCCCAGGGTCTGGTTTTCTCCTCCTCATGGTGGTATAACTCTGTCATCCTGATTGTCCTTTATCTCCTGTGGTGGAAGCAGGAAGGCAGCACATATTTGCAATGAAGAACATATAATTAAAATCAAAACCAGAAGCTCTCTTTGCAGTACACAATAATACAGAGCTACCAGGAGCCAATAGGACTGTCTTGATATGCCAACAATATAACTCCACTTTTCATATGTGGAATAGCAGCTTTCAAATGCAGAGACTATATAAATTAGATTTCAGGTATGTTTTTTGCATTTGCAAGTCACATTTTGAAACCTGATTTACGTTTTATTTACAAAGAGACTTTGAAAAATGTGTAATATTTTCAACTTTTTAAAATTGCAAAAGAATGGTGGATTTTTCACTGCAGTTTCTGCATTACTCAGTTTCTCAAAGGAACTTTAAAAGTGGATGATTTCTAGTTTGGAGTTAAATCCACACTGTGAAGTCCCCTTCAGCTTTCCCACAGCTTTGAGAATAACACCTGAGCTGCATACTTCTCCCACTTTATAGGCAGATACTCAAGCAAAAATGTTGTTCAGTTTGGAGTTCTGTGGTCATTTAAGATTTTCTATTTCTTTGTAACACAAATTTATTTACAGCTTTTTTTCCTGTGGCAGCTGAGCCTTTACTTCAACTCCCCTTCTGACAGATTTGCCACAGGATTGAGAACCTCCTTACAGGGACAGAGAGCCCAGGGAGAGAACAGCCTGTCCCTAAACCCCAAAGGAACCGAGAAACCCAGCCCTGACCTTTCAGAGTTGCCTATTTATTGTATTCTCACAATCTCTGTTCTTGCTTGTTTTTGCTCCTCTTGGATTCTTCATAAGAACTTCAGTCACATTTCTTCCCTCCCTAGCTTTCACTGCTCAGAATTATCAAGACAGCCTAATTAACTTCAATTCCATCGGTTTTGTTTGCAGTATAAAAGATGAATGAAAGAGAATGGTTGTGTTCCAGCTAAATATAAAAGTCCAGCTGCAGTAGAGAGCATGAAATCCTTAAGAAAACCTGCAACAAGAATTCCAATGCTCCAGAGCATTTCCCTGTGCAAGTCCTGGATCCCACCATCCACATAGAGCAGCCTGAAAAAAAAAAATCTCCTAAGAGCAAGTGAACAAATGAATGAAATGAATGAAAAATAGACAGGAAATGAAACGTGGTGCTTGATGAGAGGAGGGCAAAAAGCAAGCACATGACAAACTTGGGGCTTGTTCTCCACAGCTTCCTTAATGGGAGCTGCTGAGATGCTTCAGAGCAGAACCTTGTCGGGGGGGGGAAACGTGGAAGGGAGCAGAGAGCAAGTAAAGATCCCAGCATTAAACTCAGTGCCTTCTCCCATGGGCTACGCTGGATGCTTGTAATGCACTGGGGATATTTACTGTGCAGCATTTAATGGCACTTAAAATCATGCTTTCTCCCATGGTGTCTTGAGGAAGTGCCCACTGTATAATGGAAAACCTGTAGGAGAAGGAGATTTATCCACAGCTGCTAATGGCTTTCCTTTGCTCTCCCTGAGATTCTTTATTCATCCAAATATATTGCTTTCTACCTGAAAAAATATTTATCAGAATGGAAAGACACTCTAGGAAGCTTCTTCCCAGGAGGGATTAAATGACCACGAATCTCACGACTTTCAGGAAAAAATGTAAAACTCTGAAATTTCTCCTAGCTTTTTTTATAAGTAAATCAACAAGAAAAGAAGAGCTGACAAAGAAAACAGAAATCCTTGACATTTATCACACAAATATTTAAAGCATTTCCTGATCTAACAGCTACAGAGACAAATAAGCTGAAGTGCTACACACAGAAAAGTTTAAGTAAATTGAGAGATTTCAGTGAATTCTACTGTTTTTCAAGAGAACAGGCCCCGTGTTAAGATTCAGGACAAAAATGTATGGTGGAGTTGGTTGATTCAGGCTGAAATCAGGTCTAGGCCCTGTCCCAGAATGTCTGTGTGGCTTCAAGCAAGTCCCTTTGAAGCAGATTTCAAAGCTGCTTACACACCTAAAGAAACAAATCGAGGTGTGAGTCCCTCAGGTAGGAGATGAACATTCCCATGCATTTGAAAATCCCACTTGGCACCACAGCAGCCATTTGACTCTATAAGTCTCCAGTGGTCTATAAAAAATTCAGTTCTTAATCTCTCTTCACCTCAGTAGTAAAACAGGAACAGCAGCATTTTCTTTCCTGTCCAGTCTCTTTAATTTGCAGCTTAAATCACCTTAAATCAGCTTAAAGCAGGGGTTCTCTTAGTAACTGCAGCTATGTCCTCCAGCCCTCTCCAGTGAATAATCACCTGCATTCTCAGGGCTGGAGTCAGAATATTCCAACATCCCGGGGCTGTAATACGAAACTGGGGGTCTGGTGAGAAGAGAGTGAGTGATGCAGGAGAAGCAGCTCCAGTCTGTGTTCACATGCAAAGGAGGTGCTTTGGTTCCTGGTGCCACCAGAAAGTTGAAGGGTAGAGAGGGATGAGAGTGTGTAAAGGTGGAGTGGTGGAAGGGCAGGAAAATCACTTCTTTTTTAAAGCTTTTTTAAAGCTTTTAAAAGAAGAAATTCAGTTCAGTTTTGCACCAAAATCAAATTTTACTGTGGAAAACCTTGCAGAAAATCCATGGAAAAATGTGAACAAGCAGTACCTGTCCCTGCTAACCCAGGACTCTCTTTTTGTGCCTGAGCATTGTGTATAGCTGGGGGTGGGTTGGGAGAAGGGAGGGAGGGCAGAGCAGCCTTCCAGCCAGGCTGCAGGATGTGACCCTGGGGACTGGGATGGACTGGCTGATGCCAGTGATGGATGGGCAGAAAAAGTCCCCTTGGCACCAGCATTCCCCTCCCACACAGCCCAGCACAGGAATTCACACCCGTGGGACCAACAGGATCCTGAGGCTGTCCGAGCCATCAGGAAACCTGAGCCCAGAAGGAAGAAAACTCAGAGAACTCAGAAAATGATAGGCCTGAAAAGGCATAGAAAAGGGTATAGAAAACAAGAAGTTGTGGTAAACAAACTTAAAATATGAACAAAAACTCAGAAAAGAAAAGGAAAGGGAGGCTCTAAATCTTACAAAGCATTAGCAGTTGGGAATGTTGAACAGCTGCACTTATAAATACTTTGCTCAGTTCTAGATATCTGAAAAGCAAGATTTTCCCTCACCAGTGACACAAAGCACCATACTGATATTGTTTTCTGTCATATTTTTGTGCTCGATTGCTGCAGCTGATCTCAGCCCTTTATAGCCTTAGTGATAAGAATCCAATCTCCCAGCTGGATGTGCCACATGCTGGGACTGCCATCTTCCCATTACATTGTCCAGACAGCCAAACCTCCACAGCAAATTCCTTCACTTTTGAATACAGGGAGCTGTCTACTTCCTTAAACCTTTCAGAAATGGGTTGAAAAAGCCTTTTTTATGGTACCCTCATGGGTTTGATGAATATTCCAACAAGCCAGTGCTTCTATCCTCAAAACAACAAGGTGAGGCTGAGGCACACTAATATTCCTTCAGAATTTACAGAGTAGGAAGCACAGCACAGACAGACCCTGGGAGTTTGTCTGCATGACAGGAGCAAATATTCCTGAGCCCTGAGCTGGTATAGAGACAGTTCTGGTCTCAAAGCCACTAAGTTGTGTTATTCTGGGACTTCTAAATCAAGACAGGCTCGTGTGTGGGATCAGGGGGACCTGAGGCTCTGAACTGTCTTTTCCTGACTACGCTGACAGATCTTAATCTGCCTTCTCAAGGTCAGCAAGAACCTATGGCAGGAATTCCTCCTAGAAATCAAGCTTTTTGTTTCCCCCTCAGGGAGCTGTGAAAATGCAAACAGATATAAAAGATGCTTTCATTGCATGCAAATATTTTACATTTTCTTCCTTACTCTTCAATTCTTTCTGATATACTACTGCAAGTTACAATTAATGAGAAATTTGTGCCATCATTTCACAGAGTTTCAGCTGCCTGGATCTCTGCATTAAATTCCATCGCCCCAGTCACTGTCATGTCTCTTGTCATCCTACTTTCAGCTATTTGAAAACAAAGAAAAAAACAAAACAATCCTTATTTTTGCAGATGAAAAAAAAAAATTGGGTGTTTGTGGAACTAAAATAAAAACTGTAGCCAGCTAGTTATTTTGATTAGTTTAGAAATAGCAGTGTTGGCCACAATCAAACTGCAAACAAGGCAGAGCTCTGCAGGACAGAAGCCAAATGAAGAAACAGTGGTGTGTTAAATGAAGAGATGTCAGTCAAAACATGTTATGCCAACTATTTAAAATAGTTAATAGACTTTCTCAGAAAATTTTAGAAAGAAGTTATTGGATATATATGTATTTAAGATACGAAATTGATCAAATTTATTTTAATTAATTTACCCAAACCCCTTAATTCTTTACTAATTGGTGATTATTTTTCAGATGGTCTGGAAATATACATTGCCTGAAGAAGGGGAAATTAATAAAAGCTCCGGCTGCAGTGTTATTAAATAGGACACAAATGAAACAGGGCTCACTTTAACAGTCCAGAGCACAGATTTACTCTCAGTGTTGCAAACTGAAAAGAATTCCAATCAAGTTGGATTTCAGAAAACAGAATGGTTCCAAACCTTATGAGGGTCTGTGCTTTAAAAGCTTTTTCAGCAGCGCCCACCATCAGAGGCTGCTAGCAGCTTAAAAGGACTGAAAATTGCATGTTTTTCCTGAAACGAATGCTGGAACTTTTCATCTTTCCTGACTTAAACAGAATTTATTGGAGAAATGTAGATCTCTCAGTAAAGTTCCCATATCAGATTCCACTCGAGCTCTGTGAGCAGTGCATTATTAGTGCAATATTAGCAATAATCCACTGATGCAGAAAAAATATTAGACCACAGATGGACAATGGACTGCAATGCATTTAAGGAATCATTACTTTTACCAGAAGTGTTCATATTTGGGGATTCCAGTTCCAAAATAGGAATTACGATGTCACTTTGAGCCAGGACAGAGAAAACATTGTTTGTTACTGAGAAACGGACATTTTTGGGAAGCAAAGCATGGCTTGGTTTCAATCAGTCCGTCCCATATGCCCCTTTCTTAAGAAGAACAAGACACTACATTAGGAAACTTAAAAATGAGTGCACAAAAGATGGAAAACCAACACTCAGTGTGTAGGAATCAGTAAGAAAATGTCCTGTTTTGAGGACACAGCGCTGGTGATCTCCCAGGGATTTGCTCCAGGTCTAACACAATTCAGTGTATTTATTGACACATTGGTGCAAAGGAAGATAAAGAACACTGCATATTGTGGGTGCTGGGAAGTACTTTGGACAACAGGCTCAGAATTCATAATGATTTTGACCTTACTAAATTGGAGAGACAGCCTGGAGTCAGTAAGGTGAAATTCAGTAAAGACAAGTACAAAGTATTCTACAGAGGAAGGCAAAATAAACTTGTAATTACAAAACAGGGGATTAAGAAGCTGAGGCTGGAACATCCCACAAACTGTTTCTGGCTGACCAGAATAACACTTTGGGTAAAAAAAGGAAGGAAAATTTAACTCAGAGATGTAATTAAGAGACACTCCTTCAGAACACCAGTGAGATAATTATTGCACTTTATAGGCTGTAGGAATCCTCATCTAGAAGAGCTGGTCTTCACACCAGGACACTTGGAGCCAAATTAAAAAGACTCCTGAGGACAGCAACAAAAATTACTGGGATCTTACAAAATACTGCTTATCTTAAAAGGTTAAAATAATTGGACTTGTCTGAACCAGAAAAGATGGAGGGGGACATGATAAATGTCTTCAAAAGTCAGGTTATTTTAAAGGAGATGGTGATCAGTTGGTCTCTATCTAAACTGAACTTTAGACAAGAAGAAATAGGTTTAATTTTCATCACAGCAAATCTCAGTTATACATCAGGAGAACTATGGTAACTGTTAAGAGCAGGTAAGCATTACCTGAGAGTCCAGAAAATCCTCTTTATGGAAATATTTTTTAAAAAGACCTAAGGCGTATTCTTTAGCAAAGATCTAGATTTACAAGATTTTCATTAGACTGAACACAGAATGAGATGTATTAAATTACTTTTGTTTCTGAACTCCTCCAGCTCTTTCACAGGTGAGAATTCTGTCATATTTAAAAAGACTAGAAGAAATCCCACCAATGCTGACAGGATCAACATCACTGTAATATTTTGCTACAGGTCTAGCCCTTTCCCCAAGACTATACACTATTTTAATAGCTTTTTTGACAAAAGATACCAAATTCCTTTCCTGTACTTTATAATGACAAATCATTGGCATTAGCATTAATGCAAAACTGGTGTAAGTGAAGAAAACTTGAGATCCACTCCATTGAAACAAACACTACAGACAGTCATTCAAAATTCATGAACCTCCCAATCTTGTCTTAGAACATAAATGTGTGAACAGCTCAGAAATAGTGCTGCTGATCACAAATGCATCATCCAATTCTCTCCTGGCAGAACAGGAGGCATTTCTTAATCAAGACAATTGAAAAGGCTGCAGCTTGTGAAAACAATCTTAGAAAAGGTTGGCACATGTCTGTCTTCCCTCTTCTTGACCTCCTTGCAGCTGGATCTGCTGCTTCATTAATTCCAACAATTCGGTTGTACTCAGTGATAAATTCAGCCAATAAGGTCAATAAGGTCAATATCTTCGTGTGACAAAGACACAAAACAGATTTCCTCTCCATTGCAGCTGATGACAATATTTCCAATTACTTCAAAAAGTTTCATTGACAGTCTTCTGCATCTGTGTGTCAAGGCCTAAAACCTGCATTTTTGACCATGCCTTGATCTAAATGTATTGTATTGTTTGCCTGAGTAAAGTAATATCCCCCTTCTAGCAACACTTCTGTCAAGAGTACCCTGTGCAATATATTTTAGATTATTTAGAGAGCTTCTGAGTATCCCAAAGGACAAAACACAAGTATCTTCCTTTCTGGTGCCGAGGTGCTCCACACTGACCTGTCACACTGATTCTTTTCTTTCCTTCTTGTCAAACACTGACTGAAAAGGTTTTTCATCTGTTTATGTTGCATAAAGGAAGGAAATGAAGAGGATGATTCTGAAAAGGTTTCTATATTTGTCCAGCATGACACAGATTTGCTCATTGAAGATTGCAGATTATTGATAAATACAAGAAAAGGAATAAAATATTGTGATGCTAATTGTTTGTGAAGTCTATCATAAACAGTGCAGCTGAATAAAAGATGGATGTTACCAATTATGATTTCCAATATTGGAAAAGACATTTAATACAAACTATATGAAGAGAAGCTAAATTCACTACAATATAAATAAATCCACTACAAATTGGAGTCATTATTTTCCAGTGATCTAAATCCAGGATGGTCCCAGATAGAGCTACTGAAACACTCACTGTTTTAAAAGGAAAATAAGCCAAACTGTCTCTGAATGTGACAGCCGTTAATATTAACTTGCAGTGTTACTACTTGAGAAAAAAAACCCCAACTTGTTTCATAATCTCTGTGACCTTTCCCTACTAACATTAGTATTCTTGATAAAGTCTAAATACTAGCTGCTACACATAAATACTGTGATATTTCTTCGCTGTTATGATAGACAGTTTCCCAGTTGAGCATCCAGAGGTGAACAGGCTGGTACATGTTTTATGCATAAGATTATACCTAGAAAATTTAAGAACTCCATGGGATATCTGAAAGAGAGAATAAAGACTGAATGTTGCATTGTCTTGGCTTTCTTTCTTCCTTTGCAAAAGCTCAGAGTCTGGTATTAAGAATGACTTATTTCCTGCAGACCCATGAAATATGAAATCATGAATATTTGAAAAACCTTCCTAAAAAAAACCCCAACAAACCTGTCACCATCGTGGCGACTGAGGTGCAAGGGCAGGCACGGGGGTGGGTGTGGTGACATTGCACATTCTTTGTGATCACTTCAGAAAAAATTACCAAATTGGAGTGGATCTGGACAAAGAAAAGGAGGCCAGCTAAGAGCTGGTGTGCCTCTGAGCTGCCACAGCAAAGGCTCTCACATCTTTTGATGATATCACTCAGAGAAGCCACAGCAGCCGCAGGTTGAGGGGGTTGTGTCCAAATCCTGGCAGAGGCTCTCAAAGGTGATTTTGGAGTGTTGGCTGCTCAGGGAGGTTCTCAACCTGCATCAGCTGTGCCTGGCTGCAGACCAGGGCTGGGTCACCCACACAGCACACAGAAAACATCCCATGGATTGAGGTTTATTATTATTAGGGAAGAAAAGTTCAGGGGCTCCCATGAGAATAGCCATAGGACCTGCGGTAGCTGTCTTTAGAGATTTAAACTGATCCAGCATCCCATCCCAAACACTGAGCTGAAGCAGCACAGAGAAAGTTCACCAGCAGGGCACAGGGAAAACATGGAAATACAAGAGAAAATATGCCAAAACTCTAAGTGAAAGAGCAAATTCACCAACAGAATGCAAAAGAAGACCTATTGATACTGTAGAGGGAAAATATGATAATGGAAAATGCCCTGCGTACGAGGTCATAAGCAATAATTGTAGCAAGAGAAAACATCGTGTCAAAGGTTATAGATGAAAAAAACAAAGTACAAAGGCATCATATCAAGGAAGCAGGCAGTGACTCAGGGGGTGAGATTTTGCATGTCCAACATAAAGGCAGCACAAAAATAAATAAATGGTTTATAAAGCTCAGGCTGGCATAAGATTCAAGGGCAGGCACAGAAACAGCCAGAAAACTGAATGCCAATGAGGAAGGAGAGCATCAGAGACTCTGCTGGCCTGTAAAGTCTCACTTACCCTTAAATAAGAAAAAAACCCAGCCAAATAACCAAGGCAAAGCTGCACTGACCTGAACCAAATTAAAATTCGGCTGGTGCACAGACATAATGCACAGGATAATGTAAATTATAATCAGAATACAAAAGTATAGTACATAGACCAAGGTGTGACTGTAAAAATATGAGACACAGCTACCTGCTGAAACAAGTGAACTTAGGAACCTAAAGAAATTATTAATAAAGTACAAGAAAGCCCAAAACACAAATAACTCAGAGCAGGGAATTCTCTGTGGTCTCCCTATAGCAAAGCTGCTAAAATTTACCAAGCTGTATTTGAAAGACTGGGACACTTTCCAAGGATGTTATACCTGGAAATAAATAAAACAATTCAGTGTGTACAATATCTGCCTTGCAGAACACCCATTGCATTAAAATAAACAAACAAAATAGTGGGAGCAATAAAGAAAATGAGGGGAAAAAAACCCCTAACCATCTCATCCATCATTGCTAAACCAATAACAAGGCAGTCACTGAGCACTCGGGGCAAGCTGGGAATTCAAAAAGGTCCAAGGAATTTAAACAAAGTGCTAAGATGAGATAATTACCAAATATCTCTGCAAAACCTTGCTTGAGTTAACAAAACCCATTATATTTTGAAGGTAGATACTACCTGGATGAGGAGCACAGTGACCTCTCTACACACCAGCAGAGACAGATTTCCTGTGGTGGGTAACAAAAGACTCAGCTCTCCAAAGTATGGAAGAAAGACTTGAGGGTGGAGCAGACAACCCTACACAGGCAACAGGTTCTTAATGCAACCTCCTTGTATCTTTGTAAGAATGACTCAAGAATGAGACAAGAATAAGGAGCTAAATAAGGTTAAAAGAAAATTGCAAGAAAACATAATATAATTTGTAGCTTTGCAAAGGTTGCTGATCCATCCCTAAACAAAAAAACAAGAATTGAGGGACCATAGTAAGAATTCAGGTCAGATTGAGGATTACAGAGATTCATCAATCACATGCAAAACATTATTTCCAGTGTCCCACCTGTTTGTGTTTGGGCCATTTTCTGGTCAAAAATTCAAGTATTATTAGTGCTCACTTTGTACAGTAACAACTTACTGAGATACAGACTGAAGGCAGGGAACCAACAAATAGAACACCTGAAAAAGAGAGGCTGCAGTGGTAGTTTGCAATTAAGATCAGTATTTCCCACAGATTTCCACGTGAAAACTTCAGTCTGCACGCTAAGAAAGGAGAACGTCTGGGGCAGAAAATGACGTCACTGTCAGTGCCTTGTGCGCGTTCCTCCACTTTCCCTCCCCTGGGGGCTTGGCTGTCTGGGCTCAAGGCCAGCTGAAATAAGGCAGCTGTGTGGTCTGGAAAAGCAAATCAGAACGTCTGGGTTCACTTAGGAGCTGCTTGGAAACTCAGTGTCTCGTCCTTGGTCGCTGCATGGGCTGCTCTGCAGCCAGGGCCCTGTCTCCCACTGAGCCTGGCCCCCAGGATGGCTTCTTACCCTGACCTCTGTAGGCTCCTGTGGTGGTCTGGGCTCCTGACTGAGCTGTCACTGTGCCTGGGCTGTTCTGTGCCGTGCTCAGGCACTGTGGGGCTCTCGCTGGCAGTGCCACCCCATCCCTGCCTGCCCTGCTGGCACACTCTGCTCCCAGCACCCGCTGCTCGCCGGTACCAGCACCGGGACAATGCCTTTGGGACAACACGTAAGGATTCTCAAAATCTTCACTTTAATCTATTGAAATCTCACGAATTAGGTTTAGAAACATGCATGTCCAGGAAGGATTCAATTTCTATTTGGCTGCCTGCTTATCCTGAGCAGAACAGCACTGCGAGATCAACAGACAGACAAATCTCCAGAAGCATTGTCCAAGGCAATTGTACACCAGGCTCAATACAGGGCTTGGAAAGAGTCCAGGAATCCACTACAGACAAAGATTTACATGTGCTGTGATCCATCATCCTGCTCAAACTGCCAAGCACTGTGAGAGTAGCTCCACCTGCCACCAGACAGCATCAGAATCAATGGGATTATTTGGACATATAAATTGCTTCAAATAAACAGGCAGTAAAATCACAGTCCTGCTTTCACGTAGCCAAGTACACGGTTGCTCTCAGGAACACAGGGATCTAGAACAAAATGTTGTATCCAGAAGGCCAGACATGTTGGACTAAGATAAATAACAGTGTGTGAGGTCTGGTGGATGGATGTGACACTTAGGATAAAATGCAAGCCAAGTGTCTGAAAGAAACAAAATACTTTTGTACCACAAGGACACAAGCTTAAACAGGAACATTTTTTTCCCTCAGAACTAACCACATACAAAATATCTCATTATTATAGACAAGTCAGAATTTTTTTAAGTAGATGAAGTGGCAGGCATGGCTGTAATGATAGTCCCTGGCAAAGCAATGCAGCATGCCAGCACTTTGATGGAAGAACTGGGTTTCATTGCAGTGAGTTCCTGCCATCTTCCCATAAATTAAAATTGAGATTCATCATATTATCACCACTTCCATAATCACCCAGTCAAAAGCAAAGCTGGAGCAGTATTACAATTTCAGATCTTCTAACAAGGAGGTGTGCTGAAAACCTTACCCCAGGCCAGAACAAATCATCCTGAAGGGGCAGGACAGTCCCACAGAAGGGCCAGTGAATATTCTGGTGCTGAGGTGCACATGCATGATAACACAGGTGGTGCCACTAGAGCTCCTGAGCTGAAGAGTTACACACTGAAAGGAGGAGGAGACACGCTAACAGCAAATTCTACTGCGAGAAACTAAAGATAGCTCCAAACACAGACTTGATATCAGGTTTGGATCAAAGTGCTCCTTATTTACACAGCGCTGTGGTGGATTAACACCAGCTTCCCTCAGACCAGACAGATGGACTCAGTGGTGACACAGACAGGGGCTGATCCTCCGAGGGAAAAGAGAGGCGCTCCTGAGTTCCAAAGCTGTTTTCTGGTTGTGAAGCACATCTGCAGTCCTGAGACAGGACTGGTGAGTCCTTTGCTCACCCTCAGATCTTGTCTCTGGTGATTCTCAGCACCTGCACACAGCTTGCCCTGCCTTGGTCAGAGAGATCACCTTCCATTGAGAGGTACCTGCCTCTCCCTGGGATTGCAGTGAGCACCAGGGAGCTACACTTAGGAGCTCGGGATTTCCCAGCGGGAGTCAAATGCTTCAAAGTCAGAAGTTTCACACTGAGTCCTCCGCTAGATTTGTTAGGGGCATTTGCAGTCTGCATACATTTTTAACTTAGAGAGGCAGGAGTAAAGCACCTTAAAATGAAATAATTAAAGGAGGCACTGAAATGCACAAAGATAAAGATAAAGCCAACAGGACTGTGAGAGATAATAGTTATCTGCAGTAATAAACATTAAGTGAGAACAATTCATGATTTGTGATAACATTTAATGTGAGGATATAAATCAGATGAAAAGAGCACTGTTGAAAGATGGAAAACACAGGCAGAGCTAGGCAGAAATAAAGAAAATATAAAGAGCCTTTTGTTATCTTCACCTTGTAATTGAGATAATGCTTGTCTTTAATGATACACCCCTAGAGCAGCTCCTGCACTTAGCTGCAAGGCTGGAACAAAGACACAGTAACACGGAGGTTTGTGGATATTCCTGGTGGGCGCAGGTCTGTGCTAGGCACTGCTGAGCCTGCTGCTTGCTGAGTCACACTGAGCTCCTCACTGTGTGCCTGCACTTTGGGACATTCAGCTCTAAACCTGGGCATCAGCCAGGGGTTCCAAAGGTATTAGCCTAATGATGTATTTCTTGACGTTGTCAAAGCCTGATGAGTAAAGCAATTCGTGATCTCAAGGCCTGAGGTGCCCCTGCGCAGTGAAAGGAAAGCAGGTAGGACTGAGGCAGGGGTGTCCTATCACCAAGTGTCAGAATTCCTGTGTTGGTCCTGGCTGTTACAGGAGGTCCTGCAGAAGCACTTGGAAAGCAAAAAGTGCCAGTTTCTCTTCCACCTCAGAGGAAGAATATTCAAAAGAAAAAAGAAATCGAAAGAGCCAATATAGCAGAACTATAAAGAAGACAACATGTTCATACTGGTTCCCTTGCAGCTTCTGACATTGCTTCACACAACATTTTCTAAACCTGTAGAAGCATCCTACAGATGAAAGAATTACAAGGGGAGGGAAAACGGAATGAAAACTTTAGCCTGAGATTAGTTATGAATATTTCATGGCCTTACTGAAAGGATATTTCAGGTGAGTCTCCATAGCAATCTGCTTTGTATCCGGTATCATTAAATAATTTCAAATTAATGGCTTGGTTAATGGAGCAGACATGAAATTTGCACTGAAAACTGGGGTGGAAGGGAGTGCTAATTTGCTGGAGCAATGAAAATGGCAATACCAGACTGGAGAAATGCTCCAAACAAAGTGCAGTTGTTTGGGGATGAGAACAAAGCTCTGCACTCGGGCAGGAGGAAGAGTAAGGCAGGAACCTGCCAGCAGAGAAACAGCTCTGCAAAAAGCCAGCAGTGTTTAGCGGCTCAGAATGTGCCCAGAGTCAGTAATAACTCGCTGCTGTGAAAAGCGTGCTGCAGGAGGGTGGGGAGAGGCTGCAGGGCACGGGCAGCACTCCCGGGTTGTTTAGCAGCGCTGGGCAGCCGGAGCTCGGCTCGGGGCGCTGGGGAATAACCCGGGGTACGGAGCGCCTGCCTGTCCGGGACATGGAGTGAAATGGGGCCCTTTGGAGACGAGAAGGGCGAGGCAGAGCGCAGTGACAGCCTTCGCGTGTGAAAGCAGCCGTGAGGAAGGACCCGAGAACGGCTGGGGAGGCGCCTCGGAAAGATGGAACAAGAAGCGCTGGGCTCAGGCTGCACCGCAGCGCTCGGGCTGGACCTGAGAGAAGCGTCTGTGCTGTAAGGACAGTGAAACAATGATGAAATAAATCGCCAGAGGAGAGTGCAGCACTGCCACCTCCGGGGGTGTACAAAACAGGATGGGCAAGCATTTATCCGGGATAACAAAAGAGGAGACTGACTTCCTGGGTTATTTCTAGCCCTCACTTTCCATTTCTTTACACCTCTCAGCAACTAAGCTTCCGTGACTCAAAAATCATAGCTCTCTAGTGTTCTGTTCTCCCACTTAAGCCTTTCTCTTCTTATTCAAAAATGCTGTGACTTTCCGTGACACTGACTGTGCACAAAGAACTTGTCATGAATATATATGGACAAGGAATTTTCTTACGAGTAGCACTGAAACATTAAAACTTATTCTTAGAAAATGTAACAGTGTCCCTACCACTAGTGGTTCTTGAGAAATCAAAAGGCAAAATGTAATTTCTCTTCACAGTAGTTTTTAAGTGTCATTTTTACAGCAGGGAGTACAAGGCCATCATTTTCTTTAGAAAAAAACCCAATAACAAACCCTTAACGTGGATTTTTAAATTCAGATTGGTGAAGGAAAAGAGGCAGGAGAAATGTCTTAATGTGGACAATTCTTTACAGGGTGATGAAAGAAATAAAATCACACGCAAATGCAAGATTTAAATTTTTTGGAAATAATTTTTTCTGCCTTTAGAATAAATAATTTAACTGACAATAAGATGCTTTGGAACCACTCATCTTTAGATCCCTAAATATTTTTTTTAAAATCTGATCACATATAATACTAAAACTCTCAATATTCTCTGAGGCACACAGAATTTAATGAGATTTTTTCCATTTTTATTGGCCAAAGAATACAAATTTTCTGACTGTTCATAAACAAGTATTAACTTCAGTTGTGGGAGCTCTTCTATTACTCACCTTTATAAAATGAAATAGCCATTTTCATTAATTTTTCACACGCCTTCCGTGCATGCTTTTTAACAATTCAGTTTTGTTTAAGCAATAGCACAGCAGCAGTCAGAATCCTTTTCTATTTCAAGAATGTTCCAAAGAGCCCGTCAATGCCTTTGAAAATCCCTGTCTGTTTATTTGCTTTCTGGATAACAATTCTGTATTGTGAAAATATCTGTGTAGTCCTTTATTCACTGGTAAAATGTTAGTAACACTTTAATTTAGTGTCTCTAGCAAGCACTTAATTCAAATTTAGCAAGCCAGATACTGCTTTTTAATTAAATATAAGATGATTGTTAAAAGAGAACTTACTGAGTATTTAGAAGATAAATCTAATAGTCTTATAATTAGCTCAAAATTACATAAGCAAGAAATGCCTAATCTCATTCTTAATAGCACATGGACTTTGTAAGGAATTTGTAGATACTTAATTAACAGTTATCAAAATGGCCTACAGCAAGACAGGTTTCTATTAATTGTTAAAATAGTGATATTTAATAAGCTTGTTAAATGATAATGCACTTGGGACAACAGACTCATTTAGTTTTTCAAGTGTTCCATTGTTATTCCCTAATGTCTTTATCAATATTTCACGTTGCTGTTTTGTTCCGTGTAACCAGTGATTTTCCCTTGTTCCATTGTGGAGTGTGTAAGGAGGTGCCACCCTCAGCAGCAGCTGTTTAGCTCCCTTCATTATTGCCAGTTCTTGTTCATTTTTGCTCATTCTGATCACACCAGGTTCAGTTTTAGCTTTTGGGCAGGGGCAAGGCCTCTCCAGCTCGTTTTTGTTCTCAAACCTGGGCTGTTCATCTTCCACGAGCAAGTTACAGACAGGAGCTAACTCTGCTGGAAATCCTTTCCTTCCCTGTGCCTTTCATTTCCCCCTCCTTGCCCCTATAAACAAAGTGGGGTTTTTTGGTGAAACTTAGTTTTTTAGCATGAGGAAATCTCTGAATAGTTTAGAGGGGCTACGCTAGCACTGCACTGAGTACTTCAGGAAGGCTTTATTCTCCTGGGCTGAGCCTGTTTACTCTTGCTCCTGGGATAGCATCACCTAGAACACTTCCCCCTGCTGGGATTTTCCACAGGATATCAACAAGGCCTAACAATTTTCTAGCACTGAAGATGAGGTAATAAAGGCTGAGCTTATAACCAAACCAAGAAAAATATATTGATGATGTTATGATAGGATGTGATATGATATGGTATGTGATTGCAAGACCAGATTTCTCAACCAGTGAAAGAACAGGCCACTGTAAATCCCACAGTTCCCAGGCTAAACTGTCCACTAAGAACCCCTAAATGCTGTTTACAATTAGGAAAAGGTTTGCTAATGGAAGAAGTAGTAGCAGTATTTTTATGAAGTTAAACCAAAGAGAACAGAACACCATTTGTTTAGAGTTCAAAGCAGCAGTGACAACTCCACCACAAGTTTCTCAGAAGGACTTAGAAGAGAAGATTTACAGGTGTTCTATTCAGAAGAGAAGATTTACAGGTGTTTTTTTCATTTACTCAAAAAAGAAGGGATTTCTGCAGCTTCTCTTCAGTCCACGAATGAAAGGAATCATATCCATATAAAAGCGATTTGGAGGAAAACAATTGACCTATATAATCTTCTACAGTGAGGACTGGCTTCCAAGTATATTTTCTTCAGAACGTCCTTGAGGATCCAAACAGTGAGAAATTACTTTAACCCAAGTAACTCAGCGGAAAAGTAATTTTCTGCCTCTTTTTGGTTTGTGGATTCTTTTTGTTTGTTTGTTCATTAAAGAGCTGGCAGCCTGGAGAGCGGGCGCTGCCCCATGGCCCCTGGCCACGCGAGGTTAAATTAATTAGAGGAGTTAGAACCCTGAGCATTACACATTGCACAGTGTGGGCCATGCATTACACAGCAGGTTTGATTCTGAAGAGCCCAGGCTGCAGTTGCTATTGTTAACTCTGTGGTGATGGCTGCCCATAGGGTCCTTACCTCTGCAGGGGCAGCAGGAGAGCATTTCCTCCTCTGCAAAAAGGAATCGGCTTTCCACGAGCCAGGCCCTTCGTGACACCTGAAATGAACAACAGACTCCAGTCTGACAAATTCCATCACCAGCAGCTGGACACCTTGCAGGTTAAACGAGGACTAGTGGAGACTGACAGGACCATGAGCTGGCATTGTTCAGACCAGTTGGAATTAGAGCATCTGGAAAAGTGTTTCTACTGTTCCCCAGCACAACAAAGCTGGCTGTCCCGTGGTTCACAGAGAACAATGCCTGTTCAGATTGCATATTGATGTGTACACACGGCTTTAAATGGCATTTATTATCTCACAAGTAGCATGGGAGTCAGTGATGTGGTAATTCATTTAATTTGTTTAACCTGTTTAATATACTGAAGACACTGTGCAAGTACTTGTCAGTCCATTAGCTGCTACAGTTCTAGGGGCTCTTTCATCTTCATTTAAGCCCATTACTACCCTGAAATGTTGGACAGAAGTCCAACATTACAGACAGAAATCTTTTTCAGATAAGTCTTACAAAGAAAAAAATAAGTATATCCAGTAGCATCTGTGATTAAAAAAAAAATGCAGTTGCAGCAGAGATAAAATGCATGTTTGGGGCAAAGGGTAGGGGGAGGTAAGGAATAAAATCTGCCCTAGGTTTTTATTTCCTGGCTTTTGAAGTTTGACATAAAGAAAAATATTGGCAGAAGCTTAAATGTTTCATTTAACAATGTTTTTAAGAATTAATTTTATAGCCTTTTTTAAAGTGTTTTAATGTTTTCAGTAGCTTGTGTCAATAGGAGCAAGAGCTTTGTGAAATAGCTGCTGAAGTTTGGCCGCAGAGGGGCAACTTCTGATAGAGAAAATTAAATCTGAGTGGAAAGTTTAGTTGCTGATGGAGAAAATTTTACCTGCAGAGGAGCACAGATACTGCCAAAGCAGATTTTATCTGCTTGCTAACAGGAAAAATTTTACCTGGTAGTGAAACGCAGCTATTGACAAAGAAGATTCCACTCAGCAGCAGCTGAACTACTGTGGCACATAAAACTTTTTCTGTCAGACACTGCACATAAATTTTTGTCTCTGTTTTAGGATAAAATCTAAGGACAAAAAAAGGAAGTTGCTGATAAAGCTTGTGTGAATATGTGATGGGAAAGAGTTCACCGGCTGTGGCATAAATTTTCACCAGGTGAAAATCTGGCCCAGTTACGTATGACAGACACAAATGAAGCACTGCCTCTTGGAGCAGGAGCCAAAACACTCCTAAACTCCAGAGAAGTAACCTTCTTATGCAAAATTTAATATCAACACTGTAATGACTTCATTTTTTAGAGCAGTGGTGGAAAGAAGGATGCTCAGTTGTTTTTACTGCAGAACCAGGATGACCTGCACACAAGGAGGGAAACCAAGAGCCCCAAAGCAGCCTTAACTCAAGTGTATCTGTGTTTGTCTATTTTTCAGCTCTGGGTTCCTGAACCAGCCATACAATTTGATTCTCCAGATTTT
>VXBT01007159.1:309127-356886 GCA_013400235.1 Oriolus oriolus | reverse complement strand
TTTTTTTTGGTGAGGTGAATGTGTGAATGAAGCCCTGTTTGTGTGGGCGCAAAGTCTCTGTGCATCCAGGAATCCCCTTGGATGGCACAAAGGCACCCTTGGCCACACAGGGATGTGCAGGCAGCTGGCAGAGCAGGAAGTGGTGGAGTCTGAAGAAATGTCATGTTATTTGAGGTAGAGGTATTGGTTGGTAATAAAGACCTTTGTCTTTCTAAATACACAAATTGTTTGATTTCATGGGTCTCAGGCAGCTTTGTGCTTCCCTACAACTCCTGAGCACCTTGCTCCAGTGCTTCATTTTTCAGAAAAAATGCAGAACTGCAAGATAACCACATATCTCCCAGAATGCAAAATGTACATATAAAAGACATTCCCCACTATTTTGGATTTCAGATTCTTTCCACGTAGGCTATTGAAAGAGATGAAAATGGATAAATGTGTAGCCACCAATGGCGTCCGCCTCTCACTTTATAGAGAGCTACCATTTCATTAAGTTTGAAGTTTTTTGAAATAATATAATCATAATGAAAGAAAGGAAATAAAATCCTCAGAAAGTTCTCAAAGGAGTATTAAAAGATGAGATTTGAATAAGACTGATCAAATGTTGGAATGGAAGATGCAGATAGGTCATAAGCCTTTGCTTTTTTGATTGCCCATATTGTCTCGAAACTGTTCAGCAGAACAAAGAGTTTTGTGGATGAAAGACTGGTGTGAAGAAACATGAATGTCAACTTGAGTTCTGAAAGACAGTCTGCTAATGAAATATTCTAAAAGTCATTTTCAAGGTGGTAGAAAGTTCTCACTGATGTGCATCAATGCTTCTGATAAAAAGCATCAAATAGTTATGCAAGTATTGGCTTTTAGGTCTCAGAAAATAAAGCGATGCTTGTATGATTCCAAATGTTGCAGAAACGTGTTTAGTTTTTATACTTTCTGGGGATTAAAAATAATAATAAGGATGTTGCTTAGTTTCTAGATTAGGCATACAAAATTTTGGATCAGTTAATTTTCAATATAGCAAAATTAGATAATATATAGTGAAAGTGAGTACACTGAAAATAAAGACAGATCCTAAATGCATTTTCAGTTCAAGAAAAAATAAAACCACACTATTTGTTTGTGCAATAAATAAAATAAGTATAATTTGAGACAAACAGTAAATAATACATTTGGCTGCTCTTAGTAGGATAGACTTCTGAATCTGACACTGTGTGATATTTAATAGCTTCTTCATAATAGGAATTCATAAGACAGAAAGATCTAAAAGCAGTAAACATATTTCCAACAGTTCTAGGTGAGCAGATCTAATTAAATTTTGGAATATGAAAGCCTCTGAAGTAGTGCTGCCAATTCCTATCTTCTACAGGGATTTTCTTGCATGCTTGAACTAGCTTCTAAAAAACTTCCTTTATCTTTGATTTCTTGTAGGGCCACATTTTCACAGCACTGAAGTTCACGAAGGGGAGGCCTCACGTACCTTTAAGTGGCCATTGCTTCCCCCTGGCACCCCTCATTAAAGCACTGGATTGGGACAGTGGGTCCAGAACTGGGTGTGAGGATGAGCTGGCACACACCAGGGACGGATCCAGGGGAGATGTTAAACACCCAAAGGGAAATTTAAAGCAATTTCTTTTCGCTTTAAGAGCAAGATATGGGAGCAAGAAGCAGTGCTGCCTGTAGTTACCTAAAGCCATCAGGAGGCTGTTCCTCCCAGGGACAGGACAGTCCCCCCAGTGCTCACGTGGCTGAGGCACCTCTGCACCCAGCTGTGCCCACTCCTCACTGCCTTCAGCAGCCGGGAGCCCCAAATCCTCTGAGGCACTGGAACCTGTTGGCAGATTCAGAATATGCAGCCCATAAACCGGCAGGGGATGGAATGTTACAGAGTTAACGTGCAATAATCGCTTATTTGTCAAATACAGCCGAAGGAGAGGGGGTTCAAACTCAGCCCAGTAATTAACGCACTGCAAGAAGGGAGAGAGTCCCTGTCAGAGTGGCTGCAATCCCGCCTCCAGTACCTTCCAGAAACCCCTAGTGACAAAGCTAAGGCTACTGAAAAACAGGGAGGGCCCTCCTGACCCCATCTTGCTTAAGCTATGTCACACTATAGGCAAGAAACCAAGTTTAAATAAGTCAGAAAGGAGGTACAAGAAATCTGACTCAATGATCCTTGTGGGTCTCTTCCAGCTCTAGAGTGTTCTGTGAATAATCTGTTATTCTTAACAAGTGAAGGCAAACAAGGTGGTGAGATGTCTAACTCTGCTGTTACCCTCAAAGGCTCACTCTGAAGAGCTGCCAAGTCAAGATGTTTCTTGCCTTAAATCTCAAGTGAAGGCCCTTAGCTTTTGCTGTCACAGGCTGGGGACCTGGGCAGGTAAGAAAGAGCTCTGAGCTCTCCACAGGCAGCCTCATTTTAGTGATGCCAATCTTACAAAAATTTGGCTTTAAATCTTCAACACGCAGCCCTTTCCTTTTGTTTCTGTTTTGAGACTGTCACAAATATATATCTTGTGTGAGTTACAGCTCCAGCTTTTATTCCTCGGGTCACTCTTTTCATTTCGATTGCAGCAGGGCGTGGGTTCTTTGTTCCCAAACAATTCAGCCAGGTTTCAAAGAGATAATATACATTGTATGCTAAGTCTGTACTGGCTTTCATCACATATCCCCTTGGAAACAGGAAATGCCCGGCTGTTTTTGGCTGCCCTCCCTCATGATTTAGAAGAGGAATCATAGGAAGGCTTTGCTAAATGGCCTTTGATTTTCTGTCAATGCAGTTTTGCCAGAATTCTAACCGAGGTCCCAAAAGTAGAAATAAAACATTAATCTGCTCCATCAGTCAGTGCCTGGACAAGCCTTAGAAACTGAAAATCTGTTTACAACCAAGATATCATAACCCTTTGAATACTGAATACTTAATAAGAATGATAACAAAGCAAGTAACACTTTGTTTAAAACTAGTTAAAGTGCAACACTTCTGTTCTGAATCTAGATGAACAAATAAAAGCCAAAGGTAGGTTAGAGTTTATATTTTAAAGTTACTTAGCCTTTTTCTTAAAACCAGCCCTAAATGAAATGTTTAACTCTCTCTTCAAATGTGTGACACCATCCATCACAATTTTATAGTTAGACACATAATAATGTATAATCTCAGCTGGCTGTCCACTTGTAAAAATGGGAATAGACTTCAAGAAATAAGCAATTTCCCAACAGAAAATTGGAAATTCTGCCAACCAATTCCAGGTGACCTGCCATCAATCAGTGTTAAATTCTCCCCAGCTATTGCTGAAGGGTATTGCCATTACTGACGGGCTTCACCTGGTGACTAATGGTATATAACAAACACATTCAAGAACTACAGAAATCCTAAGAATCTGTAATTGTCAGTTAACTTCCAGCAAAGACCTTCTCAGGCAATTCAGAAAGGAGTGAGATTTCTATAACATCGAAACTACTCATTTTTATTACGATATTAAAAAAAAAAAATCAGAATGACTTGATGCCGTGAAACAAAATTAAATCAGACTGCAAAACACTTATTTGTTGCAGAATGATTTCATGCAACTACTTTGCTGTATGCACTGAATATGTGCTAACGTGACAATTACTGTAGGCCTGGACTTATATTCAAGTTTCTCAAAAAAGTTTGTGTGATTAATAATTATGATTAATGTTTGAAGTGTGCTGTTCCAGGGTAATAGTTTCCTTCATTTGCCAGAGTATACGTTTAGAATTAAGTGTTCAAGTGCTCTGGTTACTCATGTAAAGCCCATGTAGCTATGGTTTACTTTGCAGGTGAGAAACATGCTGCAAACAAGAAATCCTGACTCTGTTCAGCCAGTACCAGAGAGGCAGAGATAAATGATGATGGATTTGTTACATGGAATCTCCAAGATAGGGAAATAGGGTTTTCATTGTTGTCAAAAACAGAATCTGTCAAGGTTTAAAGCTCTTTGTGAAGCACGGAAACTTGAATTTCCACTGAACTTCCAGATTAAAAAATAAAATAAAATTGAAAAAGGTAGCAGGAGGTACTGATGGGCTCTCCCTGGAACTGGATCAGATCAGGAAGTCTTCTGTCCCTAATAACCCTTTCAAAGTCACTAATCCTGAGTTTAAAGGTCCACAGGACTGTACAGAGATCCATTGCTCCATTCTGCCCACCTGATTTCTATGGGGCACTCACAGGGGTGGAGGAAAGGGCGTGTATATTAACAGGACTTATGTTTATAAAACCTGCAACAAGAGGGGTAATTAATCATGTGTTGGAGGGGCAAGAGATAGCAGCACCAGAATAATTTTATTTTTTTTCTAACTAAATCTGCTTCATGCTGTGCTGTTAGGATAATGATGGTGGGGTTCTAAGGGAGAGAGTGCAACATTTTAATTCATGGTAAGAAGCTGTATTGTTCATAGTTCTAACATCCGTGGGATGCTGGGCCACTCCTCAAAATAATGCAAAGCAACAACACAAAAAGGTAATGAAAATATTTTCTGTGCATTCAGCATCTGCTTTGTCCAAAAAGGTGGAAGACAATGAAAGCAGAGAAATAGATGTGAGCAGAAAAGAAACAGTCTTTAAATCCCTGATAATGTTCAAAGTAAGAGGCTTGCTCATGCCCTTCACCACGGTGCAGATAAAACGTAGACACAAGAAGAAGATATCTGTGTGTAAAGAGAGACATCTGGATTTTCCCTGTATGTGTGCAACAGTGGAGATTTCATCCTCTGTGATGCCCATTCTGGTTTTGTTCCTAGCCCATTCTGTCCAGCCCTCTCATCCCTTGCCCAGCCAGCAGTGACAGGAGCTGAGCCCTTGGCTCTCCAGAATCACTGCTGGGAGCAGAAATCTTCCCTCCAGCACAGTCAGACCCTTTTGCTTTCAGATGACATCACCTGATTCACTTGGTCAGGGTTTGCTTCTCGGTGAGCAGATTAAATGCAGAAAAGTAAATTTTCAAAAGAGCAGCCAACTTCTCAGTAAATGCAGGGCTTGCTCTGATGGGCTGCGAAGTTACCATGCACATTCTTTTCTGTTAAAAACCCACATCCTGGAGTGTTTGCACTCCCAGGTCGGTGCCAGTGAGGGCAATACTGAGAGTAGGTGTTGGCTGTGAATACTGGACTGCAGTAGTGCTGAGGTCTTTATTCCTAAATTCAGGAGATGCTCAGCATTTCACAACATTCTGTGAATAATCAGGTCATCTCTGCAGTGTTTATTAACTCTCCCACTGCACCCCTCCATCAGAGAGGTGTTACCTAAAGCCATTGTACAGATGTATAAAAAAGTATAAAATGGAGTTGTGCTGTGAAAGAAGAATTAGCATCCAGGAGTGGGCTTCAGTCCCTTCGACGTTCTCAGAAATAACATGTCCCATTCTCTCCATAGCTCCTGTGCTCTCTCTGGGTGCTTAACATAATTTGTAGAAGAAATCATCTCAGCTTTTCAAAGCAGAGTCTTAAAATAGCCTTAAATACTTAATGGCAGATTGAAAGTTTGGGGAATAAAAGCAGAAATATATTGAACAAAATAGCATCTAAGAAACTAATTTAATTACCAAGTCTCCTCTAAGAGTTGGTAACTGATCTGTGGTAGCATGGACCTAATTTTTCCCCTCAAGTTCAGAACAGAGAGAAAGCAGATGACATGATCTTCTATTATTCTCTAGATATATATCAGTGAGCACTGTATTGCTGTATTTCACAGAACAATGGTCCTTCAAGTTTAGTATCTTGTCTCAAGACATGTTTTCTGGGAGTACAGTCACTAATGAAACTTACTGAGAGACTTCTAACTGAACATATAGTAGATTTCAAATTAGATTTGCCTTTGAAATCACATTTGCTGGGATAATTGCTCTTTTTAAAAATTTTAAAGGCAGTTGAAAAACTATTTCAGTTTTCTGAGCTAGACCCTTTTTATTAGATACTGGAAGGCTCCCTATCATGAAGCAGCCTTAAATATTTCCAATCAGTTCAGTAACTCCCCATAAAAATACTGATATTCACTTCCAAATGACTTCTTCTAAAACCTGGACTTTGGTTATTTGGATTACTTTAAAACAAATGAAATGCAAGCATTTCTCTCATTACTGTGAAACCTTCAGGAGTATTAATGCATTTCAACACAGTGAAGTTTTCAAAACTCTCAAATTCTGACCATGAAAATTCCATGAGCAAAGGATGAATTCTCAGTCCCTGTACTTGGGTAAGTCCTGCTGACTGCACGGGAATAGCGGGAGTGTAAACCAGGTTATTTAGAAACAGTTTTAAAGAGATTCAAGTCTGTAAGTAACAGATCTGTATGTGACAGGATATATGCAAGAGAGAGCCCAAAAAAAGGCCTTTCTTCTTAGGAATACTTGTGCCAAATTCACAGGAACAGCTCAGGCCAATCTTTTCTACTGAGCAGGAAGAAAACTAGGCCTGTGCCTGCTGACCTCTGAAAGAGGAAATAAGCAGGTATTTTCAGAGGACATTTTCCCTGCATTAGACAGAGTTGCCTCAGAGATGCAAAGACATTGGTTATGACAAATACTAATTGAAGCTGCTCAAGCCTGGAGGTGTGTGTTTGCTTCCAGCTCTTCTGAAGCTCTCACGAAGCCCACCAGGCTCTCCAGGCCTGTCCCAAACTGTTCCCACATCGTGCGCCAGCACTGCCGCCTCTGCTGCTCCCGAGCTGTGGCACCCAGGAAAGGCACCCCAAGGAAATACGGGCTATGGATTGCTGACAAAAATCAGCACACACCAAAAACTACAGGAAATAGGGCTCCTTGCACCTACAGGCCAGGAAGAGCTTTCTGTCTGACGAGTCTCCCAGTAAATGGTTATGGGAACTACAGGAATACTTAGCATTACATCATTGTGAAGAATTCTGCCATGTCTGTAACACCAGAAAAATTGCTGATAAACCTTAGGATATGATAAAGAGGTTACCACAAGTATATCTCTCAGAGGATCTAGATTTCCTGCAGGGCTAAATTCTGACACCTGTATCCATGCTTAGTGGAACCTCACTTCATGATTTGTCTCATGGACTTGATAGACTTGTTGAAGAGTTTCTTAGAGGTGTCTGGAGGCCCATAAACAAGCCCCCATTTTTTAATACACAAAGACTGCTTTCCAAATCCTTCCTCAGCTGACAATTTCCTCATCAAAGGCAGAACAGCATTAAAAAAACCTGTAGCATTGCCAAGCTCGAAATAAATGATTTTGTTGTTTCAAATACAAATAATGATCCGTTGTTATGCACTCTGCAAGGAAGGCATTACCCTGCCTTGAAAAACACAGAAGAGAAACAACACTGAAGTAGTTTTGATAAATGCTGTCATTCTCTAAGGAAATTTAGGAATTAGAATGCTATTAAAATGAAGCTGCTTTATGTCCTTTTTGAGATTTCATTCCTTCAACAATGGAAACTGCCTTTGGGAAGAGAACAGATGCAGGTCTCGTGAGGATTTAAGTGGCTTGATCATGTCCTTGTGAGTAGACTGAGGCAGTGAAAGCCAGAGACACTGCAGTCCCCTGGCCTACTGCTTCTGATAAGCTTCTTCCAAGCCGTTAAAATGAACATGCAAACAACTCTAACATTCTTCACACACGCAGAGAAATTTCTGTCTTCTGTAAAATTTCAAAAAGTGAAAGCGTGTGTTCTAACCACAAACATGCTTTCTGGGAATTTCTGCGTTTTGGGCATAATAGTAAATTTGGCCCCAAATTCTCCTCTCATCATCTCTATCAGTGTCACTGCAGCTCATTTTCAACCTGCCAGATCCAGGCAATATGAACTTGCCTCATTTTTTCCAGCTGTCCCCTCCCAGCATGAGGATCCCACAGTCACGGGGCACCTCTGAGATTCTGGATGAGGAGCTGCAATTACAAGCAAGCAGGAGTAACAAGCTCAGTGTGTGGTTTGAAGTATAACTAATTTTTGTCCCCTTTAATGGGGACAAACCAATTTGGGAAAACTTAGAGCAAAAGGACACATAGTCATGATGGGAGACAAAAGAGAGGAGAAGGTCAAGGCAGCGTAGTGTGAGCAGCAGTGTTTTGAGATTTAAATATCAGAGGTTTTAGGGGCTATTCATTCCAAAAATGAAGGCAACAGAAGGTTAAAGAATGCAGAGGAGTTCTCTAACCCAGAACAGCGTGGCTTTCCTCATAATGGCCTCCACTGCAGTCTGTCACTGAGCCACTTTCTATTCCCCCCGAGTAGGAGCTGTAGAATATTTTGTAAAGTTGCATCTTTTAAAGTTCAGAAAATAAGCAGTGAAGCAAGATGCATCTCCTTTAGAAAGAGGAATTGAACTCACCCCATGCTCCATGAAGCCATCAAGCTCATGGCTGAGCAACACATTGTTGAGTTGAATATAATGAGGCTGCCGTATAATGTCACATTATAAAAAAACTGTGCAACACTATAAAAAAAAAATCCTACTGCATTCTGATAACACAGCTCCCTTTCCCCCTACTGAAAAAGGTTCAGACGGAAACTAGGAAATGGATTCAGGCATAGCAGTCTTGTGCAGTTCATGTTAATTAGCCAGTTTTCAGTCAAAATATATGCGCTGGACACAACTGAGGTTCTTTAGAGACTATCAGAAATTAAGTATATGAATTGCACATGCTGTTCTAAATAGCTCTTTCTTCACTATAAATTAACACAACTAGGGAGAGAAAAATCATGGTCATTTGATTGCTAAAATGCTATTTTTGTAAAATTAAATTAATTAACGCTTCATTTGCAATTTCACTAGTTGACTGCAACTCTTTAGCCTTGAAAACTCTATTAGAAGAGGAATTCAACCTAAATTCTAAGTGGTTAACCTCTGAAATAGATGTTGAGCTTAATTATTTATTCATAATCCTGAATTTGGGGCACCCTTGATTATCCCTAACTGAAACAGACATAATTGTGATGATGCATCAAGCCTCAGACTTTTTCCTGGCCTTATATGTCTGAAATTTGGAGGCTTACCTCAAGAATAACCATTCAAGGACACAACCAGTTGCTTGGTAGATGGCAAGGAAAATGGAGTAAGGAAGAACAAAATAAGAGAGATCCTTCATGTCTCCTAAGATATGTGCCTGATGACCAGAGCCGTTTTCCTGTGCAGAAATCCTTTCCTTTTTTACAGTTTATGTTTGGCCATTTTTTTCCTTCTTCATTTGAAAATTGAAAATTAATAGTCTTTTATATCTTACCTTTTAAGGGGAAGGAAAAAACCCCACTCCAACAACCAGAATATTCTCCCACAGCCCTGAAAAGAGAAGCTCAGCCATGCACACCTCAGGAGATTCATGCAGTGCCTTCCCAGGGCCATGCCATGGATTTGTCCTCTTCCATGGGGCTCTCTGGTGCTCTACAACCACAGGTCAGTGCTGATCTCTACCCCATTCCATGTCAGACAAGCAGATATAGTTTGTTCTGTGCCTTAATAGGCACCAGGCTGTGGACTGTGAAAGGCAAGTGTTGATATGAAATTTTTAAGAGACTCCTCATAATGAAGCAGTACTAGTGACACAGATCTTCTAATCAGGCATTTAGTAATTTTGCTTTGCAGCTTGGAAAATGTATTTCATTTAAATTCACCTCCTAGGAGCTGTGTGTCAGGCAATTACTCTCTACCAGAAGATTTCGAAGTCCAAGCAAATTAAATGGGCTCTGTTCTTAAAGTAATACTGCCCTCAAAGCATCATTACTGTTGTTAAGAAATAGCAAACCTGAAGGCACAATTTCTGTTCTCTCCTGTGAATGCAGGTGCAGTTCCCATTAATGTTATTGGCAATCAGTTGTGCATATTTACAGGTTTAATGCAGAGTCTCTCTGAGTGAGGAACACACCTGAACGCTCACAGTTCTGAAAGAACACTGCTGAAAAGGAGAGCTGAGTTCAGTTTCCAGAACACTGAGACTTCTGAATTAAATTCAAAATGTGATGGCCTGTAATGATATTCATTTCAAATATACCTCAGTATTAGGTGAGTAGAATCAGGTTTTTTTCATGAATAGACTCCTGAGGAAGAAGAAACTTGCAAGACATGGCACCAGCGAGCATTTGTCTTCCTTTGACTTCTAAGTGAATGTTCTTATCAAGTGCAGTAAGCCTCCACATGTTGCTGAATTTTAGTATTAGGTGGCCTCCTCACTGGAATAGAAAGTAAATTCTTGATTTTGTGTCAGACATTTAAAAAAACTTGGGGTCATTTACAATCAGTGTGAACCACTGCCCCAACTACAGACCAGCTGGGAGCTGGCAGATGGGTTTGATACCAACCCACCTGCTCAGGGAAGTGGTGGAGTCAGCATCCCTAGAAGTGATCAAAAACCATGTGGATATGGCCCTTGAGGACATGGTTTGATGGTGGTGGTGCTGGATTCATCATTGCACGGTATGATCTCAAAGGTAAATTCCAGCCTAAATTATTCTGTGATTCTATTTTCTATTGTGTTACTATTTCCCACTCTTAGTTCCAGAGCAGTAGATTCCCAAAGATCCAGAGGCATATGTAGAGCAGAATAATGGAAAGGAGGTCAGTTGGCACAATAGAATTTTCTCCTTTTTACTTATCTTTATTTACTGCCACTTAAAAGCTTTCAGAACCACCTTGAAGTGTCCATCCAGATCACTTTTTAAACCCAGGCTCCCAGTCAGGTAAGTGGCACTGAAAATCTTATTCAAAGTGGCTATTCCAAGTGTACACAAAAAGCATCTGATGATGGTCCTTGGGCACTGTCCTAACCAAAGGAGAGGTCAAACTGAGCTGAACAGAGCTCTTCATGTTATTGAACTTAACAGCAAGAGAAACACTTCCCTAAATGGAGAGCATATTGCCAGAATTGCATCCAGAATGAAAGGAATTCCAGCCTTGAATACTGATACTGTGTTTTTCTGCCTCCCACGCTTTCAAACAAGCAGCATAAGATACACAAAAATATAGGCAAACAGATGTAAATAACCTGTCCAAATATTTCTGTAAAGCACCTTCTTTGTGCAGCAGGCCAGAATCATCTCCCAAGCATGAGTTTTGTAAAGGATATTATCCTTGATTAATTTAAGTCAGCTACTGTTAGAGACTAGAATGGGAATTCTGCAGGGCAGGTTATCTGTCTGTCCTACTTTCAGTCAGAGACTGGGTACTGGAGCAGCTAAGATTTGGGCCAGATGCCAGTTTTCATGCTCCTACAGTAGTTTTGCCTCATAAAGATCCTTACATTTGCTCATGATATTCAGTGAAGTTCATCTGTTTCAAGCCAGCACAGTACCAAGTACTCAGTCACTGACTCCAATTAAACCTCTGCTTAAAACCAACTCTTTCCACTCACTTTTCATTCTTCTTGCTCCTTGTTTCACTTGCAAATAGAAAATAAACTGTTCATTGTTATTGAACCAAACTCTTGTAAGCTCAGTGACATAGCAGCAGCCTCTGCCAATGATTTAAAAAGATAGTTAATATATTTTATTGTGTGTAATGCAATGGGGCCTTGACATTTAGCCATTAGTATAATGAAAATAATAAGCAATAATACATAACTGTGATTCAAATTGAAACAGTGAGCAAATGTAAAAAGAAAAGAAAAGGTGGTTTAGGTAGTAAACAAGGACATAGGAAAATCCATCAGGAGTCAAAGATAAGTATACTTGGAGCCATAAAATTACCTCGTGTCAAAACTAATTGAGGGAAGCAGCTCGTCACTAATGCAATTGTGCTTTAATAATGGAGATGGCATCTCCATGAGCCTGGGAGAGAGGCAGCTGTGCGAGCCAGAAATGGAAACTTTGCAGAGATCGGGGGCACTCTCTCAGCCCTCTGCGTCGTGCATGGGGCTGAAATAATCGGCCACATCGTTTCAGAACACACGGTTTGTGCCCGAGCGGGCAGCAGGGCCTCCCGCAGCTCAGGGCAACCCACGGGCTGCTCTGGGCACCTGCAAAATTCACCATGTGGTCCCCTGAGGAGCAGCCCATGTCATCCCATGTCCTAGCTCCTCTCTGCTCCAAATTCATACAGTCTGTCCAGGTTGTCAATGTGGAGCCATTTAGATGTTGTCTTGTTTTGCATTTCCCACTCTGAAATGTCCCAGAAATGAATCTGCTACCTCTGAATAGAGAATTGGTCTAGGAATTGGCAAGGACTTCATTCCTACTTTTATTAAGGGCTTCTCAAGTAAAAAGGACTGGAACAAAGAAGAATAAAATATTTGATTTCCCCACCCTCCACCTAGTGTGAATGACAGTCCTTTTGAGGTCAGTATTGCTTAAGTCTGTAAAATGAAAATGCTACGAATCACAATCAAATAACTGTCAGGCGCCTTATTAAATTTCATTCAACTCCATACAAAATCTTAAGGGACCATTGCTATCTTCCAATTTAGACAAAGATTAAATAAAAGCTGATCAAAGATTTATAGAATTCTAAAGTGATACTAAACACAATGTGCTATGCCTGGAAAGCTTTCCCTGGTACAATGGAGTTAGAAGTAGCCTGCTTTAATGGTTTCATTTAAGCACCACTTTCCATTGGAGGAAAAAATCAGCAGTTTACAACCACCTCATCTAATTAAAATCTCATAATTCACAGTCTAAATCAAATTTAAATTGATGCTAGGGTTCATATTGTTGGTCAGACAGAATAAAAAATCAGTAACAATTTCAACAAAAGTGCCATTTTTTTAAAATTCATAAAAAGAGCCAAACCTTCACTTTTGGTGGGTTTCCTGACTAGCAATTTTCAGCCTATCGGCCATAAAAGAAATGTACAGGTAAGGTAAGGAGGCGTCCTAAGTGCAGGTAGTAGCAGCAGTTACTAGAATGTCTGTTTTCACCACTAAAGCAAACCTCTGTCTGTCCCACAATGGTAAAGTGTGGCATGGAATGAGTACCCTGCTCCATTAGAAACATTAACAGGAAATACAGGGAAGAAAAAAAAACAAAGAGGCAACAAGAATGGAAGGGTGCTTTGGCGAAGAGAGGTTGCTTCATATTTTCTTTTCTTGCTGCTGAAGGAGAGAACTAAATAAGAAGAGTCACAAGCAGGGGAGAGTCTGCATTACATATTTAGGGAAAAAGCTCTTAAAATTGTGTTTATTTGTTTCCAAGGCAAGGAGGTTCATTACAAAACGAGCCTTTTATAGTGTTCCAGTGTTCATCTACAACAGAAATCATATTTCTGTAAGAAAAATTTCCGCCTAAGGCTTAGCAAGAAATTTATGATGCTGAACATAAAATCCGAATTCTGTGGTCAAACCTCTTGTGAGAGAATATACAATTACAGCAGACATCCAGATTTCTGAAAAGCTTTAATGATATGTAACCTGGAGAATATTTTCACCATTTTGTGTACCTGGTCTACTTTCTTCTACTGGGGCTTGTCTGAGCACCCACAGAAGCCTCTGTTGGTGAGGTGGTGCTGACTGTTGCACTACAGTGACTGACTGTGCCCTGGGAATGTGATCTGTATCTTTTGAAAAATTAATCATGGGATAAAGACGCAAAACTCAGATCCTGCCATCCCTTCTGGACAGTGGTGCAGCCTCAGTGCCCTCCAGGAGGTGTGAAAGCAAAGGCAAATTTGCAGCAGGAATGCCAAACACCACCACTTGTGACTCCTGCGAGCCGTGGTATTTCAAAACCACTTCTGGACCCCGAAAGGAATGTGAAGCAAGATATCAAGTAGGCCATCATCTTTCTGTTAGCAGTGCATGTAGTTTTCCATATTTTGGCACGAAATCCTAAGGAGCACACCAGTGACAGTGTTTATACTTGTGGTTCATTTATAAGGTTATTCTGTTATCTGTACTCGATAAACCCAACCCAGGCTCCTGTGAAGGCAATTCATAAATGTCAGCCAGAAGGGAAAAGACAGTGAAGTGGTTTACAATAAGCATGTTTGCTTTTTATTAGCAAGTTCAAACTGAGAACCTTTCCCCTCCAGTCAGGAACATCACAGGTAATTAAGCCAATGCCCTTTTGTCATACACTAAAAAAGGAAGATGTAAACTGAAACAACAAGAATCATTGCCTGCTGGTCACAACTTCAGCGTGAGGATGACTAATTCCTTTTGATACTGCTTAAAATATATGGTTTAGGATGAATTCTGCAGGGGCAAGGTAGCTGCATAAAGAGATGGATTAAATAAAAGATAACAGACTTTGCTGTGTATCATTTCAAATAATCACTTTGGTCATTTTTTTAGGATTAGCGGAGATCAAGACTCAAGACCAGCAGATTAAAAAGTAAGAGCCGCAAAAATGAGCTGAAGAGAAAACACATTGTGTGTCACTCATCTATCTGCAAAAGATTTTCTGTCTGTTCTTCCCTCAATGCGGGATCTTCTCCCCAGTGTTAAGCACGGGAATTGTAAGTACTTCTGAAACATGGTAATTTCCAACTGTCAGTGCCAGAGAAACCTCTCCGTGAGTCCCTCCGATGGGACTTGTGTCTGAGGAAGGAGCTCCATCTGAATTCAGTGCACTAGGATAGTTTAATATTTCTTTTTTGGAACATCTCCAAGGAAACAGAGATGAATAGAAATGAGACAAAAATTGGGAAATCCCATCTTCCAGCTTCTGGTGTTAAGAGCCATCTTACAAGCCAGAAGAAAAACAAACACAACAACCACACTGTCCCAAACCCCAGGACATGTATATGGTGGGAATTTGGGTTAAAAATGTACAATCCATGACTTTCCTTCTTGTGGGGAATGAGGGATGAAGTTCTGTTATCTGGGCCTGACACAGGCAGTGCTTTGTCTCATCATCTGTTCTTGTCTGCGAGAAAAGAATTAGGAGAGCAGACTCCTAAATTTTCCCTTCTACTGTCTCTTGACCTTGGGGGATATGAGGCCTGCTACTACCCAAACCCAGGAAAATACAGACAGAAATTGCCATTTATGTTACAGAGAAAGAAGCCTATCCTCAATCCAGCACTTGATGGCCACAGGGAATGGTACACAGAGAAAAAAACCTGTCCCCTTTCCCAAGGGAGCTGCCCCTCCCACCCCTCAGTTTCACCCAGCACATTCCCTATATATTATTTTGTAACACTTTTGGATGGGTCAGCTGGCAGAGCAAGGTCCAGTGACACAGCAGCAAAGGCAGGTGAATTCTACTTTGGCCTAATTCAGGGGCAAAATGTAAATTAATTTGCTCTCAGCTCTGTCACTGGTCATGAACCCCCCAGTTCTCTCCCTGTTACTGATGCTGCTCCTTGCAAAGCAATGCCATTTTACCCCATGATTTCCCAGCTCCTCCCTCGGTTCCAGAAACAGCATTCAGCAAAACCCCACCTTGAAACCTTCACCCGTGTCTGCAGCTTGACCCTATTACACAGAACAAAATGTGAATTTGTGGAACATCCAGAGGGTAATGCTGAGAATCTACTGCATTGGGGGCCAAAGCAGTTTGAAAATGGGGTTTTGGGCTAATATGTGGACAGGCAGGATTAATCACAGTTAAACACAAGGGGTCAAACTCTGATGGAGCAATCTCTCTTTGTTTCATCAACAATGCCCACTATTAGGTGAGCATATACCTTGAAATTAAGCCAGTGGAACCTGGATGGAAAACTTGGTATTAACTCTTTAGACAAATTAAAAGCCAGGCACCCAATGAAATTACCTGTGCTCTCATCCAGTGCTCTTTCACAGCCATTAAATTTCTACCTCACATAAAAACCTTCTATTTTTCTTCACCTTGGGAATAAAAAAGAAAAATAAAAGAAACATTTTGCATTTTTATGCTGAATTTTTATTTAGAACTAAGAACTGACAGATGAAAAGCTGAAATAGAAATTAAACTGCATAAGCAACACTTTCAAGTCTATTAGGAAAATAAATTTAGCCCTGAAACCTTTAAAGGACAATGTACTTGATAAAAGGCTTGTACAAAAATGAAATATTTTAGGGGTTTTTTTTATGTCCAGAACTATTGGAAGGCTGAAAACTCCAACGTAAATAGTGCATGATACATTTCTAGGTAATTTTTGGAAAATGAGTTATGAACTGCTTTAAAAAAATCAGTATGGAAGTAGAAAGCCTTAGTTGGGCTTAAACATGCAGAGATTGCTTTTCTTGATTTCTTTTTGTTTGAATGGAAAGTCAAATAACACATTTGTTCATTTAATTATTTATAGTCCATAAAACCAGTTGTAGAAACACACTCAATCTGTAAAATCCAAGTACCCTCATTTTCAAAGTGCTCTTAAATTTTCTAGAAGCAGGTCTGAGATCCGTTCGGGGACCTGATTTCCAGCAGAGCACTAGACATGATTGAGCTTTTCTATTTGTTTCCTATTTATAAAACATAACTTTGGATGACAGATCAGCAATTATTTTCAAATTGAACTTACATCCTCTGAATGTTTTGCTTTATGCAAATCATCTTGCACCAACATTTCTACGACTTTTGCCACTTTTTTAAGCTCGAAGCCCTTCTTTCCCCATGAAAACGATACTTTTGAATCCCCCGTTGACAGACTAAGAGCTTATGCACAACATGAAAAATTGCAAAGAACCAAAGAATGTTTACTAGCAAATGGCATCTCTAAAGGACAGAGAAGCCAAGGCAGTCTCTTGGTAGCTAAAACATGTGACAGAGCCATGGGCAGCTTCAAAGCTGCTCTGATGCTGCAGCTGCCAAGCAGCAGCTGCTCCTGCTAGACAATCTTCTTTGTGACTTGGCACCCAGGCCTTGTGCTTGCCATTCAAAAGCAGCAGAAAGAGTCACAGGATGCAGGATGGCAGCTACCCCTTCATAAATCACACAGTATCTGCAAAACTCCCTGTGGAGATAGGGGGTGCCCTGGGAAGTTGCAGTATTGCTCCGAAATGCTGACACAGTCAGTCACAGGCTGGAAATGCAAACTGAAAAATAAATTTAGTGTTAGACCTCCTCTGTATTCCTGATAAAGTATCTCAGGACTCAGAAAAGCTCCTGCGGCATAAAGAAGTAATATTTTCATTATTTTGAAGAGGAGGAAGGTACCAAAGATTAGCTGGCTCAGGAAAGTCACAGAGGGTGTTTCAGCAAGGGCTTGAGCATGTCTCCCCAGAAACAAGGCTGACATGGTCCTGAATATATCATCCCTTCTTCCCTCTGAAGAACAGATAATTTCTACATACAGCATGATGTTTGCCATCTAGCAACTGTCAGGAATGAAACCAGTACAACTCAGTTAAATCACAGTTGCACAGGATCTCTTCTGAGCAGCCTTTCCCAGTGTTAATGAAGGATCATGTCTTTCCTAGATATCGTACTTTATGCCATTCTCAACAATGTAAAAGCAAATCCATAAATCATATCACTTTCTGTAATATGATTCTGAGAAGTTGGCCTCTTCTCTCAAACCTTAAAGAATTTTATATTACGAGCAGGCCTGATTTGATTGCTTCAGGCTTATATACGACTTCTTATTTTTATGGCCCCCTGGAAATAAATAGATTGCTGTTCAATCCTCTGTAAACTTAAAAGCAGCAACATGATGGAAAAATTTGGTGCTGGTGCTACAGCGTCAATGGCCAGATTGAGAAGCTCACAGAGCAGCGATTTGAAAGCCTCAGATTGATTTCCAGGCTCATTCCCTGGCAAGGAGGGATGGGGTGAACAGGACTGCACCCACTCCCTCTTGCAGCAGTTTGTCTCCAAGCACTCACTGCACGCACATTCACTGAGCGAGTTTCTGTGTCTAGAGGGCAGCCTGGCATCAGCTTCTCTGAAACATTCATATATTATATCATATCCAGGGATCCAGCAACATTTAAACAAGACAGATGATTAAAAGATAGCGGGAGCTATGCATTATGGATTAAAGTGTAGACTGAGAAGTTTTCAGAACATTAGTGTTCCAGAAATATGAACTATAAACCCATGTGAAACACTGAAAATCATTACATTTAGTGATATTCTATGTTCTTTCAGTGGAAAATTGAAAATAAAAATAGTAGAGAAACATATCCCAATTGTATGAACGAATTATATATTTATAATCCTTTATTAGGATTTTCTGAAAAGCCCGTGTTCTCATAATCACACAGTGGCAACGGAGAAGTTATAAAAGCTAATATTTAGCCTTAATACAGTCTTATTTTTATTGCAGTAGTTTGTATGAACAACAATCAAGGATCTTCAGCTTATGTAAAGTTCCAGAGCTAAAGAAAACATGAGTGGAGAGATGTGTCCAAAAATATACTGACACGTTCGTTCTCCTTGTTGTGTCACCTGTGGATTCCATCAAAGGATGAAGGCATACTGAAGATTACTTGGCTTCTGAAACACATGCACAGGAAATATTTCTTCTGATATATAACTGATTAGGTATTGCAGCAGTCTCGGAAATACCAAGGATTCCTCTGGAAAACAGAGACAAGACATCCTCTGGGAGGCCACCAGAACTGAGCAGCTGCGCTCTCCAGGTATCCCGGTCCTCACGTGGCCAAATGCCATGGAGGAGGTGAATCCTGCTGAGCCGTTCCCTCAGTCACTGCAGCCAAACCCAGCCTCAAAGCAAGTCCTGCTCTGACAGAGATTCCTGCTGCTGATCCCACCTCGGGCCTGGCAGCGGAAAAGCTGTGTCAGAGGTGGGACCCCCGGCGTGTTCCCAGCTGGTGGGAGCTCACTGCCATAAGCTGGACCCTGGGTAGGCACTGTGTGGGACATCTCACTGCAGAGAGATGCACAAACCCCCCTGACAGAGCCACGTTTCCAAAGCACGCCGTGGTGTTAGTTAAAAGGAGACACAAGACTGAAGATACAGCTCTGAAGGAAAACCACACAACTGGAGAGCGACCTGCAGTACGGGAAGAGGGAACAGATTAAGTAAAGAGGGTTACGAGACTGGAGTAAGGACCAAAAGGGGTCCCATAATGTACTGTAGCATCTTCCACTCCTTGGGAGCTCTGCTCTAGGGTGTGAGTGACGACACAGACCAGTGTCCAGGGCTCTGTGCATTCCAGCCAGGGACGGGATGCTGCAGTAATGAGGATGGCTGGTGAAACTATTTGTGTTCTGAGGCTGGAATTTGTGGGAAGTTGTTACATTTGTTGAAATAATGAGGGGGAAGCAGTACTAGAAAATGCTACAGCTGCAACAAAAAGCTCCCAAGAAGGCAAATAAGCCCTGCTGGATGTTACTTAGATTGACTTGCTCACATTTGGGGTAGTAGATGCTTAAACATTATTATTATGCCTATGCTGCTTTGTTGCTCTGTTTGGCAAATTTCCTGATATCTCCTGACTTTCAGTTCTGAAATACACATTGTCAGGAACTAAAATGATTAATGATTAAACTGTGTAATCTGTTTATTCAGATCATATGCTGAAAAGCATCTTATTTCACATGTATCTACTGTAGAGTGATTCCAGCAAAGACACCAAGCAAAAGATGAGCTCTCAGATGAAGGAAGACAGTCTTTACCTTCTCTTGACAGCTGCCTGCAGCCTCAACTCTCCATTGATAAACTGCCATATAAAAATTTACCTACTAAATTATTTTTGGCATTTAAATCGTATCTATCATAAAGGCAGGTGAATCCTTAAAAGCACTACATTTTAACATGTGCAGCCTCTGGATTATACTTCAAGAAATGCTGCAGCTGAACAGGACTGTGATATACTCTGTACATGTTAATAAAAGACATTTTCCCAGACTCTCCTTAGCCTCAGCCTCTGATGTCTCCATAATCTGCTTCCTGAGATCTTCCATCAGTATAATTAAATATGTCTGTGCTATTTCATGGTGCTAAGTCCACTTATACCAGCTAAAACCCTTCAGTTTTTCGATTTGTCCACGCAGCTACCTCACGTTCTATCCTTCTTTCGGGATACGTGACAAATACAGATGTCCTGCATGAGGAAAGGTTTGTACAGCCCAATCCACCAACACTGTCAATATTGGCTACAGCTTACTAATTAGCTTGAGGAAAGTGAATGAGCTAATTAGCAGGGCAAACTAAATAGAATATCATTAGTTAGTCAATCAATGCTGGTTTCCACTAAGTGAATGAGTAATTTCCACACATTCTGGGTCACTGTCAACCTCTCAAATTTCCCATTGGACTTCCCTGTCCTGCAGCAAGTCTTAAACTGAAAATACTCAACAGAATGACCTGGTTCAACTTCCTACTTGCACTCCCACAGATCATCAGTGGTTACACTCCAGAAAATGCTGAAACAGCCTCAGTTGCTTCAGGCTGTTTTCTGTTTCCTTCACTGAGAACTGAAAATGAGGCCAGAATTCCTCCAGGTCCCAAGAACTTTAAAGTTTTTTTAAAAAATATCCTCATTTAGGAAAGTATTTACTGAGGTATAAAACTTGCAGCCATAAAGAGAACCTGCCAGAGGGACAAGTGACCTAAGGAGATGGCTTTAAGTGGTCACAGAATCCCAGAATGGGTTGGAGGGAACCTTAAAGATCACTTAGTTTCAACCCCCTGCCACGGGCAGGGACACCTCCCACTGTCCCAGGCTGCTCCAAGCCCCAGTGTCCAACCTGGCCTTGGGCACTGCCAGGGATCCAGGGGCAGCCACAGCTGCTCTGGGCACCCTGTGCCAGGGCCTGCCCACCTTCCCAGGAAATAATTCCTTCCCCATATCCCATCCAGCCCTGCCCTCTGGCAGTCTAAGGCTATTTCTCCTCGTCCTGTCACTCCATTCCCTTGTCCAAAGTCCCTCTCCAGCTCTCTGGGAACCCCTTTAAGTATTAGAAGGGCCTCTAAGTTCACCCTGGAGCCTCCTCCTCTCCAGGTGAACACCCCCAGCTCTCCCATCCAGAGCAGAGGGGCTCCAGCCCCTGAAGCATCTCCGTGGCCTCCTCTGGACTCTCGCCAGGAGATCCTTCTTATGTTGAGAACCCCAGGGCTGGGGCAGCTCTGCAGGTGGGGTCTCACCTGGGTGGGGCAGAGGGGCAGAATCCCCCCTCCCCTGCTGCCCCTGCTGGGGCTCAGCCCATGTGCTTGTCTCGTGTCTCATGTTAAACATCCTTGGGCCTGCCTGGGCCCTCCCATTGCCTGGAACTGTTTGAGTGGTCCATCCATCGAATCCACATCTCTCCAGTTTAGAGACCAGGATGTTACGTGGGTCAGCATCAAATGCTTTGCACAGGCCCAGGTAGGTGGCATGATCTGTTAACTGGCAGCTCCCCAAGACATTTTGAGCGTGGCAAAGTAAATTGAAGGTTATTGGCACCAGGCCCACTTTTCCTGCCTGCCTTCCCTGTGTTCCCCCAAACCAGCCTGCTGACCCCAGCGTGCTGCCAGGCCGCGGGCTGCAAACCCTTCTGCAGGCAGGGAACTCCAGAAATAACAGCACAACACAATATAAAACAACAAGCAGCCCCCAAAGAATGTGCTCAAATATGCTCTCACTGCAAGGTCCACTGCCCAAACTCGAGTTCATTTACTTTAGTGCTTAAAGCCTTACAGGAATGTCTCAGCTCTCTAAAGGCTCTGATAGCTGCGAGTGTAAACACTGAGTTTCAGTCATGGCCCTCATCCTTTCACTGATAGCATGTAATTGTTTATGGCACCCTCTTAATACTAAAATAACAACAAATACTCAGCTGGAGACAGGGGGAAATGATAATGCACTGAATGCTCATGGCACTTATGAGTCTAGTCATTCTCTGATTTCAGAGCTTTTCTTATACAAGTTGTTTATTTTGACTAATATCCATCTTTAATGGCTGTGCCATGCAAAATCTCCTGCTACATGTGCATTCAGACATCCCAAGCAGTGTTTTGGAAATGAAGCATTTCCATTACTTTAGATAACATCATCAGATTCAGTGGGAGAGAATGACTGATCCATATAAATACTGGTTGGAACAAGTGTGCATGATGAAGCATCTCTTATTGATTAGCAGATTTGCTCTTGTATATGGTATTTCCCAACATCCTTAATCAAGCCTTCTCTGGATGATTCAAAGAAATTCTTGATTTTGATAAATAGGCTGTCAGGCAAGGTTAGACTTGTGATGTTTTTAACCATTGGTTGGACCTTACATCCTCCTTTCAGGCAGGAGTCCTAGTATGTAACACAGCTCCCACAAAAAACCCCAGAAAAATGCTGTATTTTGCTATGACAGGTTTTACATTGTCCTTTGGAAAAAACCTGTTTTGCAGCACATGAGGGAATTGCATTCTGAGAGGGTAGATGCTCCCTGTAGCCTGCTCTTCCCAAATCCGTGTCTTTGTGTGGTCCAGCAGAGCAGTGTGTAGCTCTGCAGTAAATACAGGCATTGGAAGTCACCTGAAATGCGCTTTCCAACACGATGCCTTGTTCTGGCTGCCATTTCAGATTTTCCAGTAACATAAAAATGCATCGAATCGCTGGGAAAGCCAAAGAGAAAGCTCGAGATGCGGGAACTTTTCTCCACCAAGCACAGTGAAGTGAGGGGAATTACAGTGTCAGTCAGTGGAGGTGAGAAGACAGCAGGAAAACATTCTTCTGTGCATTCTGCATAAAATAGAAATGCAGCTTTATTCATGCATTCCTGTTTCCCTAAACTATTCCATTTGCAGGACATCCATCAAGAGCATTTTCTCCATAATATTGTCTGCTACAGCAAATACCACTTTAGAGACACAAGAATTCTTGGTTGCATTATACATAGGGAGTTAGTTGCTAATGATGATTAGAATTTGTATAAATAATCAATTAGTAGCATATAAATGGCAAATGTCTGGCAGAACTTGGAATCAGATCCTTAAAAATGTAATTTGTTGCCTTACACTGCAAGTTATCTCCATCAGAGAGGAGATAACTGCACATGATGCTGACATAAATTTCAAAACCTTCAAATATGCATCTTTAATTAATAATTTAATTAAATGCAGATTTTTTTTTCAAATGCTTCTGTGAAAAAAAGATTATCTTCAAATACATCACTGCTGTTCTTCAAGGACAGTTTTTTACTTTCTCAAATAATATTTTGATTCCTTGGAGGCAAGCAAGACTCCAGCACAGAAAGCAAACATTAAGGCAATAAAATCCCATCACCTCTTTTGTCCATAAGAGCCCTTTCATGTGGAACACCAAAAATGGGCATTATCTCCTAATACCTACTGGAGGATTTGAGCTAGCCCAAGTGAAAAGACTAAGCACTGCATCATTGCTATATTACATTTTTAAAGTATTAATCTCCTTTTGATTTAGAGCTGATACCACTCCATACTCTCGCCACTCTTGCTGCAGGTATATGCTGAGCACGGAGCATGTGGGCTCCAAAGAGCTCTGAAATGAAGCAGTGCTCAAAATAATGGGAATGCTTCTCCTAAAGTTACAGACTTGATTTATTAGAAATGGTTCAAACATTTTTCCTAATTAATGTGAGCAAAGTGCCTAACAAAACTAGAATAATGTCTCCAGCTTGGACTCCACTGAGACTAATACTCATCCTTCACACTTCAAGGGGCAAAGTTGGGTACGAGAAGAGGGAGCACTGGGTTTAGTCTCAGTGACAACATTTAAAGGGTCCATTTAATGTTGGTATGTGAGCCATAGAGGGTGAACAAGTTCTATGTTTTTCCACTTAAATTGTAAATAAATCTTGAAACTGAGTTGAAAAATCTCTCTGTTATCTCATACCCATATTTCCCTTCACCTCCTAAGAGTCAGACACTTTAAAAAATATATGCAAATGTTTTCCCTAGCACTGCAAGGAAGCTGTGCTTCTATTTTCTGACAGATAAAATGAGGTGTAGATTCAAGATTCATCTCTGGAAGTGGTTAGGTGTCTTAGCAGTGGGAGTCATGTTACCCACCTTTAGCTTTCTGAGGTGCTCATGTCTGAAGGAGACGCTCTGAGAGGTAGATTGACTTCATGGATAACAACCATAGGATGTGCCTAAACACAACACACACCTGACAGATTTTACTTTTCTTGTTTTAGCCTTTTTCTGCTACATTAAGCAACATCCCCATTCATTGTGCTGCCTCTGCCAAAGCCCATTCTGGGCTCACTCACTGTACATTTGTCAGGGTTGTGCATTGTGTTCCAGCAGCCAACAAAACACCAAAGTCCCTCTGGAGATCTGGCTCAGAATGATTTGCCAACAGATGTGACCCATGTCATTGTCAGTGCCAGAATTAGGGTTTCAGGAGACCTGGCTTCCAGTCCAAAAGCACAGAAGTTACTCTTGGGAGAGAGATCTAATGCTCAGAAAGATGTAGAATCCTTCCCCCAATTTGTATGTGCAGTCATTGTGGAGCCATATGTAAAAATCAGTCAGCCACTCACCCAGCAACTCCAAATGCTGAATGTGGTCCTGCATGAAAAGCAGAGGGGGACAAGACAGTGCCTTCTTCCCCACTGTTTGCCATCTGACTTCCACAGAAAACATCCCAGGCAGAAGGACAAGGGCCAAATGCCATGAAGCCAGCCCTTTATACACCCTTTGTGAGAGACACTAACTCAGCTGCTTCTCAGTGCCACTCGTTGTCAGGTGCAGATTGATGTACTAAAAGCTGTGCACATCAGTTTCCCTTTGCCTAGGCTGAAGCCATGTTCTCAAAAGAAGATTTCTTTCCAAATGTCTAAACCAGCTTGGGTCAAATGATGACAAACTTTGCCAAAGCACTTTTGCTGGTGAAGCAAAAGACCTCTTCAAAACAGGTCTTCTGGCTTGGCCTTTGATGGCACAAACAGTATGGTAAGACTGGAATTTTGGGGTTTGCTAGAAGGAATGTCTCAAAACTGTGAAGATGTTTTTGTCATCCTGCCAGTGGGATGTGAGGAAAACACCTTGTCTGAAAGCAAACAGGGAAGTGTTTGAAAGTGCAGGCGACAGGGCTGAGATATGTTTGTTGTGTGTGTCACACTGGTAGGTCACTGGCAGAGTTCGACACTCCTCTTCCATAAGTTACTTGTGGAAAACCCCCCACATTTTCAGATCCTTACCCAAAGAGCAGCAGTATTGCCAATGCTAATGCAGACATTAAAGATCTTGCTCTCTTTTGACATCCAGTTCAATCTTGCTGCCAACATGACTTGGTCAAGTTGGCACCACTGGCAATGATTTACCAAAGTCCACTGAATCACCTCTTAACCTCCTTTCATGCACAAGCCAACTCATTAAGAAAAAGATATTAAAATCGGTTAAACTGAATGTATTCATATGGTATTTTTCTTTTCCCTCGGTTCTAGTTAAAATCAAATGTAACTCTTAATGGTGCACATTTGTAAGAAAGCTGCAGGAAGTCAGGTAGAAAATGATTGACTAACAAGGAAGACTAATGACACCAAGAGCGGTAAAATGTATAATAAACTAAGGAATTTCTATTTGATAGAGCCTTGAATGCAGGAACTCATACAGACATCCTTCTTCCAGTCACACTGAGGGATGTAAGCTGTCGTTATGGTAAAGTGTTAAAATGCTGTGTAAAACTTCCTTACACAATGCGACTGCACTTTGCAGTGCTGATGGTACTGCAGGAGTAGTTGAAAGTTTTGGCAGGTAAGTACATGAAATGTAGGTCTGAGGGCCATCTTTACTGAAAACAATTAGAATATTACTGCTAGCTCTGGGGAAGAAAAACCCCGACTTTAAAGTATGATCTTTTCTGCGTGAAGATTGAGATTTCATTTAAGATTTTTTTAAAGTTCTGTTTAATGTGCAAATAGGACCAACCTCCCACCCCAAGACCTAAAAAACCAAGCGCCCTTTATTCTAGGTTGACCAAGCTCACTTTTTGAGGAATGTTTGACAAGTTCATCCCTTTTTGGTGGTGAATGAGCAGTGGATAGGTTTCAGCTTTTACAGATGTCTCCATTTTTCAAACCCCTTTAGTGAAAGGTTTATTACAATGCATGTCTGCCTACAGCTTATTCATGAGGGAGTGCCTGGGTTGTTTTTAAAGTGATCAACCTTCCATTATTCACTCAGTGGTGTGACTGAAACTGGCAATATTTAAGAAAATAATTTCCGATTCTTATTTGCTACCAATCCAGTCAAAACTGTATTTGTACTGATACAAGACAGATTTGTATCCACTTCTCTTCTGAGAAATTTAGCTCTGGGTTCAAAGTAGTAGGTCCTGGCTCTGGCATTACAAAATGAGGCTCTATTGCACACTAAATGAACTTCTCAAGGTCTGTGCAGAGAAAGTCCAAGGTTAAACTTAAATGTTTATATGAATTCAAGTCTGAAAGCCCTGTTTCCTGCTGTTATTATTGCAAGCAGAAATTTGTGAGTAGAATCATTCTCAGAAAGTTGATAGAAAGACTTAAACACAAAGACAGAATGCTTCAAGATGCACCCCTGCCTTCACTGCTGCTTCAGGTGTGATTTATCTTGCCTAATATTAAACCATAAAGTAACAGCTAGTTACTTAGGTTTCTGGGTTAACCTAATCCTAGAATTTGCTTTGTGCCAAAGTCATCAGAGTTACCAATCTTAGAAATATTTTTTTTCCTCCCAGAATTAACCAAAGACCCATCCAAAACAATTATTAGCTCACAGTTCTTTAATGTAAAACCTCACCAAAATTCAGATATGTATGTATCAAACACACATGTGGTAGTCTTTTATGTTATTGACATGAGAATTGACTCAAATGGGTAATTGAGAAATGTAATTTACAGTCTGGCATCTTGATTTTAAAGCTTTATTTTATTAACATCCACCAAGAGAGTAATCAATTTAGTGGTGAGGCAGAGCTAATAATTCTGCAGAAGTTTTATAATGTCTTCATGCTTCAGCATGGAGTTTTGTCCTTGCTTTGTGTAATGGGGGATATTTATTCCATCCACACATTTTCGGGGCAATGCTTGATTCATGGAATCACAAAAGAAATATAAAGTGGATCAACAAGCAAGTGAATAATTGTAAACCACTGGGTTACTTTCTGGTGCTTATTGCAGCCTCCTTTTAAACATGCTTCTGAATCTGATGAACAAATTCCTTCCCTGTATGGCATTTTCTTCCCCTAAGTGCCTTAATGTGTCAAGAGCCTCTTTTTCAGTCATATAATTACAATGATTAGGCTTTCCCCAATCCATTCTCGCCCAGGAACACAGGACTGTGTGTAACCTTTCATGAAAACAAGGGCAGCTTGATATGTTTTGTGAGGCAAATTACAAATGAAAGAACTTCGTGTACTTCTGGCATCAGTTCAGGCTTTCTTTACAGCAGTGTTCAGAAGGATATTTAGGTAACTTTTGGAGCCAAGTGGTGTGAAATGCAGTGGGCCTGTCAGAGACTCAGTCTCACACGAAGGCCATGTTGCCATGGATTGTTTACAAATATCCACATGTTCTCCATCTTACCCTGAATTTGCTTTGAAAACCCAGGACTGTCCTTGTCTGTTTTGTTTCTCCCCAGCTTGTGCAATATGAGCGAATAATATGAGGGAAAATATTTTCAAATTAAGAAATACAAGGTAAAGAAAAAATCCATTTGTCTGTGCAAGCAAAAGTAGAGGCCCACAGTTGTTGTTCTCTTTACACGTTTTCAGAGGGAGATAATGCAAATGCTGGACAAGAACCAGAGGGGCTTTAAGGGTAGTTCAGAAGGTGCCTAAGCATGTGAAGGGCCACTGGCACAAAGAAAAGAAAAAGGAACTAAGATGGCTGGAACAAGGTTGTGTTCATGACCTGCTTTAAAAATGAGTCACCTACTACTGCCACAGCTGTTTGCTGCTGTGAGCTGGGCAGGATATTCCAGTGAGCAACTTCTATTTCTTTCTAATTATAATTTTTATTCTCATTTTGATACTACTCCTACTGCTAATACTATAAAAATTAAACATTAATTTGTGAAGAAGTTTGGCTTGACTTTGAATTTAGTTTTGTAAAATGGAAACATGAAATCCAAAGTAATTTCAAAATGGAAGGCTTTACTCCTCCATTCTACAAGCAACAAAACAAAACATTCATATCACTCTGTTGGAAACTGCTGCTTGAAATAGACAAAACATCATTAAAATATGTCTCTCAAAAGTTTTGCATTTAACAAACCACACTTTCCTCCAACCAGAGAAGACTTCCCCTGAAATAATTCCCATTCAGGCAATCATGATCAATATCATTATTTTATTACAGGCCTAGAATTCAGCAACAAACAACTTTATAACAAAGTTAGAGCTTAAAAGGACTCGTGAAGGATTTCAGTCCTCATTCTCTTGGACCTCTTGGTTCTAAGGAAGCCCTGAATTATTCAGCAGATAAGATCAACCAACTTTTGGAAAGAGTTTATACAGTCCAAAGTATGAGAAACTCCGCTAAGTTGTAGATATGTTTTACTTGAGACTTTGACAAAGTCTAGGTAGGGCTTTTTGACAAAGTCTAGGCAGTTTAGGTAGGGCTTTTTTAAAAAGGAGTGGATAAATAAAGAAAATGAAACATTTTCAGAAACATGATTTTCTCAGTGTTTCAAAGCATGCTGTACTTTGGCTACTGACAGAACAGCTTGTGGCAGCTGTTTCCTTTGCAAATGAGGGAATTAAAGCAAGAGATCATCTTTGATATTTACATTTCTATTTATTTACTGGTAAAGAAAACTATTAAAATGTTTTGTGACTAGGAAACAATATAGGCTGGACAAGGCTTTCATGTTGATGGTCTCCCACCACCAGCTGGCACAGTAGTGGTCTTTCTTTTATTTTCACTACAGCCAGTGAAAGTTTATCACTTGCACACGCACTGTTGCTGATATATGATAATAACAAATAACAGCTCAGTGGTTTCTCCTCAGTCTAAGAAAGGAAGCTCTTCTGGGTTATGAAATATTGCAGTTCCAGTCAAAGGAGTTGTACTTTGCCACTGTCATTTCTTACATTAAAATACATCTTATATGCATGAAGAAACAAAAAGTTCCTTTGCTCTTTTCCAAACCATTGTACTCCTGTGAAACTTGGAATCCCAAAAGCTTTGCCTCAAATTACTGCCTGAACAGAAACCTTCAGCTTCTGCCTTCTCTAGCAGGGTTTATTCTTGTTCTCTTGATTATTATTTCAGCAATTTAATCCTCCTTACCAACAGCAGCAGTGAATGTAAGGCTTCTGTGTGCCCCTAAAATTATATTACCTTCATCCTCTGTGCTTGTCCCTATATCCAAGTCACCTTTATTAAGTCAGTCCCCAGTGCAAGCTCCACAATGCATTGGGAAACAGATGCTTTGAGTGTCTGTACAATAGTTATTGGGGTATTCTGTTTATTTTAATGGGACCCTGGATCCCTGTAACTGCAAGGAACATTCACACATTTACAAAAGATTTTATAATGCATTCCAATGAGAAACCATAAGCAGATTCAGCTCCTCTGCACTCATGCAATAAAGAAATGTTTAAGGCCAGAACCTGGAGACACAACTGAATGATTCAGCCCCATGAGAAGAGAGAAGAGGCTGCACTTCTCAGGAGAGCCTGAGATTTGACATGGGCTTAAAACAAACTTTAACTATTAACAAGTTTCTTGTCAGAAACTGCTCACCTCATTCCCTTCAGAAGAGAAAGATAAAACTAGTTGACCATTCCTATTTTCCTGAAATAGTCCCCACGCTCTCGTTTTTGTATTTACTTTCACTCCCTCGGCCTGAGAAAAGCAACACATACATACTGAGTTAACAAGATAAAGGGAAAGATTTTTAGCAGTAGAAGAGAAAAATGCAGTGGGTAAAATACTCCAAGGTATGATGCTAGAAGAAAATATGACTCAGCAGGCGCTGCACACAAAGTTCCTACGGCCTTGCTGAAACAAGCTCTGGCTGAGCTGAGTGGGAAGGAGATGTAGATACAGAGAACAGGAACTTTACAGCTCTTTCAAAGCTCTTCCTCCCATGATTCCCACAGGCTGTTCTGGTCCTAACCCAGCCTTTCCTCGTGCTGTAGCTCCTGCTGCTGGCAGTGCCCTCTGTCCTCATCCACACTGGGGTGACACTGCTGCCTCAGCTTTGTCTGGGCAGGGCAGGGGCCATCAGGAACCCTAACTCCTCATCCCTGATCCTACAAAGTTATTTTCCATCCAAAACACAGTCCTGCCTCCTTCACTTTGCTGTTCCTTCCCCTCAGTCCTGTCATGGAGGTGCTCATGCAGGCTTGGACTGGGCCACTATAAGGAGCTGATCTTTCAAAAGTAAGAGATCTTTGATTTGAGTAATAAAGTGGCTGCTACTCCCAGCAGCAGTGAAGCCCTGGGAATGGGCAAGCAGAGAAGGGAGACGTGCTGGGGCTGCCTCTCTCAATAGTGACATGGATTTTGGCTGGACTGGGCAGCTACAGACTTAAGTGTGGGTGAAAAAAAGCCATTGGAATGAGTGACTCCTTGGGGAATTATTTGGACCTTCACAGCATGGCTGTACCAATAGGGGCTCACCTGAATAATTGCTTTCAGCTCCCTTTGGTGAAAGAAAATAATGTAATATCTGGGGGGGAGGCAAATAACAGTTATTTCACCTCCCAATTGTTAATCAGCACCGACATTACTGACCTCCCCCAGTCACATATAAATAAAACAATCTCTTTTTCCTGCTTACCTTCTTCTACCCTCACCTCTTACAGGCAACACAGAGACCCCCCTACCACAATATCACAGATTTAACACCTCCTCAGTTACATGAACAATAAACGTAATCAAATTTATTCTCCTGGGCTGCCCCTCCCTCTTATTTAGGACTAAGAATGTCAGTGTTTCTTGACACCTTGGCCAAACAAACAGCAGTTTGCAAATTTGAGAGAGAAAACTTTTGAACTCCTGAACAATTTTTTTTGATGGAAAGTGTTAACAACCACAGCAGACCATAGAGAGCAACACCACAGAAAATAAACATGAACGGCAGGAAAGAGGAGGAAAAAAACCCTCTCGTGTGATTCCTTCACTGGCTTTGCAAAAACTTGCACTTGATACGTGAAGAGCTCTGTCTGAAACCATTAATAACAAAAACAATCACTAAATGAAAGAGCAGCCTTGCAAGCAGCCATCCATAAAAAGAAAGCCAGTTAATTAAACAAACCACAAGCTATCTATGGACTGTCTCTCTCACTTTAAAGCCCTCAGTGCAGAAAAGAGGAGAAAAAAATCTCATCAAATGATATAATCATAGCAGCCTCAAAATAACTCACACATTTTTCCAGATAAATCACTTCTGAAATACTAAGTGCCTAGAAAAGCTTGGAGGGAAATTGCACCTCAGCTGCAATTCCTGCTTCTTGGAGGGGCTTTGGAGAATACTGGACCTTCTATCTGTTCGCTAAATGTTTACTCCTATTCCTTAAATTGTCAGTTTTTAATATAAAACTTTAATTAATCTCTGGATTCATTTCACTTAATGTTGCAGGGCCATTTCAACTATGTCTCAGAAGGCACTTAATTGGAATTGAAGGCTCAGGGTTAGAAACACAACATTTTCCCCTTGCCAAAACTTTACACAGTGTTCTGGGAAGGGCCAGGAGCCCTGCGTGAGCTGGGAAATTGGCTCTGTGAGGATGGCTAAGGGCACTGCTGACCCCGTGCACATCACTGCCCTGATGGAACAGATAGCAGTGAGCTAATGGAACTGGATGTGCATTAATTTTTCTGAGATTATACACAGTGATGAGACGCTTTCATCAGGCTCTGCGGGTCACAGCAGCTGGTAGGAGCCTTAACAGTGTCATTCCATTATAAGGCTATTATTGATCCAGAATCTAATTTGAAGATCAATTTGGATTGGAATCAGAACCCAATATGACAATGATTTCAGAGAGGATAAGAGATAATTTACTCCTCCGGGTGCCAGAAATCAATTTTTTGTTTTTCTGTACTGACCCAACGGCCAAAAATGAAAGGGAAAAAGGAAAAAAAGACCTGAGGATAACGTGCAAATAAAGGATTACAGTAATCCAATCTGAAGGTGATAAAAGTATAAACCCGGCTGCAAACCCATCTGAGGTAAACAAACATTTAATCCCAGCTAAATATCTCTGATAATGGCAAAAAGGCTTCACGGTATTTTTGATGCATTTGGCTAATACAAAATACAGCTTTGAATTCAAAGCAACTCCTTGCATTTCTCACATATTTCTGTGTGACAGGCAACACCTGGGAGGTTTGTGTGGGTCCCTGGAGAGCCAGCACTGCTGTTTGTGTTCCAGCTGTGCTGGACATGTGGGCACATCTGCATTAAAGGGCTGAGATCCCGACTCTCCCGGGCTCTCAGGAGCCAAATGCCTTCACTGTGAGTACCACAATGGTTTTGTCCTCATCCCCACACATCCAGTCTGTTCCCAGAGAAAGAGAGGATGCCCAGCTGGCTGACATCCCCACTTTGCTTTGCTGTGTGCATCCCAATCCCCCTGCGCCAGGAGCAAGGACCTCCAGGCGTGCCCCACGAGGAGCCCAGTCCTGAACTAACCTGGGTATCAGGGCAAAGACATTTTGCAGCACACAGGCACTGCACAGCACCTGCTGCTGCCACCTCAGCCCAGCACACAGGGACACAATGGGTCTGGGGCCTCTCCTGCCCCGGGGAAGGCAGGAGAAACAGGCAAGAGGGCAAGGAAAACTGAAGGGAATTTTGCTCGAAGTTGTTGGCAGAGCTGAGAATTTTCTGCTCTCTCCAGGGTTGGCCCTTAAACCCTTTTCACTTTTATTAAGTGCAGGTGTACTGCAGAGATGTGAGACTTAGTTATCTACAGTGAAACTGGAAAGGGCTTTTTCTTCTTTTTTTTCTTTCTTTTTTTTCTTTCTTTTTTTATTTTTTTCCTTTTCCTCCAGACAACCACGTTGGAATCAGTTTTATTCAGATTTGGCTGTAATTGGAGTGAGGCTCTCACCGAATCTAATTTCAGCTGGAACTAATTATAGGGGGAAAAGGTCATGAATGTAAGATGGCTGCATAACAATGTTGGAAGAATATTGACATCATATAGTATTAACTCTGCTCCTGTAAAGGCCATAAATACTTAGAATAAAAACAGCCATTAAGAGACAGAACAAAATGTACCTATTTCTTCTTATTAGAGGGGGAAAATGAGGGAGGGAAAAATCTCAACAGGGAGATTTAATAGCATACATTCAAGCAGTGCTGCACACACACACACACAAACAAATCAAGAAATAGAGATTGACTCTCTTGGATGAAATCCTGAGCCCTACTAGAAACAACCATCACTGCTCCATCTGTACTGAGCCCTATTCAAAACCTAACAGGGAAAATACAATAACAGAAACAGCTACATGGAATTGCCAAGGCTGATAACCAAGCTGGAACGGGCAGCACTGATCCCACAAGATCATAACTTATGTGGATGCTTCCCTTCCCGATTGTCCCCACCAGAGAAGGAAACCAGCACATGTGACAGGAAGGGATGAGCCCAGACCTCATGGAAACTGTCCTGATTCACCTCTCACCTGAGCCTCAGGGGCTTCAAGACATTTCCTGTGAGAAAATTCACAGGCAGACCCAGCCACGACTCTGCACGGGGAATCTCCTTGCTGCGTATCTCATGGACTTTCCTGATTTATTAAATGAAGAACTTCAGCATTTCCTCTCTACATATGTTTCCTTGTAATCAACACACCACCAGTACAAGCAGAGTAACTTACAAATGAGAGTAAATTATGCACGCAGCCTAAGTTCTGTCTGCTGTGGTAGCCAGATGACAGATGTTTAATACCTAAACCAGTTACATGGGCTGCTTTAGCCCCGAGGCTGAACTGCAGGGATGACCTGAGTCAAATTAATAAACACAGAAACCCGCCAGACATCTCGTGATGAGCTGCACTGCAATGCACCCCTGGAGACTCTGGAAGCAGCCGAAAGGCATTGCTGAAACATCGATTGAAATAAGTCAGTAATTAATTTTTTTTTCTCTTTTTCTCTCAGCAGCCCCACAACTGGGGTCTGGATCAGAACGCTGAGCAGTCGGTGACTCTGCAGGGTCTCACCAAAGCTGAGTGTCACAGCAGCAAAGGCTCAGCCTCAGTCACACTGTGCTTTCTGAGACTTTATGGTCCCCTCCCCTCAGACTGAAGCAAATTCCTACTCAGTTGATGGAGGTGCATGAGGAGATGAAGAGACCAGTCTGCTTTTGGCACAGCAGTGTCTTCCTAACGGTGTTTATTGCTCCATCTGTATCAGTGGAAGGTTCTGTTCCCTTCTAGGTCACTTCCCACGACTGAATTCCTACGCTGATCTCTGACTTGCTGCCTATCAAGCAAGTACTTCTCAGTCAGCATCGACTGCCATCAGCTGAGCTCACCTACGTTTTGTCTCTGCTGTGGCCACAAGGAAGAGCAGAACTCATCCTCTCCCCAGAACACGTTTGATGGAGAGGGAGGGGACAATGAACAACTTTTCAGAAGTACTCACAACAGACTCAGAACCAGATCATCATAAAATAAACCCTAGAAAAAATGGAAAGTCAAGACCAAACCGTTCATCATGAGAAGGAAGAAAGCATTTCTATCCATACTTTGCTCTCTGGTCATTATTCTACTTGCTGGAACATTAGTTCTTTGAATGGTTCTTAATTACATGGTCTAGAAATAAATATGCCCCCCTATTAGCATGCTCTCAGGGTGAGTACAAAGGGTACTCGCTCCCATTCCAGTCAAGGCACCATTCCAAGGTGATTTATACTCTCATTATAGGCTGTTGCCTTTCCTATGTAAATTTGTAATCAAATATTCTAAACAGTTGATGATAAATACCTTTGGTAACTGCTGCTTACAGTCATTCCCACAGCCCCAGGGCCTCAGGAGTTGGGCAGGAGCACTCACACACACAAGTGGAAATGCACAGAAACAGCCCACACAGGTACTCTGCCATGCTATTAAATCTTCCAACAACTTTGGGATACATGAACCCACCCTGTGTCAAACTGCTGACAAAATTTTTTTTGCTGTGCTTAATTTAGCAAACTTCCCTCTCATTATATAAGCTATTAGGACAAAAGGAGCATTAATTAACTTACTGAATTTTTGATCAGATGTTGCAATGATAGTTTATCATGTTACTAATCTGTTCCAGAGTGTATTTTTTAGAAATGTTTCAGAGTGAACCAACAAGTTAATACAATAATTATAATCCTTTCACATGATTCCAGTACTTTGCATCACTCTATGTTGTTTAAACGTCCTTTCAGTGCAACAGTTCAAGGGAGAAGCATTTTTCCTACACACAGAAAGTCCTTTACTGATACACTTTCAATTAGTTCATGTACAATCCCTAAAGATTTTCTTTTAATTTAATTTCTGAACAAGCCACTTGGTTGAGATTCCAGGCTTGGACATCCAGAAACTGATTGAAATGTGATGAGTACTGTTAAAAACTTTACTTGGATGGGAAAACTGAAGAGAATCAGGTGGGTTGGCCTGTTTTCTTGCAGCCAGCCCTGTTTTCTGCACCAATCTAGTCTTAGAGTAGGTCAGAATCCAGGAATTTTAGGATGCCAAACTCTGGAAAACATACTGAGCATATCTGGGCATTACAGAGTTCCACAGAAACAAAAAAGGAAGAAAAAAAAAGCCTTTTCTAAGGGCACAATACAATTTGTACAGAACTTTGCTGTCCAGGTTTGACACTTCTCACTCTTGACTCTCTGCCTCTGCATGCAATTGCCAGTCTTTTAAAATTCCAGCCTTAATGAAATAGGTAAGCTTCAGAAAAGATTAAGCTGAAAAATACAGCAGGAATACAGAATGAGGACAGGTGATTGATCTTTGAGTGGATATCCAACAGTGCAATGAAATTCTCAGGCTGGTTCTCCTTTATTTCAAAATGGTTTTGATTCAGAGGGATTTTACAGCAGCTAAATCATGCAGTTGGCACAGGCTGTGCAAGCTTTTCAGCATGTTACACTCTGAAAGATGTCACATTTGGCAGAGGCAGCAAAGCTCCATGAATTTATTGTTGTTTTCCATTGAACACCAAAATCCAGGGCATCAAAAGATGATAGAGCACGCGTTCCCACGCTGTTGTGTGCAGTCCTCTGCCATCCTGACCCGCACAGAGCTCGGGGGGGACGCTGGGCGGTGCCGAACGGGACACGAGGCCAGAGCAGGGTGGCCGTGTGGGGCGGGGGGTGACCGTGGCACCCCCAGGCCCTGGGGACAAACTGCACCCCAGCGAGGCGATGGATTTGCAAACCCATCTCCTAAAGGACTGCGCTCCAAGGCTGCTCCCAAATAATACCCTTCCTTTCGGGAATGGTGCTTTCCGAGTCCGTAGGAGTTCTCAGAAATGCCAGGTTATAGATATGGTTAAGCATTCCCAGAATCAGAACTGTGTATTGGGTGTTTAATTACTGCACGTATTTATTATGGACAAGTGCCTTTCTCAGGGTGAGCAAGATGCAGTTTTATTGAAATTTCAGCTTGAACACGCTGCTAATTAGCTCCATACAAAGGTGTCTAAAGGCACATGAAGTAAGACCAAAATCTTACCTTTACATTTTCTTTTTCTGTCCTAAACTCTCAATAAACCACACAAACTGAAATTTCACCACAGGTTATTAATCTCTACCAAATTCCAAGTGAAAGTCCATTTTCAGTCAAAAGTAAAGCAGAAAAAATTGTGACTAGAAAAAAATTAGAATGGCTTCTTTAACACCATTTTCCTTTTCCACTCAACTTGAGCTGATGGAAAATATTGCAGAGAATGCTTGAAAACTATAAAATGATATATTCAAAAAACAAAATAAAAAGCCACTTTCTCATAGACCAAGACATTCTATGTAAATAATCAACAGGAAAAACTCTTTGTACATTTATCAGGAATCCTCTGAAATGGATATAAGACACAGCTGCCCTCTCATTATTTCCAATGAATCTACAAACTCAGGAAAGAAAAAAAGAAAGCTGTCTTTTAAGATTCTGGAAGCCTCTTCCTTTAATAATTAATGTTGGAAGCTATGAGAGATGTTTAAGAAGCTTTTGCTTCTGTTTTCCAATTCTAAACACCTAGTCAGGAATTCAGGATCTCAGCAAGTACATGGCCACCACCTAAGCAGCTGAACTGTGAGAAACTACTGCAAGAAAGTTCAAAAGAGTGCTCTGACCCTCAGTTTAACCTTGCAAAGAGTCTCTTCTCCTGCTGCTGGATATACAAAAGCAGCATTAATAGAGTTCGGAGTGTGCAATTTCTCTGTGCATCAAGAGCATTAGGAAGGTTTTACTATGTACATCACAAATAGGTAAAGCATATCCCACATCCAAGTTTCTCATTATGGGAGATATTATATTAGATTGTTATTCACCACAGGAGAATGTCACACTTTTCTGTGTACTCTAGTTCAGCACTTTTCTAATTTCACGGACCTCAATTTACATTTGTCAGTGTCTGAAGTTGGATGATATTGGTCTGCTCGGGAAATGAGTTAGAGGGGAGAAAGGTCTTTCACCTTTTGGGCAGTACCATACTTTGATGATGCATAAATAAAGCACAGCACGGGTGTGTCAGCAAAAACTGGATGTCCCAAAGCCCTTTGATGCAAAGGATGATGTTTGTTAGAAACAGAAGGTTAAATATGTAGAAACGGTGAGGCTGAAGAGTTGATGTGAAGAATATCTGGCTGATGTCTTAGCAGAAATCCACCTTGTCTTTCACTGTGACTGTGCAGACGTGGAGATTTCAATAGATTACCAATGCTGATTAGTGAATGTATATGGAAATTATATTTACAAGCTCAGTGATATGAACCCTAAAGAGCTGGTATTCCTAGTGGCCCCGATCCAAAGACCTGTCAGTTGCTTTTTTATGACTTTAATGGGATTCAGATAAGCCCCCCAGGAGTTAATCTCCCACAAAGGGGCAGCTGTGCTACCTCCACTTACAGGTTCACCCTTCCAGAGCAACTACACATTGCCACCTGTTAATGCAGACTAGGAGAATTTACCAAATATTTTGTTCTAAGCACCCAGCACCATTTTATTAAATTGGAATGACAGAGTTAAGATAAAAATCCTTGGCTGCTTAATGCAATTTATCCAGTGATGAACTTGAAAGTGTTTCAGAACTTTTCCCAGATTTCTGATGCAGCTTCACTGACATTTGTGGCTGCAATTTCGACTCAGCTGAGGTTACAGACCATCATTGCCAAGCATTTCTACAAACTCATCCTTATTTATCCTCACCAGCCTTTCTGTTTGGACTTTGCCAGTGGTTTGAACGAGCCCCAAAGTCCAACATCAGAGATGACATGCCCAAAAAATCAGTCACATGTCATGGGTGAGCTGCCCAACAGTGCAAGGCACCCAGTTGTAACCTCCACACTTCAGCTTTTCTTAAAACTAACAAGTAAAAAAAAAAAAGACTTGTACGTACGCTCCACATTTTCCACCTATTGCACAGCAATACAGACTTTGCAAAAGGAAGCAAAACCTTAAACCAGACACAAAAGTCAGGAAAATAGCGAAGCTTTGAGGGAGAACAATTAATTCAATAAACCCAACCCATCCAACAAACCCCTAAAGTGTTAAAACAAGGCATTTGAATAGTAACACCTGTTAAAATGAGCTCTGAAATCTCCATGCAACATGAGATTTTTATTGGCAAACAATTAAATCTCTCTTTAAGTGCACTTTCTCTGTGAAACCTAATTTATAATCTTATCAGGCATGTCTCTCAGAAGAATATGCTACTAGTCTGTGTCTTTATCTGCACAATGCAGAATGCTAACAATTGTCTTGTATGTTTGCTTCCAATGTCAAAGACTGAAATTCCAATTTAAGGTTCTGACTGCTTTTGGAATTTGATATTATTTTTAAAGTGCTGTCACTTTTGTTCACTTGCTGTGTCAGACAAACACAATGTAAGGATAAAAAAGCCTGTGTGAGGGGTGAGAAAGGAGAAGGGCGGTGTTTGCTGTAGCTCATTTGCTCTTCTATCATTTTCCTGGTACCCTCCAGAGCCCTATCTTGTTTCAGCCCTGCTCGTTAGAATTTAACTTCTTCGATGAGCATTAAGGTAAGGGAAGTGGGAGCAGGGTGGAATTGGCAGTGTGGTGCATCCAGCCAGGAATTCTGCACTCTGAGGTGGATCTGCCAGCGCCCAACTCAGGCTGCCCCGTGCCCTGCTCCGTTCTCAGCTCTCTGCCGTGGGTTTTCCTGGAAATCTGCAACAGCTGAACCTTTCCTACCCACAGACCTACAACACAGTGTGCATTTCTAACTACAATAATAGATAACAATTTCAATCAAACCATTTTTTAATTCTAAGCACTGCTAACCTACCTCTTTTTTCACTTTGGCAGAATTCAAAAGAGAACAAAGAGGGTTGGGGTTTTTTTCCAGCAAGCAAATCATACCACTCTGCGTTATTATTTCCTTCCACTGCCCCCAGTCCAAGTCCTTTAAGAAATGGAACCACAGCAGTCACACACAGTACTAGCCTAAAGAGTATTTGTTTCATTTAACATTTTTTTAAAAATCCCACATAAAATCCTGCTAATTCTTTCAACATAAATAGGACACATTGCTATTCCAAGCTTCCCCTCCCCTTTTATTTAGCTCAGAACACCTGATGGTTAATTCCCAGTTGAGATAATTAGTCCTTGGTTATCACCAGTTATTGTCACCTGTTCAACTTGCAAATGTCTACAAATTTGAGTTTTCCAATTAGCAGCATAAGATCCCTATAGCATACAGCTAGAATGTACTTTTTTTCCACAAGGCAAATCACTTTTCACTTACACACTTTGTCTATTGAGTCTCATTTGGTAATAGTGCTTTAAAAATTATAGTGTTTTTCACAGAATAGACTTGTCATTGCCCTACCTCCTATCAAGCCCAGATGGCTGCTTCTATAAAGGAGACAAAAACAGAAAAGGGAATTAAATGAAACCCTCTCCCTAATAAGTATCCAAGTCAATTTAAATAGTTTCATTTCATTTTTACATCAGAGTCATGCCCTAGTATTAAGGCATGAAGAACATTCTCAGTGCGCTAATAAGCCCCATGACATGTTGAACTGACTTTTCAGTAAGTGGAATAAGCTGTAGTTTATTTTTAACTTTTATGGTAGGTAAACTGCATTAGAGGCAGCAGCCCAGTGCATTAGATCTGGGTTGACTTCCAGCTGAACATTAAAGGTGGCCCTCTGACTAAACCCAACACAGAAAATAATGCTTGGAATGTGGAGGAGGCACTTCTGGAAGCACCATTTCCAATCCCCACAGCACACAGTACAAGATCACTCAACATCTCTGTAATTACTTGGCTTTGTTTTCTGTAATGCCTGCCCTGAATTTATGGTGCTTCCAGGGAGGTGCTCAGTCCACCTCCTAAGAGAAGTTCTGCAGCAAAAACGAGCTCCAACACTTTTTGTGGGAATAAATCATAGAAACTCTGATCACATCTCTCACCTTTGTACGGTTCCTCTGCACATCTGAGAGGCCTTCCCAGGCACAGAGCCTGGAAACTGCCGGCCTGGAAGGGTGAAAAGAGTTGTGCCAACTGGGAGCCAAATTCCTCCACTTCACAGAAACCCTTGGGGTCAGAAGGGACTTTTAAAGACCACTCAGACCAACCCCCCTGTAATGAGCAGGGACATCTGCAGCCAGGTCAGGCTGCTCAGAGCCCCGTCCAACCTGGCCTTGAGTGTTGCCAGGGATGGAGCAGCCACAGCTTCTCTGGGCAATCTCTGCCAGGGCCTCACCAGCCTCACAATAAACAAACACCTTTCTTATTTCTTCCTCTGTATGTGCTGAGAATGGCCCAATGCAATCTCTGAATCCCAAGCAGAAATGGCAAGAGAGAATCTCCCTTCAGAGATCTCTGCAGTTTATTATTAAGAATGAACCCTTTTCTGTAACTCACCAGTTCTGACTGACTCATTACTTTGTGCTTGCACATATTCCCCCTCTGTGGGGATGTCTGTGAGTATATTCTTGTGCTGTTGACTGTAGCTTTGAGACAGGTTTGGTGACAATGACAGTCCTCTCTATAAACACTGGTGCCTCTAAGCAGAACCATTTTCAAGACAGCCACATAACTATTCCTAGCTGTGTGAGGTTTGGGATGCATGGAATAGCATTAACAGCATTAGAGTCAGACAGACAGGTGCTGAAAGGTAAAAATGCTCTGTTCTGAGCCTAAAGCTAAACAACCCAGTGAGAGATTTCATGAAGAATACTAGAAAACAAGTTGTGGAGTACTGGGAAACAAATAGTTTCTTCCAAGTCTATACTAATGCCAAATCACAACGCTGCTGGCTGGAACAGGTGTTAACAAACTCTCCTGCACTGTTCTCTTGTCCCTGGTTCTCTGTCTTGGGGCAGGGCCCAGAGATCAGACTCTCAGATGCATTTGGGCATCAAATTCCCTTTGAAATTGAGTTGTTAGGTTCCTAACTATTTCTGAGAACCTGGGTTTAAATGAGGATACAGTGTCTGCTTATTGCTTTGTGTCTGGAGCCCATGAATCAGCCAGACTCACACACAGTGGAATAGGATTATTGCTTCACGGCATGGGCAGGTAGGAGCAGTCACAACCGAGCCCTTGGAGATCCAGGCAGCAAGAAATTCATGAAGATTTAAAGTAGTTAAAGGAGTTTATTTTCCAGGTGGGAAATCCAGGTGTCAGAAGGAAAGCAACTATAAATTTCCAACCCAGCTTTGCACATAAAATGTAAAGCCATTTGGAGCACATGGAAAGTTCAGTATGAACTATGGCTGATAGCTGGTGCAAGGTATGGTCAGTGGTTTTAAATGATTGATGGAGCCATCTCTGCACTGAAGTACTAAGGTTGGAATAGAAGAAAAAAATTGAGACCTGCTATAATGGTGCTTTATACCTTTTTTCTTCCTCTGATGGTCAAATAGAGTTCAGTTGTGCCAAATGACTGTTACTTTTACCAGTGATACCTATGGCAGCTCTCCATACATCTACTGTAGCATTTTATTCCAATAAACCCAACAGTACAACACGTGGAGATGGTTTTCAAAAACATCTAATTTATTACTGTCCCTCTAGAAAGTAAAAGAGGTAGAGCATATGCAAAGTAGCTTAGTTATTTCAAGAAGAAATGCATACGTGAATAAATATTTATTGCTGTGCTTTATTCCTATTTAAATACTCAGAAGGGCTTTATGGTATGTCAGTGAGTCATCTCAGCTCGGTGGATTTATTCCCTTTCACTTGTTGCACCTTGGGGTTTCTCCCCACAATCTGGCGCAGGGAGGGAACTCCAGCCCCTGCTGGAGCAGCAGCACCCTGCAGGCGCTCGAGAGAACACGGGGCAGTCACTCCTTCCCTCTCCTTTCCAAACAGCCAGAAACATGCGAGTTTTGAGCTAATATCAGATCGTTTTAATATCATTTCCCTGAAAGCAGTATCTGCTCAAGGACTATGCATGAAAAAGACATGGACAAGTGCTGAGGGAACAGACTCCCAAAGAGCCTCTGAGGAGGAGTCCGAGGTGCTGACTCTATTTATACTCAGCTCTGAGAGCAGTGCATTAGCTGACTGGCATTCCTCTTGCTGAGAAAAGATCAATGAAGAAAAGATCAGCTGAAAAAAGATCGATGGTGACCAGACAAACCATTAATTCATAAGAAAAGAGATTTTGCTTGGAGAAATAGGACATTACCCTGAGGCTCAAGCTCAGACTTGATCATTCCCATGTCTTACACGCTGACCTGAATTCTCCCTGCAATAAACTGCCAGCCCTGCAAGGACAGGGTGAGATGAGCCCTTAGCTGGACAGAGCTCCACCCAGAGAGAGTGACAGGGAAGCAAAGCAGGGGAGAGCAAAATCATAAATAGTTGTGCCACACGTGCAAAGGGAGCCCAGTATTTTCACAGGTGGGGATTTCTCACATGCTTCTGTAACAAAACGTAGCTGTTCCTCATCACCTAGAATTTGGTATTCCTTCTATTCTGAGGTCTGAAGGCTCTTCAGCTTCTGTAGGATCTTAAGGATGTCTCTTCAAGTACTGTCACGAGCATCTCACTCCTTTTTGTGGGGAGTGAATGGAGTTGCACTGCTGGAGAAAGGTGTGGGTGAGCATTGTTCTGTTTAGTTATCTCCCACTGGCACTCCTCAGACTCTAGATGGTCTCGAGTCTCAGGCTGCCTGGAAAAAAAAACCAAAACAGCTCTTTCAGTGATAAACTTTTTCAACCCCCAAAAGATAAGGAATAACTCAGATAAATAAGAATATATGCCACAGTGTGTATGTATATACTCACAAAAGCATTCTGTGGTAATAGAGACATGAGGTGCTCAAAGAACAGTCCCAGGTGCTGAGAAGAAAGCTTTGATGCTGTTGAGACATTAAAGGAGTTGTTAAAGAGCAGTTCACCTGTGGATATTGCCAAGGAGAGGTAGCACTGCTGTACTGATCATGTTTTAAAGTGCTGCTCCGTGTGAAGTGTAAACAGCACAGCAGCTTCAACCACAGTGTCCTACTGTTTCCACAGGAGAAAATAGCTGGAGATGAGAGTGCAGCTTCAGATGGAGCAAAGTTCCAGAGTAAAGGAGGAGCTTTTATTCTGCTCTATTTGTTTGTGCCTACTGTTACCCCATCCTCTCTTGGAAGTTGCCCAGGATCACAACTGTCACTGTCACTGTCACTGTACTGCTGGCACAGGGGGAGAGTAGTAGTGGGTCACTTGGGAGGAGCCCCAAAAAGGCAGCTGAAGCTGTGTTTTCATGAAAAAAATGGATTTTGAAAGAAAAACAAGCAAAAACCCCCCAGTGAAGAAACAAAGAACCCCCACTGAAGTGGCAGTGAAGATGTACACTTAGCAATTAGGCAGAATTTTCCAGAGCAAAAGGGTAATTTCAAAATAATGCCTGACTGTTTCCAGGATGACAAACATCAGATCAAGTTCTGGAACACTGTGAGTTCTACCTGATGGATTTAATGGAAAAAAACCAAACAGAACACATGGTGCAAGGCATGATCCCCTGTTAAGCCACTATCCTCTGCCGTTAGTGCTGGGAACCAGATCTAAAATCCTAACCTAATATTTATTTAGGATGGCATGCTGCTGATTATTATAAAGTAATCTGTGGATACAGAGTACTTAATATCTACCTGGAGCCAATACACACTGCCTTAATGGACTGCCACATGTACCCAATGAAACTATTAATTAAATGAAGCCTTAGTGACTTCTGTGGTTAAAAGGAAAGTAACCTGGTTTATAAATATAACCTCAAATCACTAGGTAATGGCTTTCCCTTGCTTATTAGATTTTCGCTACTGTCATCAAAAGAATAAAAAAAATCAGATTAAATTTGAAGTATTGCTTTAACAATGTGTTTCAAGAATGCTTTTAGAATATCTGAACCTTCCTCATTGTTTCCTTTCATTGTGAAGTTTCATGGGAAGAATGGAGAGAAATAATCCACTATTATATGAAGACAATTCAGAAAGCATATAAATGTGTCCTCCTCAATTCTCTTCCTATTGCTATCTTTTTCCTTAGAAATGTGGGGTGAAAAATCTTGATATACGAAGAGTTTCCTAAACAAAAAGTAAATTTAAAATACACAGATTTTTATGTGATACTTATTTGAACATATAATGCAAGTACCTTCCCCAAGAAACAATGAATTGGGCAAAGTTAAGCGAAACCCAATTTTGCTTAAAAGGCCAAGACGCACATTTTTCCTCCCAAAGCCCCACTGACGCTCTGCAGCCCCGTGTTCTGCCGTCCAGCTGCTCCTGCACTGAACCTGCTGCCAGGCGTGTGCCCCAGCTGGGCGCTGGGCTCCGGGAGCTGTTGTCCCTTGGAGAGCGCAGCAGTGTCCCAGACAGCCCAGAGAGACACTGGGAACCATCCTCACAGCGGGGTGGCAGCTGCAGGACAGTGTGATTGCTTCTGCTAACAGTGGGCACTACTGACAGGTTCCGATTGCTTTAACAGATGATTTTTGCATTTTGGGGGCACTGTTCCCATTATGGGAAAGGGTCTTGCTGGCGAATTTGAAGGAGGAGAATACACAGCTTCACGTCCCGTGAACTGTCAGAATATTTTTTGCTTTTGTTCAGATTTCAGCACAACTTTGTGGGTGAGATCCAAACCTCTTTCAAGCCAGTGGGGGTTTTCTCATGGATTCAAAGAGGCAGACCTGCTTTGTGAGGATAAGCTGGAGCTCCATTTTGCCAAACTCCACACGACCAAAATGCATTGTTCGTTTATAGCTGCCTTGATCATAAATATGTCTCATTTTACTTTATTCTGAGTCACTCCCCTGAGGTTTTAACTTACATATTTATTATTGATTCAGAAATATCTGGCTAACAATGACAGCCTGACTTAATGGCCACCACAATTTAGACATCTGTCATTTTTAAGCAAAACTCTAGGAAGACAAGCATTTAATAAAGTTCCTATGCTTCCTGGGTAAAACTCCACACTATCTAATCAACAGCCTGATGCCTTTGCATTTATTGCAAGAAATTATTTCCGTGCCCTGGGCTGCGAGGATGGGGAAGGGTCTGGAGGGGCCACACGGGGAGCCCAAGGGAATGGCCTGAAGCTGTGTTAGGGCAGGGTTAGGCTGGATTTCAGGGGAAGGTTCTGCTTCCCCCAGAGGGTGCTGGGCACTGCCCAGGCTCCCCAGGGAATGGGCACGGCCCCGAGGCTGCCAGAGCTCCAGGAGCGCTTGGACAGCGCTGCCAGGGATGCCCAGGGTGGGGTTGGTGGGGGGGTCTGTGCAGGGACAGGGGCTGGATCGATCATCCTTGGGGATCCCTTCCAGCTCAGGACATTCTGTGTTCCATTTGCCACCCCAAGGAAACCCTCCCTGCTGGGCTGCGGGCAGAGTCCCCAGGCAGGAGCCCGGGGAAACCTCACCGCACCCACCCGGGCTTGGGGAGCTCTGGCTCGGCTGACAGCGAAGCTCGAAAGCTGGATTTGTAGCAGAGGCGTCGCATTTCAATACAACATTCAGTTTAATTAGCACTCGGGCGGGCGATTCCTTTTGTTGCGGGTAAACAACAGGGAGGTTTGACAAGGCAGAGAAGAGAGCGCATTTGCTGCTTTCATATGTCACTCAAACGAGACCATCACCATTCCCAAACTAATACTTCTTTACACGAACTTGTGCTAAATAGTGTTAGATTTCTATGCCTAAACCTGGCAGGTTTTCCCAGGGTTGCATCTGATATCAAAATCAAGGTTTATTAACATTACAAAGAGCACCGCTGTCCTGTAGTGCCCCTTTTATCATTCCAAGCAGCTGCCTTGAGGCAATGCGTTTAACCTTGGGAAATGGGAGAGGAATTCTGGGAAGACAGAAATCTTTGACAGCTCAAGCCTTTTCCCTCTGCCAAAATCTGCTCTCCTTTAGCTCCCACACTGAAAAAAGAGGAGACCCTTATTTGATGTTTATCTATTCCATTCACTGCGCTTAAAATCGAAAGAGAGGGTGGCATTTCCTTACAGTGATCTCCCATTTGTGCCTCAAGCACACTAGGGATGAAATTTTTCCTTTTTTCTGCTGAGACTCCTATTAGAAAGACAGAGCTGGTGAGTGGGGGGGCACGAAAAGAAACCCCAAACCATTTAGCAGAGTGCAAATTTTTGAAAAAAACCATAGTTGTGCAGGTTATCTTATTCCTACATGTTTTATGTCTTATGATAAATTTCACATTCCATTCACTATTTCATCACCTGTTGCAATAGCAAAGGATCTGTCACTGGTTCAGTTATAAGCCCTTATTTGTCAGGGTTTAGGGCTTAGCTGTAAAAATAGAATTCATTTTGATGTTTCACATATCAATTCTCACTTTATACATGTCTTTTTTTCTCAGAAGCTCCCAAAGTATTTCCTAAGCTCTACATGAATATAACCTTTGAAATGCAGCTAATTCCAGTTTCTGGCTGGCCCTTGGCGTACTGCAAAACACACAAATTAACTATCCAACAAACATCTCCAGGTTTAAATGTTGGTATCACACCTCTCAAGCAAGAAAAAAACCCCAGAAGTTCTCTTTTCCCCTCAAGTTTCTGACAAAAATATATATAATAAGCTGTACTATTCAGGGCCAAATTCAGGAGGGATAACGTGCACACCATCAAAGGGATTTAATTACACTCCTCTGCTTTGCTGTGGTGTATTTACATGGCATGGTACAGTGCTTTTCCTCTTCAGCAGGCAACATCAGCCAAGGCAGAAGCCAGAGCTGGCTTCTGCTGGCAGCTGTAGCAGTCAGGTGTCTTAGTGCAGAGCAAGACTGATCAAACCTGGCATTTTAGCCCTCTAAGCTCAGGGGACACGGTCCGTGCTCTCTCTCTTCATAGCTGTCTCCATCGAATGAGATTTTGCTCTCATTCAGGTGAATTGCTCAGCTGCTCTGAGCATAAGCAGCTTAATGTTTTACTTCAGCTGTATGAAAACGTGTCATGCAGCCAGTTCTGCTGTGACATGTGTTACTGGCCATGCTGGGCGCCTGGACTGTGTCAGAGCACGGGCTGACGCCGGCTCTGCAAGGATCCTGCTCACTGAAGGGCTCTGTGAAGCAACAAGCCCCTTTGAAATCACAACACCGAGACTTTGTCTTCACAGTGAGGAAAGCGCGGGCCCTGTTTGTGTCTGCATCTGGAGCTGGACTTCCCAATCAGCGCTCATGAGGCCTCTCTAGGCTGTTACTTCACCCCATGCACAGTTTGTGCCTCCTCTGAGGAAGAGGAAGCAGCCTACCACAAACCACGAGAGCTGCCCAGTGCAAGCAGTGCTCACCTTCCTTTGCCATAGAATGTCCAGCTGTTCGGGAAACTTCCCATTCTGGCCAGCCAGGGCTCCCTCTGTCAGTGCCACTGGCAGCACCTGAGCAGGGACCGAAACCCCTGGCAGCTGCTCCACCCACACCCACACCCAAACCCACACCCACACCCAC
>VXBT01007159.1:218112-308405 GCA_013400235.1 Oriolus oriolus | reverse complement strand
CACCCACACCCACACTCACACCCACACTCACACCCACACTCACACCCACACCCACACCCACACCCACACTCACACCCACACTCACACTCACACCCACACTCACACTAGGTTTCCTCACCAGCTCAGCCCCAGGCTTCCCACGGCACAGGCTCAGACATCCTGATCCTCAAAATAATTTAATCCTGTCACAATAACTAAACAAAATCACAGCTCGAGCCGGTGCCTGAGAGGAGGGACCCCAAACAAAAGACACCCAAGACTTTTATCCCCTCACATTTTTCGTGTGAGGAAGTCTGGTCTCTCTGACCAGCTTAACATTTCTATGGACCATTAACAAGCACTGACCCACTGGCAAGGGAATGGTTCTGGTAAATCTGAAATCCCAACGGCTCCAGTGTATTAATTATAAGCTCAATATTTTTGCAAGTAGCAGATTACTTTCCAGCATCCTGCTAAATCATTCCACGCTCCTTGTGTCTGTAGTCCCAACCAGCTAAGTTATGGCTTTTTCATTACTCCTCTTAAAATCAGGTCTGCTCTGAGTTTGTACATCAAAAGTGATGTGTTTGTGCATAAACACTCAATATCTATAAGGATAACTTGTTGTCACTGTTGTAAAAGTGTACCACTGATTTATATACCAGCAGTGCATTATAATAAATATTTTACTGTTTTATATACGTACTCATACAGCATATAAACAAAATACATTTAAGGAAAGCTGAGGCTATGAAGTTAAACATTTGAAAGTTGTTATTCTGCTTTCCTTTCACTTGTCCTTTCAACCTTACTCCAGCCCTTTCCATGTTATGATATAACTTTTACTTGCATCATTATAAAGTACTTATGCCTCATTCACACACAGGGTCTTAGGGACTCCTTCAGAATTCAGGTTTGTTCTCCAGCAGCCACTTCAGGCACAGTTATCACTGCACAGGGGACAATTGCAGCCTCAGGAAGTAGGGCCAGTTTTACATCAATTACCTTGATAAACGCAAGGATCACATTGTTTCTTGCCACGTGGACCTCAGGGGCCTCAGACTCTGCTTTAGGACCTCCATGGAACCTGCTGCTTTCTCTCAGCTCCAGGCACTTTGCTCTGAACAGCCACTGCTGGGACAAAGATCAGAAATGTTGTTGCCCATGCCAGCAACTTTCACTTCAGCATTTTCTGGGAAAGAAAATGACTGTGGGAGCCTCAATTAGGGATGTCCTTTAACTTTCGTAGATTTAATTTTGGTCAGGCTGCTGTCCTCCTGCTCGGCCCTCCCCACCTGCTCAGGAATGCTCCTCACATTGTCACCTGCATCGGTGGCACTTGTCTGCCTGCTCAGACACAGGGCTGTGCTGCTCAGTGAGGAGCGGGGCTCTGAGCCCGATATTTGACACATTATCAAGATATCTTATTACCACTTTAGGGATGTGACCAGACTAAAATGTGTGCTCCCACATGCAGATGTCAGGATCCTTGTTCGTGCTGTCATTATGTCCAGACTGGAGCAGTGCAGTTCACGTTTCTCTTTTGTAAGGAACAAAGTGCCTGTGTCACGTCCTTCCAAACCTGATTTTTACAGAGATTTATGGCTGGACCCTATTTGATGCCCCATGCAGTCCAGAAATATCAGTTACAGGAGACTGGAATATTGTGGAATAATTGAATGTGTAACAGAGTAGTATAGGCAAATTTCTTTTTCCTTTTTCCTTTTCTTTTGTGATTTTATATCTCTTACACACACAATAGACCAAATACAACTTAATTTTAAATCAGTTGTCTCAACTGCATTTTACTAAGACCAGAAATCAAATTGATGTGTTTATTATATAGGTATTTCATATATACTTTAAGTGCTTTAGTGATAGAAACAGTCTCTTAGGATTAAGCACTTCATTATCGTAGCCTCTTATCAAGAAAAGAAATTGAAAATTTTAAAAAGAAATGAAACTTTCCTATTCCTCCCTAAATTCTAGGCCCAAATTGCATATGTGGTTCTTGAATTTAGTGAAAAGTTTCAATTTTGGGAAAAGTAATTCATTTTGTTGCCTGTAACCTTGCCCTCTTCTGATGGCAGAGTTAAGATACCACTGTTTTAATTCCTTGGCCAAGCATTCCTTTGACTAATCTCTGACTCGGAAGATACTGAGCTTACATTTTCCTTTGTTAAATCCCACCTCGTTAACCCTACTTCTATACCTTGTGACAGTGCGAAACAATGGCTTTCCTTCTTTGAAGTTTACATCTCTGTAATACTGGGAGATAATTAGTATATCCCCCTTAGTCATTCTTTGGCCAAGCAGTGCATATTTAGTGCTCATAATCTCCCTTTATTAATCCCCTTACAGCTTCTGCTACTCATCCTCCGAGCCTCTCCAGTCTGAGCAGCCTCCCAGCACTGGAAGTTAAAGCCAGCATTCCAAAGGCAGGATTTACAAATGCTGTGGACACAGGGGCTGGTTCCCTTCTGCTGGACACACGCTGCAACTCACTAAACTGGGCCTGAGTGTCCCTGCTCGCAGAGCTGGATCCCAGCATTACACAACTTGGTCAAATGCCTTTTGAGACTTGGTCCAGTTCAAACTTCCTCTTTGCTGTCAATCCAGCCAAAAGTTATTCCCCCCAGGACAGCTTTTTCTCTGGGAAGCTCAGTCAAGAGCACTGTGACAAAGTGAAAAACCACTTTCCTGAATGAAGGCAGATTTTCACAGAAAGGAGAAATCCTGGTTAGAAAAAAGGTTAGAATTAATGTTTTTAGGAGTAATGGGGAAGAGAAAAAAGGACACTAATTTGTCTTTATTGTTTAAGTAACATTAGCAAAATAGGAGTCATACACATACTAATTATTCAGCACTAGCTTGGATGCAAGGAAGGTACACTTAAAAAATGGAATTCCCTGCAGACAGAATATTGGACAGTGCCACCATGTTCTGTTATTCCAAAGGATTAATTTAGTATTGTTTGTGTTTTGGTATGGACTGGACTAATCAACATCAGGTTGATTGAAAACTGGCTGGACTGCTGGGCTCAAAGGTTAATGAGCAACCAGTCGTAGATGGTGCTAAATTGGAGGAGCTGGGTGGCATTCAAGCCCCCACCTGCCACTGTGACCCAGAGAGAACTGGCACTGCAGACAGCAGGGAGCTCAGTGAAATGCCAGAAGTGCAGAATCGTGCACCTGTGGAACCATCTGATGTGGCACCTGCTTGTTCAGGGGCTGGGAACCAACTGGCTGGGGAAGAGCCCTGCTGAAAGGCCCAGGGTGGCAGTGCCAGGCTGGATGCCACCCAGCAGAGGGGACACGCTGCATTCAGGGGGTGGGAGCAGCAGCCTGGCCAGCAGAAGGAGGAATGTCATTATTCCCTGCTGCTTGGCACTGGGAAGGCCACACCTGGAGCAGTGTCCAGCTGGGGAAGGACACACCTTGGAAGGCTGCCCAGGTCAAGAAGGATATGAGAAATCAGGGAGAAACACATGAAAAATTACCAGAATTATGTGACCTCCAAGGAGAGACTCAGGCTTGCTGAGTCTGGCGAAGAGGATGCTAAAGGACAACCTAACAGCAGCCTAAAACTGTTTTGAAGGAAATTGCAAGACAACGGAAGCAAACCTCAGTGGTGCTAGATGGTAAAACAAGAGACAACAGCAGAAACTGCAGCTCATGGGACTCCTGCTGGGGATTAGGGGAAACTTCTTCACTTTGAAGGTACTGCAGCACTGGAACAAGCAATCCAGAGGTGATGAAATCCATCATTTTGGAGGCTTTCAAGGCTTGGCCAGGAAAACCTGCAGCTCTCCTGACATGTATTAGCAGTAGCCCTGCTCCAAGCGGGAAGTTGGAACAAATAACCTCCAGAGATCTCTTCCAACACATATTTTTCTGATTCTATGTGTCTATGTTTTGCTCAGAGTCTGTGTTAGACTTACTGGAAGGTGCCTTTAAAGTTGCCTTTCATGGCTTTCTACAAAAGACAGATTAAAATCACAACAAAGAATTCTGCCCCAGGAAACTGACCTGCTATGGCAGTTTGGGCCATGGCCAAACATGTCTGTCTCAGCTAGACCTCACCCCAGTCATCATCTCCTGCTGCTGCTCATCCTCATCCATCACTTAGAGTCTTCACTCTCGATCTTGGAAAATGGCACCATTCACACAGGATAATTTAAATACAAAAGCAGTTTCCCTAACCCACTTGTGCGGGAATGAGCCAGGTTAAAACCCCTTGTTTTTAGGCGTGGTTAATTAGCCTAGATCATTTTAACAAAACTGGGCAAGCCAGCAAGTGAGCATCATGCAGTGATGTCATCAGTGCCAAGGGAACACAGCCTCTGGAGGAAAGGGGAGAGCAGCAGTGAGCTGGATGCAGTAACTGCTCAACCACGCTGAGCTGCAGCGAGAGCATCACACAGAGATCCCTACCAAGGAATCCATGGGCAGGACAGAAGGCTCATTGTAAAAAACATGAGGTGATTGTGAAGTCACTGTATCACGTGAAGCAGCACAAACAGCTTTTTGTACCTTCCATAACCTCTCTTATTCGTGGAGGATTTCGAATATATGAGGTACTAAAAGGAATAAAAGAGGTAGTATGTATAATTCATAAGACATGTAAATTATTTCTGCTCATTTCCCAATTAAAAAGTGTGGGGATGTGTTGTGTGTGTCAGGAGGGAAATTCTTGACCATCCTGAAGAGAGGGAAGAATGGAATCTAAACCGAAGAAGAGGTTATAAAGAAGGGATGGGGATCACTGTTACAATAAACTGAAGTGGTCCTGTTCAGACATCTTTCCTTCTATGCAGAGCAGGAAGCCTTAGTGAGCCTTACTGAGAAGGTGAGTTCTCTTCTGAGTCATAAAGTTTATGCTCTGAACTGCCACCTCAAGAGCAAATTACGGAATCAAGGCACGAGTCCGACAGGAAGATCTGCCTAGAAGGTTTTATTGCCCACGTGCAGTTAGAGGCTATCTCAGGGTCCTTGTTTTGGTTTGTACTGAAAGGGCTGTGGCATGAGCACGGCACAAACAAAGAGGTAACCCTTAACAAAGAGGTAACACATAACAAAGAGGTAAAATTGGTGCAGATTTCCCCGTTTACTGACGATGACACCTTGTTTTTATAGTTTGTCAGGATGACAAGATCATGTGGATCCTGTCTGGGACGAAAACTAAATGGAGCAAGGGAGAGGTGAGCATACCAACATGGGCTACAGATACAGCATCTTCCCAGTAGACGAGTCCAAGCTTCCCAAAGACACCCAGCACAAGGCAGAGGACTGGGAACACAGCACTTGTGATGGGAATGTTATTCATAAATCAAAGGCATGATCTGAACTGAGTCCCGGCCAGCAAAGCAGCACGATGAAGAAAGGAGCCATGGCTCACTAGACAAGGAGATGTCTGTTTTGGCAATAAAATACCTGGGAGGGAGGAACATTCTAGATCTGCTCCCAGCTGGGTTCTGTTGGAACAGAAAAGCTGACATGCTTCCTGGACCTGTTTCCTCCTACCAGCTGCAGAGCAGATTCTTTGAAGATGACAAAAACCAGCATCACACAGGAGAAACTAGACTGGATTATTTGGGGATTTTCTGGCATATGTGCGAGGTGGCTAAGAGAAGTGTATTCTGATGGATTACCGAGAGCAGAAAGAAATCCATGGCATTTATAAGCCTCTTTCCAGTTCAAAAAACCTCAGTGATAATGGATGAGTGCTCCCTTCATGAGAATTTCCCACTGCATTGAGTAGCATTGCCAAGGCTTCTGGTCCACTGCCAGCGAGGATATAGCCAGGGTGTCTCTTTTTTTTCTTTTCTCTCTGCTAGAAGGAGCTGTAGCACAGCCAATTCAGCCTCTTATACCACAGGGGTTACAACACTGGTAGTACATGTTCAATTCTTGTAGAGCTCTCAGGAGATGGTAAAGTTTCAGAGATAGATTTCTGGAACTAGGAAGAAATTCAGGCTTTGAGGAGACAGTAAGGAATTAAAAGGCTCCAGAGAAGTATATTGCTGGAGAGTGTTAGCAGTAGAGACCCAAGATGCAAAGATATTAAATTAAGAATGTTGTCTCAGAATTGTGACGTTCAGACGAATGCCATGAAAAGGCATTTCAGGATGAGACAGAGAGGCTCTCACTGTTTTAAGGCAAGGGTAGCAGCAGATAAAAAGACCCCTGTCCACTTTTGGCCATGGGACAGGATTGAAAATGCTGTTGACCCAATATAGATTGGATATAAAGAGAGAAAATGGAGAGGTTTTTTTCTTTTTTAAGAATAACATGACACTTTCAAGTGTATTTTCACTTTCCAAGCACTTTCTCAGACTCCCCTTCTCATCATCTGTCAGGAGTTCAATACATTCTTTATTGACTTAGATAAAGAATAACATTTTATAGGACATGTTACCCTTTGCAAAATTTTAATTCTTCCTAGTTGGCCCAGCTCATTTTGTTCCACTCTTTCAGTGGCACCAGTTCTTTAAGTTAGATGGCTGGATCTATCATAGTACAGCAGTTGCTGTTTCCCCCTTCTTTCTTTAACCCCCAAATCTGAGCCTGCGCTTCTGCTGCTTTACCACTGCTCTCTACCTTTCCCTGTGTTCTCTCCACACCTTTTCTTTTCCACTGCCAGTTTTTCCTGCTCCAAAACCACAGCCAGGTGCCACTGCAGCATGATCACTCTGGCGCAACTCATCATTCCCCTCGTTATACCTGGGGTGCTACATTTCCTCATTTTTCCCCTCTCAGGTTCAGAAACACAGTTTAATAAAGACTCAGCCTTCATGTACTACTCTATCCTGTGTTTAGGAACAGAAGGCCATCCCTGTGCTCTGCCAGCTCTCCTTAGAACCCATGATACATGCTATTTCCTTTAGTATCTCATTATATGTGTCATCGATGTCTTGTTTGGCCTGAAGCCACATGGCAGCCTGACAGGCCTGTGCTGCAGCTTGGCAGCTCCCGTGCAGGGCACAGCTGTCAGCAGCTCTTATCCTCCATTTCAGAAAATCAGCTGGTGCTGGCAAGAGATCATAAGCTGAGGCTAAGCAGTAACTGTGCATCCTTTTGAGCAAAGCAGAAATGGGAAAATCATTCGGGGGTTCATTTTCTGTCCTAGTCTTTTTGGCAGCCCTTTCTCACTGACGGCAAATCTGATAAGCTCCTTCTTTTGTGCTCAGCACTTCCTATAGAACGGGCTTTCCTCCTTCCACCACTTGTTGCAGATGCACAGCACAGTGCTGAGGAAAACATGAAAGGAAGGCTGCTCATTACATGTATGAGCATATGCTGTGCCTGCTAAGGACACACGCTCCAGCTGCTTCTGCAGGCCACTGTCGGGGACACAGGGAATCAGCCCACTGGAGGAGGAGTGGAAGGCTGTCTGTCATGCTGGCTGTCTGTCATGCTGGCTGTCTGTCATGCTGGCTAATGTCCCATTCTACTGTTTCATGTCAGAAACTGTGAGGATCAACTGATGTGAATATAACATTGAAGGACAGAGGACAAGAAGCAAAAAAGGGGAGAAAGGAACAGCAGAGAAAACAAACAAACAAAAAATCCATCAGCAAAGCAAAATAAAAGAAATGAAAATCATGAAGAAATTATTGCCAAAGAATGCTGAACAGCACCACACCTACTTCCTTCCAGAGCACCATGTTGATTTTAGGGATGATTTCTTTACCTCTGTCTTTTATATGCTGTTACTTCAAGAACTGAGCTGGCAACACAGGGAAAGAGGAAATATGACTACCATGCAAGAGCAGGAGATAATGAGTGATGAGGATGAATTCAAGAAAGGGAAAGTGAAGAAGTGGGACTTCTAAGTGCCTAGAGCTGAGACTACCACTGCACTTTACCTGGAGAAGCAGGCACACTGGAAAGGCTCCTCGAAGATAAGTCAGGCCAGGCTTGTCTGTGTGAGAGTGATGTTAGTGAAGATAAGTGGGGTGTTGAGGGAGCCTGGGGCTGGGTGACAATGCAGGAAGGCCGTGGATCTGTGAAGGCACAGAGCAAGCCCAGGGTGGTGGGTGCCAGACTTAGAGATGTTTTGTGGGTACAATTAGTACCCTTAGACAAATAATTGCTCATCAGTGCCAGCAAGGGAATCGCAATCTGGCCCATCACTGTGAGGCACAGGGGGCACATCTGAGTGCCTCTCCCTCTGCTGGTGAGCACATGACCTTCTCCAGGGAAACCTCTACAGGGAAATACACCTGGAACGTCCATTGCTGTATTTAAAGTGGATTCTGAGACCTATACCCAAAGGCAGGTCTATGTTTACATAAAGCATACATAAAGCAGGTGAGAGTGTAGCCTTAAAAGAGAAAACCAGTGCTCCTCCACCAAGACAAAGAGGAGCTGTATAACCAGGCCCATTCTGCCCAGCTGCTGGACTCTCGGAGCTCTCCTTTCAGCCTACTGAAAGCACAGGGTGTGCCCCCTCTTGCATGGGGAGGAGCAGGGAACAGTCCCACAGAGCCTGTAAATGGAAGGCCATCTCTGCTGGGGCTGCAAGGCAAATTGCCAGTTTTGGAAGGAGCTTGTTAAATATTTATCCCTTACAGTAAAGTTGTGATGTGGGATATATTTCTCACCTTGATTATTTCTTACGGGCATTGAACCCACACTGCACTGTGCCTTGCTAGAGGGATGCACTTGAATCCCTGCAGTGTCACCCTGCAGTGACAGCAGCAGTCGAAAGGAAGGCTTGAACAGGTATTTTTTTCATCCTATGAGATCAGTTTTAGACACATGAACTGCTAATAAGACTTGTTTTCTCCCATATAGATTTGTCTCATGTCTTTGCCTGTGCTCTGCTGCCCTCCTTTCTCATACTTTTCACCCTGTGTTTTGTTCAGAAGCCTCGTCTGCAAGCTGCAGGGTCACCTGGGGAAGGAAAGAAAAAGCCAGGACTGCGCAGAGTAACAAATCCCCACGGTGTATGGTCTGCTCCAGTGCCTGGCAGGAGCGCTGCAGAGCATCAGTGTGAGGACTTAGCTGGAAGAGGTGATGCTGAAGCCCTGAAAAAGGCTGTTCCAGCACAGATTCATGACCAGCAGAAACCCCTAGTGCTCAGACACACAGGGATTGATTGCTTCACAATGTTATGCCTCACAGAAATCAAGGTGCTGCTCCTTGAAAGCTGCTGCCTCTGCCAGAACTTCCTGGGAGAGTTTTTTCCATGAGGCAAATTAAAGCAGGAGAAGTCGTATCTGAGTAATGTTCAGGAGTTCTGTTGGTTCTGTAACTCATTATGACAAAGAGTCACAAATGAAAAGAGTTAAAACCTTAGCCATAAGGTGTTTGATTTAGCTGGCCAGGTATTCAGCCTGACCCCTCAAATCCACAGATACTTTTACACAAACTGTCATTATCAACTTATCATTAGCTGCCTGGTGTAGATGCACACGCACACACAATGCTGTCAAGGCATGTTCTCCAAAGATGCACCAACGCCCAGGGCCTCTCAGCCTTTATTTTGTGAAAATCAGTGCCAAAAGGTGACAATTACAAAGATGTTAAAACAAAACAGCCCCTGTAAGCATAGCACTCATTTAATCTCAGTAGGAAAAATGACAAGACCTGAAATCTTTCTCTGCCTCAGTTAAAACCAAGTGCCACAGGGAAAACCCAAGAGAGGAGCTGGTATGAGCCAGCAATATCTTGAGGGAGGCAGGGGTATCAAGTGGAAGAAGCAAGATCATACATCCAATCTACATCTCAAAAAGCCTGTGCATACCTAGATCTCTTTCAAAAAGATATATTTTTATCACTTTGGTATTTCACTTGCAATGAGGGGGAAAAAAAACCTTCAAAATGATTATAGATCTAGTTGGATTTGGGAAAGAACATTAAAGTCTGAGATCATAACTGAGCTTTTCTAACTCAACAGAACTCTCTTGAAACCTTAATTTTGCAAGATACTTAAGCATGTGCTTAATGGTAATCACCAGCTGAAAGCAGTGGGACTACTTGCATGCTTACAATTAGTGGGAATGCTTAAGCACCTTGCATGAATTGAGACCTATTATTCTCAATAGGTGTTGGGAGCCCGTTGGGAGATGAGCTTCTTGTGGCATTCTGCAATTCCTACTTCCCAACTGTTATAATATATACCTGCAAGTTCCCAGATTCTGAAATACATTACTATTATGTCTGTAGCTGCAAGGAAAACTGAGCTGGAGCTTTATAGTCTGTTATTTGTCAGTCTGATTTTTGTCTGCCTTAGCAGAGAATTGTCTCTGAATTTTTTAAGTATTTCCAGGATCTCATAATGATAGTAGGGCTTATCACATTATCCCACAAGAATTAAATATTTACCTGTGCTTTGGGTGGTAGATGTAGTCAACAATATAGGAATTTAATTCTTCAGTTAATGGCAAGACCTAGGGATTGTTCACCGCCTTTATTAAGATCTCAGCAGTGTGATCAGGACATTGTCTATCATTTCCATCACTCCAAAGCACACCATCTGCCCTGACAGGCAGAACTGCCATGGCTCAATCCTGCCACTACTCTTCCTTGACATTTCTGGGGAATCATCAAGGGATACTCTGAGAGCAGCTGCCAACATGTCTTTGACAGGCCACTCATGTTTTTTGGGTTTCTTTCTTATTCAGCTCTGACTGTGCCACTTCAACGAACTCCAGACATCAGTCTGAGTCATAAATAAGTAAACTGAAAAACATCGGGAAAATCTAAATGACTCAGAGCCTGACAGACACAACGTGTTTTAAATTCACCCACTCGAGGTGTTGCAGGTAAAGCAGCAACTGCTACTGGCTCATGCTGGGCATCACCCTGCCTCTGTGCTGTCAGAATCATCAGGAGAAAATTCTTCATCTCCAGCCAGCAGAAAGGCTCTTCTTAATCTTCTCAGATGATGGCCTGGCTTGTCTTTGTTCCAGGCTGATACACTCTAATTCAGTCTGTTTGGGTCTAATCCAAAGTTCTGAGGAAAACTGCAGCTAAATCGGAGTTCAGTGGGCTATTTCTGATGAGGCAAGAGTGAAAAAGAGTACAACACTCCAGATCTTCCCATCTGCCACTGCCTCCCCATTCACTGCTCTGTTCAAAGTTCTGTCCTTTTACTGAAGTAGGCAGCACCTGAAAAGACTGGTACTTTTCAGAAGTTTGGGTTTTTTGTCATGAACTCTGTGATTGGATGAGCGTGGCCACAAATGTGCAGAGCTGGGGGAACAGACTGAGTCTCCCAAACTAAAGGAAAGCAGGCACTGTGTCACTGAACAAAGACCTAGGGCAGACAGAGGTGGGGTTTTTCTGCACCTCACAGCTGCTATTTACAGGAAGTGATGACTGCAGATGAATCAAAGTCTTTTTTTCTCTCCATCTTGGATAACAACTAGTGATGACTTTTGGACTGAAAGTTCACATTCTCATGAATTCATATAAACTAGAGCAGCACAGTTGGAGATGTTACTCCACCCCAGCCAGCTGATGGCACCCACATTCCTTTGTAGTCCCCGATCCTTGGCGTGGGGAGGGTTGGTTTGGGTTTCACAGGAGCAGGCAGTGAGGAGGTTGCTGTGATTCCTTCAGGCAGTGAGGCATCCCATCACCAGCACGTGGTGAGGAGCAAGAAGCTCGCTGGGCTCGTTGCTGTGTGCCCTGTGTGTCTCCTGAGCTGGGACAGGATGTGACCAGCAACCGGGGTGTAGTGCCCAGGCAACTCTCATGCCTCAGCTCTGCACAGGAAATTCTTACCTGGGTGCTCAACAGCAGCAAAGGGGACAGAGCAGGACTGAAAGTCTGTCCTTTGTTTTTAAAGTTAACAAAACCTAGGCACAGAAAAAAGCTGTGTTTCATACTGTGCTGGCTTATGTTACAGCAGAGCAGTCAAATCCACTGTGAATTTAAGTGATTGGTGTACCCTCCATCTCCAGGTATCTTCACCAAATCTTAGAACAGGAAAGAATATCCAACTGTTTCTGCTCTGCCAAAGTTAACTATTATTGCAGCATGGAGATATAATATTAATTTTGTTCCAGTGAAATTGGCTGGCATATGTGTTTCTGTGAGCCAGGCAACAGGTCATTACTGAAATAGCAAAACAAACCTGTTCACCAGTCTTGGTCCAGCACATTGCATTTAGATTTTAAGATCATAACTGTTGGATACCTCTCCTGCAATAATGTACAAGACCCACTCTGCCAGAAGCTATATTCTTTCATAAAATGACTTTGCTGTATCTTCCTTTTCCAGACCCATCTCAATATAACAAAATTTAACAGTCCTGCAGACAATGCCAAATATCTTTCATTCATAATTAAGGTGAAGGCAAGTGGTACAAATCTCTAATTATCTTTTATGTCCTATTTATTCTCTAGTGAATTATTAAGTAATGATTTATAGCCCAAATTCCACATGTGTACCTGCTAATTCAGGGGGAAAAATATCAGCCCTTCATGCTCATTCAGCTAATGGGCATTGCTAATTGAAAAAATGTTCTTTGCACATATCACTAACTTTCCAATCATTTACTTGTAGAGAAGTTTGAAAACTGAAAAATAAAAAAAACAAAGAGAGAGAGAGAGAGATTCAGTGGAACTTTGGAAGCTGGGTATGGTGCTATGCTAAGTTCTCCCTCCCCTATGCAGGCAGCAGGCAGAAATCAGTGACTGAAATATTCTGTCACCTCACTTTAGTTTCTGCCAAAGTAGGACTTGTCAGGAACAACAACTGAAGTTTGAAAGCAGAGGTTCTATCCCATGTATTCCTTCCAGTGCTCACTGTGCTTCCTGCAGGCAGGATATTTTATGCAGTGGTGTGTCTTTCTTTTTTTCTTGCTTTCTTGTTTACTTTCTATTTTTCTATTTCTTTCATTTTTTTCTGTCTTTCCTTCTTTTTCCCCACCTCTCTCTCTTTCTCTCTCTCTCTTCTTTCTTTCTCTCTTTCACATAATTGAATTTTTCCTGCAAAAGAGGTTTCCCTCTCAGAACTAAGGCTGCCTCCTGTGCTGGATGAAAGTCCTTGCACGAGTCCCGGCTCCATCCTGAGCCACTGCTTTTGTATAAGAACTGGTGCTTTGATAGTAGCAAAGAAAATACCTGAGCACCACAAAGCCAGAAAAAGCAGAATCAGAGATAACCTGCTGCAAGAGCTGCAGTACCAAACCCTGTAACTTTTCTTGCCTGCTTTTATTTTTTTAATGTCTTTTGTTTTTTTCCAAGGTTGTTGTGGTTTAACCCCAGCCAGCCCCAGCCCCTCAGTGAGATCGGGGAGGGAATCAGAAGGGTGAAAGCTGGAAAACCCCTGGGTTGAGATAAGGAGATTTTAATTGGGAAGGCAAAAGCCATGGAATGAATTCCCTGCTTCCCACGGGCAGGCAGGTGTTCAGTTATCTCCAGGAGAGCAGGGCCACATCCCACGGAATGGTTACCTGGGATGACAAACACATTCACTCCGAACAATTCCCCTTCCTCCTCCTTCCCCTCACTGCAGGCATCCTGTGCAGGATGTGATATGGTCTGGAACATCCCTTGGGTCGCCTGGGGTCACCTGTCCTGGCTGTGTCCCTTCCAAGTCTCCTGTGCATCCCCAGTGTCCTTCCCAGCACGGCCCTGCAAAAGCAGGAAAGGCCTTGGCTCTGTGTGAGCCCTGCTCAGCAAGAACAGAAACATCTCCATGTTATCAATCCTGTGTTCAGCACAGATCCAAAACACAGCCCCACGCCAGCCCCTGGGAAGAGCCTCTCAGCCCAAATCAGCTCACAGGTTGAAGTAACTTTTCTTCTGTGGGTTCTGCTCTGTGGACTGTGAAGTCAGAAAGCCTGGCTCTCTCTGAGATGCATTTTTGTATCCTCTTTTTTATACCCTAAAAATCAGTTGTTTGGGTTGAAACTACCACATATTTTTATGTTCTGACAAAGCAGAAAGGAGCCTCAAGATCTAAAACCATTCTGCCTTTCTTTCTAAATCTCACAGACTTTGGAGAGCTGATTTATAGTTTTTGACCTCTCGTAGCTGGCAATATTGAGAATCAGTCCTGAGGACCCTGCCCACCCTTTCCACCATTCCCTAGAGCATCTGTGCAGACTTGGGGCAGGATGGCTGCTTTGCACACTTGCACCCCTCTCTACCTACCCCTGGATATTAATTAGCATCTGATAACTGTTGTGTGAGCTGACACAGGCAGGTAACTGGAGCAACCACAAACTCACAGCTGGAAAGCAAAGAGTAAATTGATTTCTGTTACCTCATGAGCTGGGGGAGTCCCAAAGCCACCCCTGGGCAGTGGAGACAGAGGCACCTTAAACTCAGCCGCTGCTGCTCACGATGGGCTGTCACCATTCCTCCACTTCTCACCCACTCCTCCACTTCTCACCCACTCCTCCCAACACACGTGCTCCCCACCAAGCAGCTGTGGAGGCTCCTACAAGGATTGCTGCTCCCTGGTTTGATTTGTGCTCAGGCAGCCCCTGCAGCTGAGACAATGCCAATCCATCCACCTCTAGAGAAGCAGAGCAGAAGTTTGTCGCACATACCTGTGTGTGGCATGACTCTGGAGCTGTCACTCAGGTGCTGCCCTCACTTAGATCTTGTTTTTCCTGTTGCATTTGGCTGCCATGTCCACACGCCCAACCCCAGCCTCGCAGCCACCATGGATTTTGTGCTGTATGATGTGATTATGACCTAAATGAAGCCTGAAAAACTACTCTAGACTGAGAAGAAAAAATAGAGGAACAAGTATTGCTTTGCCAACCCCTTGGTTAGGAGTAGAAAAACAGACTATTAAGTACATAATATTTTTCTGACCCTAAACTTTATAATAATTTCACTTCTCAATTGACTCAGCATAATTTTCGGAGAGGAAAAGAAAAGAACTAAAGTTTTAAAATTTAATTTAAAGAAGAGAATTACTCAGTTCATAAAGTACCATACATTAACCTCGTTGTCTGCTTCAGGAGTGTAACCTCTAAAGTTGATTCAAAGGTAACCCGAATCCCCCCTGTGAGGACTATTCATATCCATTAATTGTTGCAATGCAAGACACTGTAGGTTCGAGCTGGTTGCCAGTTCTTCAGTATCTGAAACGTGCTCTCAGCAGAGTGGAGGACAGCACTGGGACTCATTTAACTCTGACTTTCACATTAATTTTGCTGTGCTGTGAAGAGCAAAGACAAAATCAATGTCCATCAGTGATTATGCAAGGTAAAATATCTAGTGATATTGAATACCAATGGCAGTGGTGAGCATTAAACTTACTTAAGGACTGTGCAGTTGACAAAGCCATTTATTCCAGTTTCGCTTAATTTTCAGCGATGCATGGAAGTTTAGAAAAATATAACAATTACAGTGAAAATACTAGATTGCAGTTCCTGGCAAGTTAGACTTTAAATCAACAAAAAGTATTATATATATATATGTAATTTTGCAGTGCGCAGGTCAGGGGGGGTTTGAATCATGCAAGGACTGAATCTCTGCAGAGAACATTTTGTGACCAAGAAACTGGCCTCTGTCACAGCTGCATTATTTCTGGCATTGGATCACTCTGTGGCTTCAGTGCTCAGAGTCTGGGCAAAAAAATGCAGCTAATGTGACAGCTCTCCCACACCAGTCCTCTTCCCTCATTTTCCCCAATAAGCCACCTCTGAAATCCTCACTGAGCTAATGGGACTTTATCAGATGTCATCATAAAACTTTGGAATTACAGCAACAACAAACTGAACGTGCACAGGAATTTCTACTGAGAGTTGTTATGAACATTGCTGAGGTTTTCCCCTCAGATTCTCATAAAATCATTTGTCTTTCTTCCCTGAAATTTCCCTATTATTGTTCCAATACTATTGCTTATGTCCCACATTCATCAGAGCTCTTAAAGCACAGTATTTACCCTGGTAAAAAGATAAGTGATAGCCCAGTCCTCCTCTCATGTAAACCACTGTCATCTAATCAGATCTACTATGCTTAATAGTGTCATTAATATTGAATTTCAATGGAAATTATTTTGTGTTATCCCTTTCAAAGAACTTTTAAGATGATAAATATCAACTGAACGGAAAAATATTTTGAAAAGCAAATCTCAATGGCTATTTAGTCTTGTTTTACCCATGGAAAATAAAGGAAGGTGGGCAGCTTAGAGACATAAATTGGTGTAAGGAAATCAAACATGTTGCTAGTTGTTTTGAGAAAAATGTTTAACCAACCCTCCTTAGCAAAGCACAGGTTTTGGAGCAACAAGTCAGGAGAACAACAGCAGCCAGTTTTGGTTGTCTCCAGGCAAACACCAGCAGAGAAGCTGAGAACCATCCTTCCAGAGTGCCTTTTACTGGGTTCTTCCAGCAGCACCCAGGAGGTAACTGGCACCCAGCAAGTGGTGAAATGTTTATCAGTTAAGCCAGTTCAGTGTTGGAACAGCTTTGCAAAGATGGTATTTCAAGATGCTCTTGATTTACAGGCTGTAAAGGGTAAAGCAGACACACTCAGTGCCTGGTCAAGTTGCACTTTCTTTAAGAGACAGTGCACAGAGTGTGGCCAAGAGTGTTTTTTTGCTGTAAAGAAATCCAGTGCAATAAAGAAGCACAAAGAAATCCTGAGGAAGCAAATGAGTCCTCCCCAAAGCAAAGACTAAGCTCCCAGCAGTGGTGAATGCATGAAGAACCAACAGCCAAATGAGAAATGCCACTAAAAGGCTCCAATAAATGATTATGTCTTTGATTTTCCTGTTTCTCAAGCTGTAATCAATATTCACTGGCTTTGACGTATAATACAATCTTGTTCATAAGACACAGAGGAAAATGAAATAAGACTTACACAAACAAAATCTTAAAGACATAAGCCACAAGGAGGATGGAATTTCCTTCTTATCTTCGGTTTACACTTTGTCCTTTATTCTGGCACCAAAATTGTTAACTAATTACATTCTTTCTTTGAAAAATTCTCACTGAATATTTATTTCTATTCCAATGACACTACTTTTTTTTTTTATTTTGCACCTAGCCATAAAAGACCAGCAGTGTTTGATCACATTAATCTCTGCAGTTAAGCAGACAATAAACCCCCCAGAGCCTTTTTTGTCCCACAACTGTTTCGCTGTTTGAGGGAGCATGGTTTTCCAGTGCACTGTGTGTGCTGCACCAAGGATGCCCCTGAGCCTGGACTGTGATCAGCCCTGGCAGAAAATGCATCTGGCCCAGCTGTCCAAGCCCAGAATGTCTTTAAAGTGTTACAAGGTTTACTGTACAGATCTGCTTAAAAATTGAGTTTAACAGGAGCTGAGTCAGAACCTCCAAGTACAGCTAGAAAATGACAAAGCAAATGAAAGTAAAGAGGGGAAGAGACAAAGGCTGACACTGGGATAATAATTAGCTATATTCAGGGAATGATACATCTACATTGAAATTGCTGGCCACGGTTATTTGATGTTAATACTTTTTAATTGCTCATTTATTGGTAAAGCACACTGATATTACTGCCTCTGAGTTCAGACACTCAGACACAAAGTGCCTTTCCCGAAGTGACAGTCAGTCCCAGAATCAGAAGTAAGACCAGCTCTCCTGCCTCCAAATGCCATGCCCAATTAACTGCACCACAGCTCCCCACAGGAACGGAATCTGTGCTCATACAGGATAATCTGTGTGCATGCTACTCAAGGAAATTAAAGTGCAGCTATAAATCTCAGCTAGTAGCTGCTGTCTGGCCAGCTGCCCAAATTAAGGCCAGAGGTGTCCTCACTATGAAGGAAAATATTTGCTGCTTGTAAATTGATTTTTGTTTCTTCTTCCAAAGGAAAAAAAAAAAAAAAAAGGCAGCCACATGTATCCAGCCTTCTCAATTTAAAATGTCACACAATACAGCCTCCCAATCATTCAGGTGACACTCTGAGTTTATCTCATGTGATGCATTGTGAGTTCAAGGGACACACCAAGGACAGTTCAGTGACATGTTAATTATAGCTCCAGCAAGAAAATCCAGTTTCAAAAAAATGCTCTGTGGGTATGTGTATCCCTTTAGAAGGACAGGAGACCAAGGAGATTGTTCTTTTGTTCTCCTCTGAGAAGAACCATTACACACCTTTCAGCAACCAAAGAGGTAACAACCTTGACAATACACACTTAGCTCAAATCCACTCGCTGAAAAAAGCCTGGAGAGTGTCAATAGAAATATATATACAATAATTACACTGATGGTCCTGTGCTGTTCAGCTCGGGGCTTTTGAAATGGAGATTAGTGGCTGAAGATGATAATGTTCAGGTTCAGGATGTGGCTTTTCAAAAAGTAGTTTTGAAAATGAATGCAGTGTGAAGCAGGTTCATTGGTTCAGATAATTCTGAATTATATCTCTTCTGTGAAGGGAGCAATTGGACTCAACTTCTGTTATTATTAGTCAGAGCACTTATGCCCCTGCTGCTGAAGAAAAGTTCATAAACTCAGGTTTGCCCGAGATGGATGAGCCATAATATGCTTATCAGAAGTTACCTACTGTTTTATCTTTCATTACACATTTGCAGTGTTTCATTTTTCTGTAGCCACACTAGGCTGTTAATGAAGATGGCCAAATGGATCATGTCAAATTGTGTCCCCATTTATATAAAAATGTAATATGTCACCATATAAGAAAAACAATTCTCATGCCAGCTTATCATCACTGTTACTATCATCTGCAAGGGTTTCTGCAAGTGTCTTTATCAAAAAGGTCTAAGGACAACTAAATTCTCTCAGAAGCATATTTCTGTCCCTTCCAAACTGATGGCAGATTTTTAACTACTGGCAGCAATAAAACAAATTTCTTTCCAGCACATTATTTCTACTGAAAGAACCTTCCAAGCATGTAGTTTCCCTAATGTTTGACAGTCATTCCTGCATCATAATGCAGAGGGAAATGTACTGGATCATAATATATACACACCTGAGAGGATGGCTTTAAGCTGCTGGGTCTGGGGGTCAGTCACAGTTTAGCAGTGGCAGCATGGAATTTGGTTTGCTTTGGGAGACCTGAGTGAGGATTTAGGCTCAGAATTGAGAGGTTTTCCTGTCCTGAGCTCTGAGTTGCTCCTTAGGTCAGCTACAGGGATCCCAGCTCTGACAGAAACAAGCTCAATGCCTCCAGCAACATCTGCTGTATGCACTAAATGTGAGATGAAGAGAGAATGTTGCCCTGAGCCCCACTGCTAAATCTTGTATCACATTAGGAAGGTATTCAAGAGACAGCAGATGATGAAATTAGTTGGTATTATTAATTTAATAACCTGTCCTCCATTTCAGGCTACCCCACCAATGCTGCTGTGTTCTTTGTAATGCACATCTTTAAAAATCCATTTGTTTCATTATGGTGTCCCCCCAGTGAACAGAGCAATAATGCTAAAAGGGTTTGTGTATTGCTACTTATCTTAAACTACTGCAGGTTTTGCTGAATGAATGGGGAGAGATTTGGATGTGACTTTGGAAATTAGATTTAATAAATTGTCAGTCCCTCATTTCAGTGAAATGTTTGCCAGAGATGAATATTTGCTATCACCAGTACTTGCACCACATCTCAAGGGCAGAACTAACACATGCTTCTAACTCAAACTGACATAAATTGCAGGAAGAATCCCTTCAAAAATAAAGGGCTGAAGGCCATGCCATAAAATGCCTCTCCTGCTTCCTACTCTCTGTGTCTCATCTTCCTGGCAAGGTGAGCTTTCTGACAAAAACTCCTGTGAGGGCAGCCAGGAATGCAAAAGAGAAAAGTACAGTGGGAGTCACTGACATTCCTGTTCCCAGCTGGTGCAGTTACTCTGGGTAGGTGCCCAGCCACCCACTAGGTTTGAAAATAACACACAGCCCAGGGTTCTTGCACCTTTTCTTAGTACAAGAACGGAATAGCCAATGTTCTGAAGCATTAGCTCGGAGAAAGTTCCCAAGTTATGCCCTGTGCCTGGCTTTCCTCTGTACTTGGGAGCTCAGGGTAAGTCAGGTGTCAGTGGATTACAGAGCTAGCCAGGACCCATGCACACATCTCTGTCTTTGCAGGAAACAGCTGGGTGCCCGTCACTTGTGAGGCCCCACAAAGCACAGCCTCTAGGGAGCTGACAAACATTCTGCTTTACCCACTGGTTATTTGCACATGGATCTCACAGCCCAGATCGTTCGCTTTGACAAGAGCTGGGCTCCTGAAGGGTGTTGGTTTCAGAGACCCTTAAATATTCCCAGTATCCCTTATCTGATGTGATACTTCCCTCTCACTTCCTGCTTATTATTCCAGTAATTTCAGCCTTGCCAGAGAGTGTTCCAGCACGGCTGATCCCAGAGTAACACTTCACACTGTCAGTTTTCTTCACACAACTGGACCCAACCGAAAAATACGTGGACCAGCTGCATTTATTTTCCCATGTGCTACAGTGCCTAGAACAGCTTTTGTTCAGTGAAGATCTTGGGTGTGCCCTCGCAGCCCAGTCATGGAAGCTTTCTCTCCCCTGACTGTCAGGTGAAGTCACCCAAGGACAGGGGTCCCAGCACGTGTACAGCCCCTAGAGTCATTTTTCACCTCATGTACAACATAGGCTGGGGCATAAAGAAAAATCAACTTGGTCCCTCTCAGAAGATATACTTAGTTTTTAACTTTGCAGCTGTAATGGTGACTGTATTAATAGGCATAACCAAGGATGTAACCAGTTATCCACAGAAATTAGTGTTATTTTCATCGAATATCCTGAGTTGGGAGTGACCCACAAGGATCAGCCAGTCCAACTCCTGGCCCTGCACAGGCACCCCAACAATCCCACCCTGTGCATCCCTGACAGCGGTGTCCCAACCCTTCTGGAGCCCTGGCAGGCTTTTAAAAACAGAAACAGAAACTAGAATTATTAAAATTAAAATGAAATAAATGTGGAAGTCTTTTTCTGCTAATCTGGTATGCTGTGGCCTTAGCTCCAGGGAGCAGCTCTGGGAAGGAAGAAGTGGAAGAAGGCGTTCAAAGCAGGGCTCATGCCCAGAGAGAGCCCCCTTGTCACAGCCCCCACCTGGCCATTTCCCACCTGGCTTCAGGCAGCAGGGCTCAATTTTTGCTTAATTTCTGCAGGGTCTTTGTTTCCACACTGCAAGGAGATGTTGGCTCTGGTGGCACCTAAAAGAATGGTCTGGAACCTCGGAAAAGCAACATTGCTCCAGGTCCAACCAGCCCTGCCATGCAACAGCAAGAGCACATGAGCAGCTTTATGTGCAGGGATTATGTCTGCGCAGGGGGGCTCCAACAGCAGCACCTCACAGCTCCAGGTTTTCTGTTCCTGGAGAGAAATTTGCTCTTTTTTCCTCAGTAGAAAAATATGTAGGTAAGCTGAACAATGCCTCTTCTTCACAGGAATATATTAAAAAAATATTCAAGTACTCAAGCATTTGTATATTATTTGACCAATACTTTCACTTCTTTACACCAGGAGTGGAATCCTGGGCTGGAGGAAGGCACCAGCAGGTCTGTGGTGGTGTGGCTGCAGCAGCACCAAGACCGGGGATGTAACGCCTGGCTTTGCCAAGGACATGTCACAGCTGAGGTCCAAGGGCACTCATCCCTCACGTGGGGATGGGCTCTCCCCACAGGCACGGGCAGGGACTCCCCACCAGGGCTCAGCCTCTTTGCCAGACGAGCATCTGAGGAGCTCTTGGGCTGCTACATTTGCATTTTGCCCTCTGTGATCTCAGTTCGTGCTGTTCTCAAACTTCACATTCCCACCATGAACTGCTGTGCTTGTAAGCTGTTCTTTTAGGCAAGTATCAGAGGTTGGGTTTATTTTTATGATTGCCACAAGTTCCAGGTTGCATAAGCGTGTGCAGCGGTATTTTCACTCAGGGGACTCTGCTCTTTCCATTTTGGAGAGGATCTCTGTCTACCACCCTTTGTGGAGAGGCAGCACAAACTCTGGGTCCTTTGTAAGCCCACTGAATATCTCACAAGGTGTACTGACCTTGAACCAGGCCTTTACACAAATACAAACCCAGCAAAGGTGTCATTCACGCAGTTACAGTGGGCCAGAAGTGATAGAAGAAGTAACTTCTCATCTTATTTTACATAAAAGTAAGATACACACAAATATATTATTTCCTGCATCAGCTGTAAAATGTACAGTTCTTGTTTGTGCTTTGCATTTTGCGCCAACAATTTCTTTTCATTATTGACAGAATATTTACTTTTGCAGAAAAAGCACTTGGTACAAAAGGAAATAGGCAAATGGCTTTTGATGCTGTATTATTGTTTGTGAAGCTCCAAAACACAAAGCAACAAGAAGGAACTGTTTTAATTTGCAAAGAATTCCTTGAGTGATTACTTTGTTTTCCTGCAATTCCGATCTGCCAGCTTGGAAATGGCTATTTAAAGGTTTGTGAGGGTTGTCAGCATCATTTAAGAACTGCATAGCTTTACATTAGTGGTAGGTGCTTTCACAGTCAGCTTGTATCTTGACTGTTTAAATCTCCTACTTTTACCAGGCAACACAGATACCTTGGGATAGATTTTCCACTTGGCTGAGGCTTGAAATCCTTTTCTGGTGGTGTAAGTTGCCTGGTAAAATGTGTGCCTATTAAATAAATTGCACCCACAGTCCAATGAATGGTGCAAAAATGTATATCCCACAAGGTTTTAATAATTAAAAACCCCTTTAAATACCAAGCCAGCTTATTGCTTTTGAAATTCGTTCACTTTCCCTCATGGATCACATTTTGACAAAATGGACTTTTTCATGCGTAATTTTAATTTTATCTTGTTGAAGTCACATTTTCAGCTGAAAAGGTTTAAAGGGAAAAGGTTCAAACCAGCTCCAGCCAGAACATTGCAATCTCAGTGATAAGGCCATCAGTCTGTTAGCATCACCTTCAAGGACTGAACTTATTTCTGCTGTTAAGGAGGGCTGAATTCAACATTCAAACCAACATAAGTCAGTGTGATTAATATCTGTGGAGAAAGGACATTTCTCCCCAAGGAACCTTTGCTGGGTGGGTCCCAGGGAGTTCTGATGAGTTGGGGGTGTTTATAAAATAGTCCCCACGAATACCCCTGCTTCATTTGGTTTCAGTGTATGACGAGACACCTCAGAAACACTTCCATGCAATTTCACCTTATGAGTGGAATGACACCTTTCATGTACTGACAGATCAGCCGAGGGCGTCTGAAGATGCCCAAATTGCAGATTTCTCAAGATCCACCTGAAGGGTTCTTTAAAACTATAAATTCTTGGACACTGTCACCACAGGCTTTGATACAGCCTGACATTAATGCTTCTCCTGCCTTTCCCCTTTCTTTTGACTATTAACAGTCCCTTTTTTTGTTTTACATAACACCTGCCCAACAGGATGCAGCTCACATGAACTTACCATCTCCATGGAAAAAAAAAAAAAAAAAAGAATTTTTCCATGGGGTATTCTGAGATACCATCTGTTCCCCAAATGGGCATTAAAAAATCCTATTGGATCCTTGGAGTTTTTTGATTTAATTATTGTGTCATCAATCCCCCAATTCATAAACAAGGGCAGCTTGTTTTTTGTCTGTTTTTTTTCTAATGAAGTCACAGTTCCTCTTTTTTCATAAATGATGCTGTGGAAACATTTAATGAGGAGAGAGAATGCGTTCATAATACCATGCTTATCTAGAATACAATAAATTGAATAACTTTATGCAGAAAAACACTGATTTTCTTTTCAATTCCAAGCTTCAGTCCAGAGGATTTGTCGGACCAGGTCTCATTTTGGCCAAATTGAATTACAAGGGGCAATAATTTGTGACGTGGCTGCACATTCTGTGTGTGTGAGGCTGAGGTTTGACAGTGCTGATGGCACAGGAGCACACATGGAGGACGTGATGTGTTTGAGAAGCCTTCAGGGATGATCTCCTGCCTCAGGATGCAGTTCAGAAGAGATTTTTTTATGCCTTGTGCTATTTGTAAGCAGCAGAAAACTTAACAAAATTGGATAGAGCTTGTTCTAAGAGGCTGCACAAAATTTATGACAGCCCATGATGAAAAGAGATGGAATGGACAGGGATGTTTTTTCCAGGAGTCCCATGGAGCAGCAGGAGGCTGGAGAAGAGGCTGCACCAGCTCTGTGCAAGGCAGAGCAGACACCTGCTTTGGTTCAGCTTGTTTGATGGAGAGGACATCTTGCCCAGCACTGTTTCCCAGCACTTCACTCTTTGACCTTTTCCTTAGCGTTTTTATGTGCTCCCTAATGCTCTACAGCACACAAGCACAGGGATCTCATTCCCTGCTTGTGCTATAACAACGAGTTTGTTGTTTCTATTAGATCAATTCATAACATAAAATGTAGCTTATCTGTGAAAGCTTTGCCTATATTGCTTTTTGGGAAACTGGCTTAACTGGGCTGAATTTGGGTGCAGATGCAAGCTCAACACACAGTACAAAGGTTTCCAGGCAGAGCCATACCTGGAAGATCTGTCCTGTGTTTTACTGTAGCTTCTGTACACATCTTGTCTAAAGTGAAAATCAAAATATTTTACTCCACTGGTTGGTAAAAGTGGAGAGTTCTAAACGAAAAGAGACAGAGAAAGAAAATAATAATAATAGCTGATCAATGGGCAGCAACAGTCTGAAAGGCTTGACACTGGTCACTCTTGATGTGTGGGATACAGTGAGTCAGGGATATTGAATGTCAGCTTGCCCAGCAATGCCCAGCACTGGTCTGGTCATAATAACAAAATACCAAATGAAATGCCCAAATAAATCCAGGCCGGTTTGGCTTTGAAACAAAAGAGACCAGGCATTTTTCTTTGCTTCTTGGCAGCAGATTTTTGCAATGCCTTCCACTGTCACTGTCTGACACAGGACTTGCCTCTGCAGTGGACGCAGCAGCAGAGCAAGGGAAACAGGGCATGGCAGGGCCTCCCATATCCCTGCAGAGGGATCAATTTCAGGCCTGCTACACCACCAGCCTCAAAGAAAGGGTGATCACCTACAGTTCCTGGGGGCACATCCATGGAATAAAAAGAAAATGGACAGACCACGTCCATTAACTCCAATTAATGCAATAAACCTCCCCTGGATCTCGTTCAATTTTAAGCCCAGGTGTGTAGCACTTTTCCTTATCAGCCTTTCCTTCAAACCATTAGAAGGAGTCTATGTCTTTCTTTCCCCACAAATGGAGATTCTACACAAATGTGGTCCCACAGCAGGAAACTATACAGTATGCTATAAAGGAACCTTTTATCAAACTTAAAAGGATTAATGCATTTCTTTCAGCAAAAGCTCTGCATGTCTCCCAACTCAAGCAGTTTATAAAAGGAGAAGGATTTTTGTTTAAAATGCAGGTAAAGCCCAATTATCCAACGTGAAATCTCAAGCTGTTTGTTTGGGATCAAAATTGAATGTCAGGGAAGCAGCTCCCTCAGTACCATGTCCTAGAATGTCAGTGCATGCATTTTGTGGACAAGGAAGCCGCTGGAAAAGGAGAAAGATTCTGGTGTTTAACATCTCCAGCCAGCACTGTCTGCAGCTTTTGGGCAAGAGTAGCTGAAGGGCAACAAAGCACCTTGTCCAACAGAGCCTGCCATGATTTCAATTTTCATAACGAAGGATGTGAACAGCCCTTTTCAGAAAATCTTTTACCAGCTGTTTGTCTCTGGGCTTTTCAGACCAGTAAAATTAAAATTAGTATTGATTTCTTGTCATTGTTACAGGACCACAGCCCACGGAAGTGCTGGTGGGGCCCTTGTGGCACTGCAGAGCCAAGGGTGGACACGCAGCTCTGCCACACCCTGCTGTGATGGCTTCAGGAGTTACTTCCCCAGCTGCCCTCCCTGCCCCATCTGCAGTTCCCCACCCCTACAGCAGAAGGAAAAGCTCAGCCTTCAGCCACTGCGGTTCAGAGCCTGATGTTTTAAGACAAACCTCTCATTTTGGCTGCGCAGATCAAATGTCCTGACTCAAGAGCCATGCTGATGGTTTAACATTAGTGTTTGCTTCCCCTTTCAATCCTGAAAGTGCTCCCAATAGCAGAGGCAGATATATTTTTGCCTCAGAAAAGCAGCTCTCAGGCTGTGAGATATAGAACTCAGTCTTTAATCAAAGCTGGAAAGTTTTAACAAGGGGCAAAGTCAACAAGGCAGAAGGTACCCGTGCTGGGGGCACAGCCACAGCCAGAGGCACGGCCAGAGACACGCTAACAGCAGCAACCACCCTTATATACCCCTGGGCACTGCATCAGCTAATTACATATTTATGAACCATTTTTCATAGTGAAACCCTTTCTGAACTCATTAACACGGCTCCTCCCCTGTCCCGCCCTTTTAGAGCAAGTGCACTTGTCTTCGAGGGCAGTTGTTGCTTCCCGATACATTCCAAAGGTTTCGATTCCCTCATTGCTTGGATGTCACCTGATTACAACAATCCTATCTCAATACAACATTCGTGTTAAAAATAGCTCTAAACCCCAGTGAAATTCAACACCCAGTCCCGTCCCCTTACAACAACAAAACCACTCCCACAATGCAAACATTACAATGCACATAACAACAAAGCCACTCCCACAATGCCAATATTTAAATGCACATAACAACAAAACCACTCCCACAGAGCCAACATTAAATGCACATAAAACAAAACCACTCCCACAATGCCAACATTACAATGCACATAACAACAAAGCCACTCCCACAATGCCAATATTTAAATACACATAACAACAAAACCACTCCCACAATGCCAACATTACAATGCACATAACAACAAAGCCACTCTCACAATGCCAACATCACAGTGCACATAACAACAAAACCACTCCCACAGAGCCAACATTAAATGCACCTAACAACAAAGCCACTCTCACAATGCCAACATTACAGTGCACAACACTTCTGCAAAACCCAACACTATAAAATGTGCTTTTCACACAGGCCGTGACACGTGCTCAAACTGCCGGGGAAGGTAATATTCTGAATAGCACATTGCTACCTTTTAACTTGACTCCTTACAAAATTGAGGATTATATCACAATTACGTTAGAGAATTATATGCATAAAGAGCCGTAACCAGAGAGTTAAAATCTTGCCTTGACATTGAATCTAAAATTAAAAACAAACAAGACAAATTGTAGCCTGAACGGACTCCTACATAATTTGGAATTTCAATGCATTACTTTGCTGTTAATCAAAGTCCCCTTTCTTTTAACCTCAAGTGTTTGGATGTCTCTCCTGTCTGAATGTCACCACGAGGCAGCACGGAAGGTCGCGCGAGCGCCCGGCTCTGCACGGCGTGTCCTTTATCAACGTGTGCCACTTGTTCTTTCCAGGCAAGGGGAGCACTCAGCACGGCTCACCTTCTTGAAACCACAAGATTTGCTTTTAATACATTTCAATTAAATCTGGAGGGGGTTGACAGGCTCCATGAACCCACCTTGGGGAGCGCAGTGGGGACGTGGGAGCTGTGAAATGCCACTGTGTGCAACTGGGCTGCGTAACTGCGACATGTGTAAAGTGGGACCCCATTTTTGGGGCTGGAATACAGGATATTGGCCCCTCAAGAGGCACTTTGTTGATAAGGGGGTATAAAATAATGTCAATATTTGAAATTAAATGTCAAATTGGCCCAGAATATTCTGTTGCCAGCGTTACCAGGGCTAGGTATTGCACTTCCCCTGGCGTCTCTAAGACTGATGGTGCTCACCAGGAGTGCATATCAGCTTCCCCTCTGAATCCCAGCCACAGTGCTGGTCACAAGGAGGAGACCAAGAAATGGCTCAGCTGCTCCTGCCCTGGCCTTGCCATGGTATGTGAGAATAACAGCGGTGCTGCCAAAACCAGGTGTTGAACTGCTGGAGTCATTTCAAACTGCTCTCTTCTGTTCCCCAAGTAGCCTGTTAATCAACCAGTGACCCCCTTGTTCTTTTACCTCTGCAGACATTATTTGAGTATCACCTCAGTTATTGTGATTATTCACTAACCCCAAAACTCCTACGACCTTGTGTGCCTCATCATGTGCTTTTCCTCTCAGTGCTCGGTCAAGCAGCCTCATCACTCACCACTGAAATGTTTTATGCCCTAGCAGATTCCTGATTCCAGAGATGAGGGATGGAGAGGGCAAGCCAAGGAAGGGATCTCACTCAGATCCTTTGTTACCTTGCTTTGCCTTGGCCTTTCAGTACAGGAAACTCACAAGCACCTTTTTAAAAAAAATAATTATTTAATGATTCTACTTATTAATTTATTTTTTAAAAACATTTACAATACTGGGGTGCTATAGCATCATGTATATGCAAAAAGTGAATGTACCTACTATAAAGTGTCTTTTGAGCTTTTAATGGTGTCCCTTAGACATCCCTGTTTAAAATGTGCCTATAACTGCATTAAACATGGCAGGGAAATAGGGCGAGCTCAGACGTTCGGGGTTCCCACTGAGTGGTGACTTTGGCACATCCAAGCAAGTTGAAGAGACTGGTTATTTTTCTGAGAGGCATTCAGAGCCTGGCATTACTGTGCCCAAAGCCAATTCTCCTAGGAATTCAGAAGTGGTTAAAGAGAGTGAGTCACTCCCCACCTCCCTGTGCCTTTTAAAAATCCTGGATTTCATAAGTAACAGCACCTTAAAACCAATTTAAAAATTCCTGCCAGACAGCCCAGCAGAATGAGGCAGAATTGGGAAGTATTTGTTTGTTAGTGTTTTATACATTTATCTTAAAAATCTTTCCAGATCCATAGTGAACATGTTGACTGATCTTTCAGTTTCATTGTCATTTTGCCATCTGTCATGACCGTAAAAGGGAACAGTAGGTACCATAAACTATGAAAAAAAAATAATTATGGTACCTAGATTTGCTCCATGTGTAAACCACACAAACAGAACAAGCTCACTCAGGTCAGAAACCCTTATCTGCAGTGACGGCTTTCATGCAGTGAGGTGCTATTATAATTAAAGCAACCTCCTATGGTTGTGCACAGTCTGCATCCAGGGCCTCCTGGAAGGAGCATTTAGTCAATTAGCTATTTTATTAACCAATTGATTTTTCCTGTTAGTCCTTAACCTCTTTGTACCTGTTAGGAATGGTTATGAAAGCCGAATAAATTGTTTTCTTTCACCTCTAAAAGGCAACAATAAATAATAAAACAGGTTGAACGAGGTTTCAGTGGGGAACCTGAATACGAATAAAAACACCTGCCGTGTATCATATAATATAAAATACTAACTGCTAGGAGCAGCACAGTATTTCAATAAATCACATTGTCACACTGACCTTTATTGATATACTGTTTCTCAACTTAAAGGATTGGTCCTGGTGCTTTAGGAGATCTTTTGTTGTGAAGGACCTGCAGATTCATCACATAACAAAAAGATTATTTGCCCACCATGGGGCTGACTAAGTCTATATTCTAAGCAGAAGCAAACCCCCCCAAATATTTTAGGTACAGTTAATTTGGCATCACAGGAGAACAAACATGCATTCCTGAAATAAGTACAAAATGTGATTTATATTATCACTTAGTACAAAGTGGAGAAAAAAAAGGGAGAATAAAGAAAAACAAAGCTCTTTCATTTCTGCTAGATAATAAACAGCTTGATTTTATGGAGTGTTACACTGCCTTGAAACTCTGCAATGACAGGCCAGTGTTGGAAAAATTAAATTCACCACACTGGCTAAAACCCAGCCGGGTTATTGGTTCCTCTGTACCAATGGCTGGAATGAAAGACTAAGAGGGTGTGCAAAGAACACATTTTTGAGGTGACAGAAAAAACCTCCCAGTAAAAAAACATATGTGTTCCTCTAAAGAACATTCCCTGCTCCAAGAAACCCAGCAGAAACCACCTGATTCAGATCCAGAATGTAACAACTGAACTTGCACTGCGTGTCTGAGGAAAAGTCTGAATTATAGTCTAGAGATTCTTCCAACACAGACTCAAGAGATGTAGGATATTCTTAGTCAAATATACAAGATTTTGTAAAAATTATGTTCTTCATGAGGTTCCTACTGCCTTACATGATACAGATATCCTGAGAACTTTTGCTCCTGATAATTTTAAGGTTCACTCATGCTGGTTTGAATAAAATTCAGACCCCAGGTGTAGTTGTGCAATGGGGTGAGAAGTTGTATTTTTTAAAAAAAAACATAACAACAGCAACAAAAAAATTTATGTGTCTCTTTCTGAAGTAGTAGCTTTTAATTTCTCAGTTTTTATGTGGCTGTGTAAAGAAAAAGAAGATGAAGGCTGAAGAATATATTTAAAGAATAGCCCATCAGTGCTGTGTAATTTAGTCACTGAGCAGACATCTGTGAAGAGAGGTGAGGAAAATGCCCCCTGAATGAGTCCTGAGTGTCCTGAGAGTGCTCTGACTCCTTTTCTTCCCTGGTTCCTGGTGCTCTTGCACAGTCACATGATAGGCACTGGTTGCTGCTCCTGTATCAGGTGCCAGCAGAATGTCCCCACTCCTTGCTATAACATCTCCCTTTACAAATAAATCCATGGAAGGCTCTTCATGTAGTTACCCAGCTTTGAGGAGCTCCTTTAATGAGGCTTTTTCCCCACCTCTTTCTTTAGAGGAAAGTTTTGTTACATTCCATGGAGCAGTGGCCGTGGCTGGGCTGACCTTCAGGGGAAGCCCGGCTGCATTGTCTGTCCCGATTTTCCCCCTTACGCTGCAGCCTCTTGGCACAAATCAGTCCTCCCACTGCCTCTTCCTCAGTCAATTTTGATGTTCCAGGGACCCAGTCTTCCACCTTTCCCCACGCTGCTTATCTCCACCTGTTTCTCCAGGAAGAACTCTACCACTTGCTGCTTTCCCTGCATCTCTCCACCTGAGCCTCCCTGTTCCTGTTACTCATCCCATAAACTGCCACCTCACCTCATCCACTGCACGACTGAGGCCACTGCTGATCACCCCCACCTTCTTTCCTAAGTCCAGTCTCCTCCTCACCAGCCATAAATTCCACAAAGGGGTCTGGATGGCGGGGGCAGGGACAACAAATGTTGCATTTAAATACAGAATTAAAATGCCAGCACCATATGGCACGATCAGATCGAAATGGAGTGAGATGTGCCAGGGCAATGCCTTTGCTTTCCCAGAATATGCCACCAATGATGCAGACAGGCTATTCCTGTGTTGGCAGTGCTTGTGTTGGGTGGGAAGGCACAGAAGAGCTGAAGGCAGTAGATTTGTTGACACTTTTGGATATACCTGTCATGCACCCTGCCTTCCTGGCCCCAGGACTCCACAGGAGAAACAGGGCATAATAAACTTGATTGATTTGTGTTTGTCACTCATCCAAGTGGCTTTCACTTTGGTGTCCCTCAATCTTGCTTTTTCATTTTCGTTTGGAGCCACTGAAATCTCACCTTCCGGAGAATCCAAGCTGTTGGACTTGTCATCTGGTTCAAAATGTCTGCACAGCAGGAACAAAATTTACTGTCCTCTGTGCAACCTGCTTTGGTGGCTCTAATAGAAAACACAGCAATCCCTCTTTTATGCTCTGCTAGGAAACAATCTGCCTGGTTTTTTTTGTTTTCAGGAAGGGAAAAGTTTTTGATAGAATTTTTGCTAGCTTTATATAAACCAGAAAATCCTCAAAATCCAGCATGCAGCCAACAGTACTCACAGTGAATTTAAATCTTTGAATGTCTTTTCTGCAGTTTCTCCTTAGATTTAAAATCTTGGTTAAAGCAAAACTTTAGTCTTTTAAACTGGTGAGGCTAAAATGTGGCAGAGCAATTACATGACTCGTGGAGCACTGTGTTCAGTTGAAGTGTTAATGCCATCAGCACTAATTTGTTTTTGTCTTTTCTCACCCTAAAATTCATTGCCGTTGAAATGTATCACTAGTTTATCGTCTTGTGTCCCTTAATCTGCAAAACAATCTCATTCCTTAACAAAATTTTTCAAATGTGACATGTTTTTGAGAAACTTTAAGGTCCCTGAGTTTTAAAGGAGGAAACAGATTTCTTCTTACCCTCTTTGTTTCTTATTGTTTGGTGGTTTTTTTTTTTTTGTTTTTTTTTTATTTTTTTTTACATTTTTCCTATAAGCTCTGTATCTTGCTGCTGCCAGCCAGAAAGGCCCCAGTGGGAGACCCAAGGTCACTGGTAGCTGAAGACAGGCACTGCACAAGTAGTTAGGATGAAAGAATACCCCACTGGGTTTTGGGCTTACAGCTTCTTGGCTCTTGTGGCTTGAAATAAATGTCTCCTGGCTGTCTGGAGCCACCAGCCACATTCTCTCCCTGCTGAAGCACACTGCAGTCAGACTTACACAGGTGAAGAGGATGAAAACCTTTATCATTTGTTTTATCTGTAATGATGCATTGACTTCCCTCCGCTAGGGACAGGGTGAATATTTTTACTGCCTTCCACAGAGCCTGGAATTTCTCACAAATATTTCAGGAAATTTCACCTCAACGATTTGTTGTAGGGATTTAGGGATATGCAAAGTGTTATTCAGAATGTGGTTTACTTTTTAAAATACATCAAGAAGGATTTGGCATCCTTCTGGGATTTCCCACCTCATAATTACAGAGGAGGGAGACTGAAGTGAAGACATCTTGTGCTTGGAGTCTTTAGACTGAAGTCTAGGTTACCTTTCAGGTTTTAGTTCTGATTTCCCTTGTGATCTTCTGTGTGTTGATTAAACCTTTCAGTCCCTATCCTTACAAATGGGATTAAAACACGTCTGTGCTTTATTTGGGTGTTTCAAAAACCTCACTGATGAGTGGCTACTGTGCTAGCTTATAAAAATCAGAACAAAAATACAAAGTTATCAGCAAAAAGAAACATCCTGAATATTTGCCACATGGGAAACTCTCAACCATCTGGGAACAGACCACAAAACTTTACTTTTTCAGAATTATTTTCTGAACTGCCTCGTCAGCTCAGTCTCCTATGGCTAGAAAGAAATAAGCAAAAAAACTCTTCACAAAAACCTTCACAAAAATAGAACACACCATGCTTTTAGCTAAAAGCCATCTCTGACCTCCTACACTGCCCATCTGTGAACCAAGCCTGGCTTATGCACTTTAAAGATACGGAAAAAGAAAGGAAGAGGGACTGCAGATAACCTGCTTAATTCTCTCACTTACAAATTGAAAATGTCCTCTGCACCTTGCTTTAACCTTCTGTCTTTAAAGACATTCAACAGGGAATACACTCGATTCAGTTTGACTTTAGCTATTATTAATGGTATCTTGGATAAAATCATTCACCAAGCAACCAAAGAATAACTGGATTTTGGCTCTCCAGAGTAATAAAGTAGAAAGCCATCATGGAGATCTGCTGCTGAAACAGGAATGGACAGAATGTCTGATGTTCCTCTGAGCTGACAGGGCTTGAGCAGGGGTACAATCCTGTGTGATGGATCCAGATGGAGAGGAGATATCACAAGCCACAGCCATCCAGTGCAATATCAACATGAAGCTTTTTCCATGGTGTGAGTGGGGGTGCTCAGAAGCCAGCTGTCAAAGCAGAAAACTGCAAAAGGTTTCTCAACACGAATACTTAATATTTAGGAATCAACAGTCTCACAAGAAATTCATTTCTGTTCGCTCACTGGATCTGAAAGAAGGTATAAGTAAAAAAAAAAAAAACCTCTCTCTGTCCTTTGGGTCATGATGAAAAGTGTGCTTTCTTAACAAAAACCTCAAAACTCTATCTGCTTCAAACAGAAATCTCGGATTGTCTGAAACATCAAGGCAGCAGTCAAAATGAGATTCCTGGGAGAGACAATGCACGAGGTCAGAATGCTGCAGCCTCACAATTTCCACAGTGGAAATAAACAGAGCATCAGGCTATGTACTACACCAACAAGGGCAGAATTAAGGGCTCTATTAGTCCCTGGCCTCCAGAATCATCCACAATACACCTTAAGTTGCTTGCATAGAAATGGGGAGAGGATGGAGACACGTGCCTTGAGGGTCTGAATGAAATGACAAAAGGCAGGAATTAGCCTCTTACTCAATCACCAAGTGCATCTGCTTTTAAATTGTGCAGGGACACCTCTGGCCCCTAAAATCATGCTGCATTTTTTCCCCACTGGTTTCCTAAAGATCTCAGAGGAGTCCTGGCTTTTGTAATTTTTGTTTTTCCTTTAAAAAACAAACGACTGAAACAGTAAATTCAGCCTTTTGTGAATTTGTTACTGATTTTGTTTTAGTTACAGTCCTTCTCTCCCTTCTTAGCAGTGGCTGTCCTTACTTTGCTACCCATCCACCTCACTAACTAGACAGAACCTGCAGATACACAGACCTTTGATCTTCCCTCTGTTCCAAGCAGCAGCAACACACTCTTCACTGTTTAGATCATTATAGGAAGATCACTGGGAAGAACAGGAGATTAAAATAAACCATTGCAATGTAAACGTTTTTGTTACTGTTATGAACTCCACTCTGCCTGGAAGCTGGGAATGCCCCGGGAGAGATGCAGCCCCAGGAGGGCAGCAGCAAAAAGTAAACTGTCCCCTCTCTGGAGAGAGTCTGGGGAGTAACTCCTTCTGACAAGGGTTGTCTTGGCTGAAGAGCGTGGCTGTCGTGATAAATCACCTCACTGGGACAGACAGCTGAGAGTCTGAGGAGATGCTGTGGCCTTGGGGCACAGACTGGGAGGTCAGACTGGGCTGGAGGTCTGGTCGTGCTCCTGAGTCCTGTGAGCATCCCTCTGGAGAGGGGCACAGCTGGGGGAGCTGCACCTGGGCTTGTGCCATTTCCATGCTGAGAAACACCCCTCGGAGGGGGGGTGTGGGACAGGAGGGCAGGCTGCACACACCTCTGAACATGTGCCATCTAAACACCCACAAATATGTACAACCAAGTGAAACTCAGCTGCTGCTGCGAGAGTTCCTGCTTGTCCACAGGGCAGGCCCTGGTAGGACACAAGGTTTTCAGCTCTAGGGTACGACACTGAGAGGTGCTGGTCTGTGCCTCTGAGCTGTCACTCGTTAAAGTTGGTCCTCACAGTGAAAAACCAGAGCTAGGAAAGAGTTTTGTGTAAACTACAGATACACACTGATGAGAGTTAAGTGGAGCATGGGACCTTCTAAAGCTGAGTCACAGAAACGGCAGCTGATGAGTCGCCCAAAATGCCAACAACGCTGATGTTGGATCCCTGGAAATCTCAGTTCAAACACAGACACTGCATTCCATAAAAATCACAAAGGAGTAGAGGCTGGCAGACACCTCTAGCAACTTCATAGTGCAGCCCTCCCTGCTCAGAGCAGCATCATCTAAACCCCCCTGTTCAGGGCTGTGTCCAGTCACGGTCTGAGTGACTCCAGGGATGGAGATTCCACAGCCTCTCTGGGCAGCCTGCTCCAGTGCTCAATAACAATTTAATCACAGCCTACAAAGTTCAGAACAACTACCCTCCTCACTTCATTTTCTGTCCTTACCTTTGATTTCATGTTCTGCCAGATCAATATAAACCTCATTTGGGTCCTTCGCATTCATCTTCTGTTCCTGGAAGTCCAGGAACTGTTTTTCTGTGATTTCCCTCTGTTTATAAGAGAACACCCTTTGGCAAACACTGGATGGGCCAATACATGGAGGCAATATAGCGAAACCTTCACCTTAAAACACAAATGTCTGAGGAATACACTCTGAAATAAAGTACTGGGAGCCTGTGGTGAATTAATTTCAGTTAAAAATGCACAAATACACATACACGCAGGTAAACTCTATGGGGAATAGAAAGAATAAGAATAACATAAGAAAAATGCTTAATACACACATTAATCTTACATGTATTAAAACTCCTTTGCAAAAGTAGTCCCTAGAAGCCCAGTGGATTATTTTGATTTGTAAAGTTACACATCAAAAAAAAAGTACTTCCAAGACTGAAGTCATAACTTTGCCATTATAAAAGTCAGACCATCACTCCAAGTTATTTTATGCTTTATTGTGGGGAAAGTTTTTCCTTCTTTCTTGCTAGCCATGATAGCCAAAAGTGTAAAGAATTGTTCTGTCCCTCTAAGCCAGCTTTTATTCCCATCAGGCTTTTATTGCTCCTTTCCAAGTTTGCTAAACTGTTGTAAATCTTTTGAAAAATGCATACAAATTCACTGCAGACAATTAGATCTGACAAATCAAAAAAACATCTTTGTCATCTCTGGACTCTGCTGTATCGCCCTGTATGTGTCTGTCCAAATTCTTCTAATGAGATTCTGGGGCTGTGGGTATTCTATGGCCAGTGATTCAGTTCACTTCAATAGCCATCAGATGGCTGTGAATATCCTCTGTTCTGTGCTGAACCTGGCTCAAATTCGAAATGATGAATAAGGGCTATAAATCCCTGCACTTTCCTTGAACATTATATTCATTAAAAGGAAAAAAAAAATCAGTTGAGCAATGATGTATGTTGCCAATGTACCCAATCTATCAGGCATTTGACTCTGCTCTCGACTGTAAAGATAGACCGAGATCAATTTTCTTCCTGTCAGGAGCTCAAGTAGATGATTCTCATGCCTTCAGTTCCATTCAGAGAACTCCTCGCTGGATTTGTTAATTCTGATAAAATCTGCTCTAATTTTGTGAATTCTGATATGCTTAATCTTTGTGAAATATCCCTGAAGGATTGCAGAGAGCCACAATTTGACTGAGATCAAAGCTCTGGCAGACATCCAAGTTCAGTTTGATTTGAAGTGACAAACTGTAGACCCTGAGACTTGATTGTGACTACAGCCCTTTGGGATGCTGCACGGGCTTCAGATACAAATCCTCCCCATGCTTTGATCACCCAGCAAACTGTTGCATGGAGATAAACAAAAACTGCATCAGAGAAAAGTCATATTAAACTTACATTTTCTGAAATTATAAACAATAGTACTTTTCTGCCAGAGGCCATCACAGGGAGCTGCTTTCTAGTACCAGCTCTATGAGCACTCACTTGTGAGTTGTCCTGTAGCCCTTTAGTAAAGTCCTGGACACTCCAAAATGTGTCAGCAAGGAAAACCATGTGCAATTAATCTGCTTGCCCTTTCTGGAGGATTAACAGATCCCAAGCTGCTGGAACCATGACCACTGTCTCTGATTTAACTGGGCAATACTAGTTTACTCCTGCTAAGGCTCTGACCTTGTGTAAACTGTTACAGGGCACAAATCAAACCCCTAAGAGCATGGATATGTTCTTCCAGGCAATCCGGATCATCTTAGGCTGCACAATTAAATAGGTCAACCTCAGCAGCTTGATAAAAGACTTCAAAAAGATTGTGTCATTATGGCTTTGATGTTTTGCAGACCTGAACTGCATTTGTAAGTGAATGCACTGAAAGCATTAGCTGAAGAGTGCCTGTAATAGCAAGTAGGAAAAACAGTAAGAGAGTCCATAATAATACCCCCTTGCCTTCAAATGGAAATGCTTTCTCATTTAGATAGGAAATTGCACTCATAAACCTTAGCTAAGTATGACCTTTTTCTTCTTGGTGTCTACCACTGTGGATAACTATTACATAGAAAAGGATTTTAGATCTGCAGCTCTTTAGAGTCAGAAGTGATGCTTATTATTGTATCCATCGCTCAGAAACTAGCATATAGATTTTGTGCTGTAAAAAAGCTAAGTCAGTGCTCTTTGGGTGGCAAAAATATATGTTAGAAGAAAAATACTCTTTTATATGCTGACATATAATGTAATAATTCTATCATAATCAGAGAAAACATGCAGACGCCTCATGGAACTAGTCTAAGTTAAGGTTAAGTTAAGAATCGTGGTGAAGATTTAAATATGAAAGCTGGAGGAGGACTTTCTACAAGGGGTGTAGTGACAGGAAAAGGGGGAATGGCTTCCCACTGCCAGAGGGATGGGATATTGGGAAGATATTCCTCTCTGTGAGGGTGGGCAGGCCCTGGCACAGGGTGCCCAGAGCAGCTGTGGCTGCCCCTGGATCCCTGGCAGTGCCCAAGGCCAGGTTGGACACTGAGGCTGGGAGCAGCCTGGGACAGTGGGAGGGGTCCCTGCCCATGGCAGGGGCTGGAAACATGATCTTTAGGGTCCCATCCAACTCAAACCACTCTGTGAATCTATGATTCTGTGATTTAAGCATTTCTGTAAGAGGCCCTTGGTCCCTGCAATTTACCATTTCAGCAGACTATGCAAATAATTTACTGTCTCTCATTTCACTGTGATTGGCAATTAAAGTGATATAGGACATTTTCACTGCAAAAATTATGTTATGGAAAGATGTATCACTCCTACAGTCATGAGCAGTCACAAATCAGTCTTTGGTATTCCCTTTGTAAGTTGAAAAGGTAATCATCCACCATCTTCCCCAAAATACATTTGAGACTTGATTTCTGGTTCCAAAATGAGACTGAATAAGAAACACAAATGCCTTTAGCCAATGCTCAGAGAATCTTTTGCAGCCCAGCACCATCCACCCCTTTCCAGGGCAAGGGTACACTTTTAACACCCTGGGACCTTTTGGAGCTGGGTTGGGTCTCTCCCCACCTCCACCTTGAACCAGCTTTTCTTATCTGCATGCAGGACAAGGAGCTGGCCTTAATTTAGGGAGTTTAACAGAAGCAGATAGGAAAGCTTGGAACAGCCATCAGGAATGTGAAGACTCACTCTTGATTTTGTCTATCTGTCCTGTTTCTGTGGCTTGTCAGGGTAAAATTGTTGCTTGAGATTGCCTTGAAATCCTTTTGCCCTTTTGTACTTACACGTGGCTGGGCAAAGGTAGGTTAAGTTCAGTGACTGATGGATTCACCCTGGTAATTCATCCTGGCTCCTTCCATTTGGGAGTATTCCTTTCCTGGAATCCAGCTCATCACACAGTAAAAACCAAACAACTTTTCTTGCTTAGCCATAAACCAGATCCCAGTTCTTCAGTGCAATGGGCCCTGCAGGGATATTTCCACCCTAAAAGCAATATGAGCAACTGCAGGATTCTAAATTAGAAAGGATTAGCCACTAGGGGAGGTTTATAATCCTACTGCAGTGACACAAGCTTGCTTTGTGAGGCTCACAAGCTTATTTATATAATCATAGATAATGCCCTCTACCAGGACATGGCATTCTACCATGCCAGTATGATATTTCTTTCCCAATTTTACAATGTATTATATACACACATCTCCTAAGCTGCTGTCCCCTTATTATCAGCAGTTTATGAAAATAGAAAGTAAAATAGCTGAGTTTTTAGACTGTACATAACTTACAAAGAAATTTGGATCAATAGGGAAATATAGAAAGCACTTGAATATTCAGATTATGAATTGCATGTATTGGAAATGTGGTTAGCCAGCTGCAAGGCTCCAGAGTTATCAGTTTCAATATGAAACAGTTTATGCCCTTTTCCAAGCAATTTTAGACAAATAATAAAACTGGCAGTAATCAGTCTTAAGTAGCATAAAACTTATTTTAAAGGCAATTGCACCCATCAGCATGGTGTCTCCAAAAATCATCTGTGACCTCCCTGAAACCTGGATGTGGTTATAATGATTCCCCCCGCTGCAAACAGATACACTGACTTCTCTCTGTCCTTTGTGGGCTTGTTTACATCGGGAATATTTGCTGAATTTATAATGGTGCTGACTTACTCCCACCATATTGATGGCATCAGTGTTTGCAAAATCAATAGCAAGTTATTTAAAATGTGTAGCTCTCATCCACTGCTACCTAGTTCTTTATATTATTTTAATGGTGACTTAGAGCTTCCTTAATTGGACCTCATCTTCCAGCCCAACAGACGGGGATAAATCATGGGGATCACTGCACCAGACGAGCTCAACACCACTTATAAACGGCTGTGGTAGCTGCCACATGTTCCATCACTGACAAACTTCCAGGGGCTGACCCTTCCCAGAACCCATCACTCTGCCCAGTGACCGTGTTTTACTGACATGGATGTGCGTCAGAGACTTTCACTTCCCCAGGCTCCACGTGGTGGGAGACAGTGACGGGAAACGGAGCAGATTCGCTCTGTGAAAGAACATATCTGGTACAAACAGGTCTGTGAGACACAAAATCATCATCGTTTCAACACAAGGCTTTTTATAAAACAAATAAACATTCTGGAGCTCTTAATACATTTGAAGTGCTTCTTTAAGTACACAGAAGCAAAAAGCTCCTGTCTTGAGACTCAAAATGGCCCACCTGGAGAAAGATCTGATAGGACCTCCCCTGTATGATCTTTCCAAAGAACATAGACAAGTTTTACAGTCAGAGAAAAGGTCAGAATTTATAAAGATGCAGCAAGAAGAAAGAACAGATATTAATGTTTCTCAGTAACTCTTCCTTAGTTATCTCTGTCTCTACAGGTGCATCCCTGCCTCCTGATTTTCAGATTAACCAGTGGCTTGGGAATTGTGGGAACTCCAAACCATCCCCTTTAACCCTCTGTGAGTTTTTCCTCTGTCCTCTCTGTGAGCTGGTACCTGCTGTCTGCTCTTCTCTGTCTCTCTGCTTGATCTAGAAGCTCACATGTCCTTATTGTGACCCTCTCCATATCTCCTCCTCCCACTGGAATCTCTGGAATTCTCTCTGCCTTGGATATTCAGTTGCCAACAGCAAATAAAACATCTCCTTGTTCTTCCAGAGGGCCCACTTGACCCAGTACCAGTCACTGAGGAACAGAACACAAAGAACAAATGAATATAACATGTTCTGTCCAGCATATCCCCTAAATAAACAATCAGTTCAAATCTGAACCTTCGCTCAGAAGAACAACACCAAAATCCTCCTTAATTTAGAAGGGAATGTGAAACAGCAGCATTACCACCTCTGCAGACGTCAGAGCACTTCACAGCAGCAGATAGATGAGATCTCCACTTTCTTCAGCCAAGGACTGACAAAGTTTACCGAGATACTGATAAAATAAGAGCCCCTTGCATTACAGGTGTACACAGGCTGAGTGTTCCCAAGGGAAAGCAGAAGGGATCTCCACAGAAAAGTCTCAAAAAGATGGCTCAGGAGCAAGTCCTTAACCTGATGTGGTGCAGACACCAAGATGTATCAAATAATTTCAGTTCACATGGCCACAGAAGCCCGTGCATACCATTTTGGTGCTAACTATAATACATTCAATCCTTATTACTGCTTCTGGTTTTCCATGCTCATGAGGAACTTAGTTAATTATGTTACAAATAGCACTGAGAAATATTCAGGATAGCATGTAAAAAATGCAGTAATTTGGGATTCTAGTCATTAAGGAATCTCTACCCTTAGTGATTGCTGTCATCACGGATGATCTAACAGCCATTTGAGCTCTGTATTTGCTGAGAAGAATCATAACTCCTCAGGGAGAATTTATACACTGCCTAGCAACTCTGGACCTTTTGACTCTGCCCAGAGGCAATTAGGCTCTCTATAATGGCATCAGGAGAATCCCAGGAAGATTTTTTTCCCTGTGCCTCTCTGTGCCATCTCTCCCTGCATCTTTCTTTTTCACTTAAGTATATGCTAAAGAGAGAAGATATAATCACATTATGACTGTGAAAATAGAAATAATTCTCCTAAAGGGCAGACCACCCATCTCTTCCAACAATGTGACAGGAGCAGAGGGGCATGGATAGTCTGTGGCTATCCTGGAAGCCAGCATTAAGCTACTTTTGCTCATTAGACATCTGTATAAACTACCAATGTTCTACAGGACTTCCTGAATGCAAACACACACACACACCAAGCAGAGTACAAATGCATTTGCTTCTCTTCCCTGATGTTACATCATTAACGTAAAAAAATCCAACATGTTATTTTATATAAAGCCATAAACATGATTAACTGGAGCACTAATTCTCCTGCAGACAATGAGCAAGCTTTCAGCTTCACAATCTGTCCCACTGACACAGCGAGCGTGGAAGGGAGTGAGGTTTCCATAGACAGACTGAGAGTTTTTTTCCTGTGTTCCTTTGTGGTTATATCTGCCCCCACATCAAGGGCCTGGGCTAACCCAGGATGAAATCCTGCTGGATTTCAAAGTCATTTTGGTGGTGCTCAGACTGCAGGAGTGTCGGTCAGGGTAACTAAATATACCCTGACATGTTAAATGAAAGACTTCTGAATCTGCTACAAATGCATTTTCCCACCAGAGTAAGAAGGAAATGTCAGGAGCACTTTATGAGATGCCACACACTTGAGCAATTTGGGGTTGGTTTCCAGAATCTCCACATTTTCTGCGTTCAGGTGGGCAAGGAGCTTCCCTGGAACTCTGCCCTGCTCCTGCTCCCCTCCCACTGCTGCTGCGATTTCTCTCCTCTCTCAAAGACAAACCTTTCTGTCGAGACACAGATGTTTTATAACATCTCCTGTTTCTTATTACAGAACAGGAGCTGAAGTTCTGGAGACATTCTAAGAACATAATACTGCTCACTTTATTCACTGGAACATTGTGCTTTATACATACTTTAAAGGAAGTTCATTTTTAACACTAACAATAATTTATCTTGTTTGGTCATCTTTCAATTTCAAACAATTTTTTCTCACTTTTTTTCATCATGTCTTCTACATATAAATGATCTGTAGAGTACAAATGAACATTAAGATCATGAACTAGCATTATTTTAAAATCAATATTGGAAAATATAGCATCAAGCAGACACTTAAAGACTGAATCCTCTGGTATAATTAGAACAGCCCTGCATTAGCCCTGGGCAAGTAAAACTAGATAGATGACCCAGACAGAGGGGGATTTTTTTTTAAGTGTGCACTGGAATATATTGATTAATGCCAGATTAGTCTTGCCTAGTGCCTCTCCTGCATCTTTGAGGAAAAAGTACAACAGAGAGAAAACTCTTTGGAAATAATTATAACACAATATAGATCAGGTATTAAAGAAAAAACCCATAGATTTTTATGAAAGCCCTGCAGGATTTCTGGGATGTTATGGACACCTGAATAGCAATTACTTCAATCACTGCATCATTGTCATGGCTCACTTATCTCACAGCTTCAGAGACCACAGGGGACAAAAGCAGGAGCTGCAAGTCTCTTCAACCTTGGATGTTTCTGGTATTAAGCAGTCTAGGAACAAGTGGAAAGGTTGGGATAGATGATATGGCTAAATATGGATGATATAGGTGTAGATATATAGGTATGTATATATTCTGTCCTTATGTTCTGCCAGCTATATTCTTACTTGCTGGGAGATTTTTAAACTATTTCGCCCCATTAAACTTGTCATTAAAACTCACTGGGACAGAGCTCACCTGAGACACTGCTTAGTTTAATTGAGCCGTATTTACAGTCACAGGATAAACCAGTTGCATAGTTGAGGCAAGAATTAAACCATGAAAATCTGCCCTATCCAGTTCAAATGCCTCTTCTATTGTGATGTTAAATAGGTTTATTTGTTTTTTTACCTGTGATTTGACCTACAGACTCACAATTTGTTTTGTTTTGAGATGTGTGTAGAGAGGTGTCTTTTTAAGGTGAACAGAGTTTAATGTGAGGAAATTGCAAAGATATCTAAATATAAAGTCCTTCTGGTAGCTTGGCACTGACCCCAGTGAAACTTTTCGGATAAAGCAGCTGGAAGTGACAAGTACATGAGCAGGACTTTTTGTTTACCTCCAGGGCAGCACGGTCATTCACAGCCCGAAGAAGTTCCTCTGATGATAACGTTACATATTTGTGTTGTATTTCATCCCCACCTTAATAAGGCTCTGAAAAAAGTCCTGAATAAAGACCTTGCTGGGGAAGACAGCCAATAACACATCATTCAAAGGTAGCCAGGAAGGAGAGCGGGCAGTGATGGTGAAGAGACAGTAATTGGTTTCCCCTGTACCTGTCAGAAAGCTGCTCAGTTGCTATATATTTAAAACCCTCTTCAGGTATAAACCAGATCACAGGGGACATCCACACCTGAATGTTACCCACAACTTGGTACAGAACAGAGAACACAAGTATTAATTTCACAGAGCTGGCAGGGAATGGAATTACCAAGGAAGTCCCATCCAGTCTAGGTTATTAAATTAACATATCTAGAAACTTCAGGAAGGAAAAATGCATTTTACAGAGTGGTACAGAGGCTGAGGAAGTGACTCCCTCTGCCCTTACCTGTCTCTCTTACCTCCATTTTCAGTACCATTAACAGAGAGGTTTTACCCTTGTTTCAGTGTTTAATATTTAGGGCCAGGAGTGCAACATTGCTGCAGCACGGCAGCACCAGTGCAGCGCTGCAAAGCTGCTTTGCCAAGGGCTGAGCTCCTGCAGGCACTGGCAATCTCACCCACACATGTGAACATCCCAGAATTCATCTCCCTTTGAACTAAGGGAAGCTGGACCAAATATTATAACTTGGTTTTGATTCCTCTCTCAACAACAAACAGATAAAACCCACGAGGACTCACCAAGCCTAAGGAGTTACATTCCCTGTGCTGTTTATTTTTTAGTGTGATAATTTTACATTTATCTTTTCCTCTGGATCCCTGCGGAAATGAAATTAACATTTTTAACTGCCTGTTTTACCTTTGCCACAATAAAAGAGAAGAGTTATGGCTAAGCTTCTGAGCAGCAAAATCAAATGCAGTATTGGTAAAGCAATTTCTGTGAAATTTGTAAACAATATATTGCCTGCAAGAGTCTGCTGTTGATAGTCATTTTGGACCGAGTCCTTTATAGCCGCTTATTCTAACGTGGCGTTTCCATCCTGTTAAAATGTCATATGGATAAAGAAGTAAATTTTGACAGCTGTGACAGGATTATCATTGCCAAGGAAATCCTGGTACTCGTATGTTTCAGTACATCTATTTTGCTTTGTCTTTGGCCTTGCCTGAACTAAAGTTTACCTTCTGAGACAAGAAGAGAAATACAACAAGATAAAGAATCGAAATGTTATTATTCTTTTGATGCTTGAAATTATAGCAGTAAGAAACAATCTTTTAAGGTTGTTATTTAATGCATTGTTCAGATTTTGAGAGATCACTGGCTCCTCTCTTCAAGGACATGGCCAATATGGATTTTGCATGGGCATGCTGAGCTACAGGAGCGGTTTGCTCATACGTATGTTAGAGGAGAAACACTGTGGAAGGTTTCTGTGTCAATCTGTTCAGCCATGTGCGAAATGGACATGGAAACCCCCAAATGGTACTTGCAGCATCCTGAACTCTTGGGCCAGGGGAATTGCCATGCTGGATCCATCCAATTTCAATATCCCATCTCTGATGAACACCAGTATCCAAACCCACAGAAACTGCAAGGAGACAGTGGACAAATGTGACTCAGTGCACTGATTCTCCTCCTCTTCCAACAACACAAAACTGAAGCAGCAGGAAAGACAAAGAGTGGCAATAACTGTTATTAGTGCTGCCATTCACATTCTGCCTCCCAGGTTTCACTCCTGAAGAGTTCCTGATATAAAGAGCATGTAAGTTACAGCAATTGAAATGCTGATTTATGGGGCTGAAATACCATCCCCAGAAACACAATCTGCCAGTAAGTATCAGTTCTAGTAGCAGTGGTAGTACTGATGTAATTCCTCTGAGCAACTGGAGAAGGGGATATAGAGGCAGTAAAGTGGTAATAAATATTTGATTCAAGGTTACCAAATGCTTAGATTTAGTCTTAATTCATGACAAGGCTGTGTTTAGAAATATGCAACATCTTAGGAACGTTCTTTCCTACCCAGCTATTTCACTGAATGCAGCCATATACTTTTGGAACTAGCAAGATGATTGTGGATTTGTCGTGACAACTTTCTGTGCTGTGTTTATACTGACACAACTAAATGGATTCTTCTTTTGACTCTCTGACTTCCAAAACTACCAATACAGGTACCAGCAAAGTCTCAAAAATTTTGATTATTGTCCCAGATTTTGTCTTCAGAACTTTACTAATTCACCTGTTCTTAAGCTATTTTAATTTATACAGTAACAGTGCAGGGTACATCTCAGTACTCACCATCAGGTCTCATCTTTATACAGAATGGTAAAAAAACCTTTCTTTCCCAAAACCAGTCACTGTGTGCCCATTCAGTGGTGGCATTTGTTTATTCTGGCCAGAAGACACATGCAGCACCAACAATTTTATGAGATGTGCACTTCTCTAACAGTGTTATAATGGTAAAAAATAGCCACTGACCACCGTGTTCTCTTTGGCCAGTCTCGTAAAACCCCACAGAGGATATTCTGCTGCCTTATGGTTCTTTGAAAATCTCTTGTAGGTGAGCCTTATGTTTCCATGTATAATTTACAAGCCCTGAAATACTAATGTTAACATCACTTTGCAGCACACTCCCTTGAGGGATGTGCTGTTTCATCAGAGATGCCTTGCCTGATGGTTTATTGAGCCACTTCATAGCCTGTTCTTGCCTTCACCCTTTCTCCCTTCCCCCTCTTTCCTACGGAAGATCAAAACAAACACGATGCTCGCACCCAGCCATTTCACAAGCACGGCCTAAAGAGCAGCCAGCAGCAGCAAAAAGGCCACCAGCACTTGGCCACTTGTGAAATACAAGCCCTTCTCAGGCAGAAACACCATTTGCCCACTCTTTTGTTAGAACAGCCTCTTTGTTGCCTAGCTAATGAAAATGTTACAGCTGACAGTCAGAACTTAAAGAAAAAATGAGAAAGGCCTTAAGGTAAGGGTAGCAACAGCAGTTCCTTTACACTTGAGCTGACTGAGGGTCAAAGCTGCCAAGGTATTTAGGTACCCAAAGCTAGATGGTGTGTTAGACATTAAAAATACTGGAGTGCTTCTCTAAAACTCGCCAGCGTTCCTATTGTGCCAGATTCCTAAATGCACGAAAAAACCTGGTCCCCAACAGGCAAACAGCCTGGTGTGAGCCTGATGGTACGCACAATGTAACAAAATTCTGACAGACATTATCAGTCTCCCCATAACTGCACGCACAAAGCCCCGCGACTGCTTCCAGCATGCGTTTCACACTCGCGGGCCTCCCTTCACGCTCGCGCTGCTGGCGGGGATGTCGCACTCAGTCGATTTGCGTCTGTGAGCGCGGGGTTTTGCACGGGCAAACAGGTGCCCTCAGCACCAGTTCTGTTCTGCAAGGGTGATGCTAAATGCTAACGGGTTTAGCTTTGGAAAAAACCCAACCAACCTCATACACTTCTCTCCCTTTTCACCTGTCCGGTGTAGAAATGCAGAGTGAAGATACTTCTCCGGAATGAGCCAACTCCCACAAGTACACGTGGGCTTGGTCCAACTCCATAGGATGGCAGCTCTGTTCAAGACTGTTTTCTCTTCAATATTTGTTCCCTTTCATTTTTGACACTGTTTGCATCATGTAAAAATGATATTCACCGAATAGCAGAACTAGTATGTACTACACAAAAAGCCTCAGGCTGTTTGAAAGATTTTGTAGCTGAAACACTGGCAATATTCTGCCAATGGTCCTTTAGATGCTTGAGTAAAATACAAACACAGGTTAAAATCCTTGAGAAAGCCATAATTATACATTCAGAGACAATTTGTTTCTTTGAAGATTTTACTACCCACACACCTCCACTTAATCCTGGTGTTTTTACAACAGCCAAGCTCACGATATTGCAGCTAAGGTTTTGTCAGCACTTTAATTATTAACTTGTTTTCACCATGACTATAAAGCATCTCACTTGTCTGAACTTGCTGCTGAGGCTTCAGCTCTTTTAGTGGTTCCTCAGGTAAACCCCATGTCTGTCCTTTGTGAGCTCCCAGCTCTGCCAGGAACAGCCTTAACACCTAAAGACCACTTTGAAACCCCTCCAAACCTGGTGTTGGAGACAACTCATCAAGAATCAACAGTAAAATCTTTTAGAATGCTCATTACAGCCAAAAATAACCAGCCACTGAGCTCATTTCCATAGACACAAGAAAAATTCTTGCTTTGATATGAAACACAATATTTTCAGTGGCGGCATCTGAAAAAGTTTTGCCCCTGAATTTTGTGCATTTTCTGTTTAGTCATAACTTCTGTTGTGTGTTTATGAAACATCCTTTTGAGAATATATAATTACTAGAAAGACTGGAGGGATTCAGAAGTTCTCCTAATTGATCAGGTTAGTTACTGTAAAGTTTTAAGTCAAGTGTAATTAATTAGTAGCTGTTCTGATGAAATATTAAGAGATTTCATGGTGAAGCTAGGGTTTGCCTGTTAGCCAAAATGCTCCCTGCACTGCAGCTTGAAGGGGTTTCTAAATCTCAGAAAGGATCTTTGACATCTCACATGAGCAGCACCACAGCACCCAGGGACTCTGAAGAGTGAGGGGAAAGGTGCGAGAAGCAAGAACTCCTCAAGAACTCTCCGTGAAGTGACAGCAGCAGCCCGTTAGAGCCATGCTGAGACAGCTTCCAGATTAACAAGTTATCTGCTGTTTGCATCAAAGTGCCTGAGCTAGTGGGAACTAATTCCAACTTAAATGTTTTTCATTGATTCTGCTAGAGTTATCAGTCATACACAGGGTTAGGCAATGGATTTTGCATCTCTTGAATTTCTGTTGGGTTTTGTGGCTGTCTCTTGCAGTGTGACACAGTTTTTGCATTGTTTGGGCAGTTAATGGGGGGGGTCAGATTTACAAATGGGAATCAGCCCCAAAACACGGGGAAAGTTCTTTCTGAACTGAAAAATGTCTGAATGAATGTGTTGCTCTTCAGATGGAACTGGGGAGCTTTTCTACTTTTGTTTGTACCTTAATACCTCATTTTGCAAAAAAACCTCAACAAGTCAGTGTCATCCAGCCCTCCTTTCCACATGATATCAGTTTTGTTAGAAAACAGGGGAAAATATACTGCTGTGGCATTTTAACTTCTTTTTCTTGTCCTCTCTTGTTGGCTAATTATTTCTTTGAGGTTAAATGAGCTAATTATGCCTATATCAGGGCTCTTTGAGAAGCAGGAATCACTTTCTGTTGTTGATAATTAAATGAATTGAGCTTGATTTTTGGTTTGGGGATACAGTTCTAGGCATTTTTCTTCCTCGTACACAGTATAAAGTAGTAAAAATAATTGCAAGTGATGTTTTGTTGATGACAGAATGGAGGCAGCTTTTCAACTGTGGTGTAAAAGGTTCTGTAAATTGATTTAAATTAATTAGGGTGAGAGGAAGGAGAAAAGAAGGGGAATTGTACCCTTTCTACTCACCCCTGAACAGCTTTAACAATCTTTCAAGAGTTAGAGAATCCATCAGAATTTCACATGATATTTCAGAGGAGAATGTTACGAGAATTCCTTTCACAACTGTCATGTGACTATGCTGTAGATATATGTTTTTTCTTTCATTTCCCTCAGCAAGTCCTGTGCATGTTTTTCCCTGTGATACTTGATGGTGGAACTCCAAGGAGCTGCAAGCTTTTATACAGAGGTCAGGTGTGCTGCAGACAGCACCCGTTCTTCTTCTCACTCTAGAAATGGTGCCCTCTTTGATCTGAGACATATTGTCTGCCAGCATAAAAAAGTGTTTCAGTCTTCGTGCTAGCTGTGCTCTGACAGTCTCCTGACTGGAGGATCGCACCTGTATCCAGCTGTACAAATTATAAATAGCACAGAAAGGGAGCGGGGTCTACAGCAGGGCTGAAGCTCTAACCTCTAAATTCAGACAGAGCTGAGAGCTGCAACAAAACATGCAGCTTTCATTCCAAGTGCCTCTCTGAGCTGGGATCCAGCAGCCAGATGCTGAAAGCTTAATTAAATGTGTGTGTGTAATTCCTCTCTCCTAGGCCACTTCCAAACACATCTTCATTTCAACCCTCCTTATTGGCATTACTGATGCCATGGACAGAGGAGGATGGATGTTGATGTGGGCATAATCTGGCTGTGCACTGGTCACACCTGGAGCATTCCCTGTCTGTCTGTGCTATGGAATCAAAGCCTGCAGGCACTGCTGGGAATGTGGACACCCACGGGCTGTGACCCACCCAGGGGGAATTCAACCTTCGCTGCAGCGGGGAAACAAACCTGGAGCACAGCAGCAAAAGATCTACAGTGAATGAAGAGATGTGGGGAAATGAGAGCTCTGGAGGGAGAAGCAGAATCTCAGGATAACCTTTTTGGCCGGTGTCAGTCAGGAATAAACACTGGCTGGGATGGAAGGCTCTGGCCTGGCTCTGTGGGTAACCCATGCACAGCTTTGCTCGCTGCTGGTTTGCCACACCTGAACACTCCCCACCACTGAAGCAACCCAGTGCAGAGACCCTGATTCATTGGCTTTGTCCTTTTAATATTTGTGCCCTCCTGCAAGAGTCATTTCACTATTTCCAAGCCTAGTTTAAACTATTAAATCTCTCCTAATTTCAGCCCCAAATCTGAATATACAGAGTCACGTACCTGACATATGTGATTGGTATTACCTGACTGGGAGAGCTTGTGCTGCAAGCATCACAAGTGGAAGTCTCCAGCAATAAACCTCTGGCACTTTGGGAACCCGACTTTTGTACAAGCTGACTTTCTTTCTTTCCTCCAACTGTCAAAAAAACTGAGAGCAAAGAAATTTTTTATTCCTATGCTGCCAAGGAATCATTAATATCCAGCTTGAATCTTCCAGGTGCTACAACAATGCAATGTGTCCATGGGTTGGCAATGATCACTTCAGTCCAGGCTGGGTTTTGGTGTCAGGATTTGACTATCTCGAGCTGTTGTACAATTAGATCCATACTGTATATTTTTAGCCTGGGTGGGAATATGTTCCTTTTTGACTTCTAAAATCAGTAAGATTCCCTTTAACATCTGACACCAACTATAAGGCAATTAATGCTTCATTTGCAGTTTCTTCTCCTGCATTTACATTTATCAACTGTAGAACTACAGAGAAATGTGCTTCTGTAGATTACAGCCTTGTCAGCCAGGACAGTTCCAAACAACAGAAAAAGACCGTGACCCTTTTACTGGGGTGTGCTGTCATGTTGGTGTTTGCTTCTCTTCAGGAAACAGCACATGTGGAATATATAAATGTTTACACTGGCAAAGGGTATTAGGAAAATAAGTATTTAAAAAATATGAGATGCAAAAGGGTAGTTTTTATGGAAGGGTTCTTCAAAATCCTAATAGCAAAAGCTTATGGAATATAATGGAAAATAAATATTTCTTTTGTATGCTCAAATCTAGGTTTGCAGATAGACTCTTTATATAGTTACATTTCCACCTTTATTTAAAAAAATCAAACTTATTTGCATGACAAAGATATTTTCCTTCTGCTAAATTATTCTAATGGGACTTGGTAGAGATAAAAGTAAACTGTTAAAATATTCTGCATGGCTAAGTCTGCTATCTGCAGGTAATATTCATTCACTAAGATAACATTTTTAGGGTTTGGAACCTAGCTTCTTGAGGGTAAAAATAACCCTTTATCTGTCCTTCAGGATTATTAACAGTAAGTGATTTCCACATTAACATCAATAGCAATAATGAAGATGTCCTTTTCAATTCATCCCAGGGAACTTTGAGTGAGAACTGTTATTTGGCTAGGCTTCACTCTTTAATAGAGTCCAAAGATAATTGGGTATTGAAAATTCCATCTAAATCAACCAAATAAATCTTTCGGTTACCAAATTAATAATTTCATTGATGCCATCAGCCTTCAATTTTCACTCCATTAAATTCCTAAATTCATCTGAGAATGGCACAGCAAACAAATTAAAATGAGTTTCTTATAAAAATGAGAATGATAAGATTATGCCTTCTAAAAAAGCAATTTAACTCCAATAAATTATTTTTAAATTATTAAATGAGGCATTGCATTAACTATAAAAGAGGAGCATAAAAGGGCACCAGCCTACAGAAAATAAGACATCTATAGACCTCTATAACCTTGGACAATTATATCTGTAATAATTGGCTCATAAAACTTTATGGCAACTTGTACAATGTTCCTTTTTCCTTAAGATAGCACTGTGATCAGCAGGACGATTAGACAGGGAGGAGCAGAGCCTTTTTATTCCTCAGGAGCACGTGGCTAAATGTTTTCAAATAGCCTCTTGTTGCTTTGCTCAGCACAGAGCATCAGAGCAGAGTGTTACCTGCCCGGGGTGCAATACTGAATCCCATTTAAACTACATCACGCTGCAGTCAGGCAGGTTAGTGTCCAGGAGGAATTCAGGATACAAGACAAGCAAATTCCATGACTGTTTCCTTTAGAGTATGTGCTCAGTGCGTTGAAGGTTTGAACCTTTAAATGTCAGGTTTGATACGTTGTCTCCCTTTCCGGTTCTTCTTCCACCAGCTTCACAGAAGGCCAAAATTCTGAGGAGGGAGCAAAAACAAAGCAGCAAGAGACTGCAGTGACCTCTTGATAGCAAAGCAGTGTGCATAACAGACGTATTTCACATTTATTCCGAAAGAAGGAATAAACGCTGCCTCCTGCTCGTGGGGGAAAACCATCAGTGATGAACAAAACCTAACCCACGTGGAGCTGGAGAAGGTTTCACACAGGTCCTAGGCCTGGCAGCCTGTCCAGGTAAAACTAAGGCCTGCTAAATGATGGGCTCAGCCTTGTGGCTGCCTTGGCACTGACAGCTCCTCGTCCCCAGGCAGGTCCAGCTTCCTCCCAGTGCCTTGCTTTCCCTGCAGGAATGGGAGTTCTGTACCCCAGGCAGATAAACATTTCACACTCTACTTGAAAACCTGATGCAAAGGCAGGCGAGCTTTCCACTGATTCCAGTGAAGTACCACGGCTTAGAGAGGGGAATTGTGAGGAAGCCAGATCGACTCCTTGTTTTCAGGAGATAACAGGCACATAGAGCCACTATAGACCACAACTCCTAATGAAAGCCTTGTGGGCACACATTAAACCCCTCCCAAAGATCCTCTGCTTGCTTCCTCTCGCCACAATGAACCAGCCTACCCTCAATCCAGAGATGAACACCTGCTGATTCCAGTAATTCTTGCTTCTATAAGCTAAATCCTTTTGTGGTTTTCCTTCATTCTCCATTCTACACATTCCAGCTAAATTTAAAATGAAACAGGTACCAAACCAGGCAACATTAAAAAACCAGAGGCATGAACTCTATCCAACAATGTGAGTTCTGTTTGAATTAATGCACTACAGGGTTTAGATATCCCTGATTTCTTCACCTTTGATTTCCCAGTGATGTCCAGAATAAATAATTGCCTTATTAAAGGACTTCTGAAGCCAATAGAGCAAGGTAAAAAACACTGAAGTCACCAATTCAGCCTTTGATTCTGTCTGACAGAAAATTAAAATTGAATGAGAAGAAAATTAATAATAAATGTATTCATGGCCTTATTGGGATTCATGACTCTCTTGCCAACATTAAATAAGTTCAACCAATTGTTCCCCTTAAAGCGAAATAGCATCAGAATGCCAACTGTTCAAGCACTATCAGTATTTTCCTTTGGTATGGTAAATTTATAAAAAACCCCAAATAACATAACGCCGCCTCAGTTTCCAAATTCTTAAAGCTCAGACCCACCACATCTGCCAAGGGACAGGGGGCATTTTACTATGTCCAAAGCTGTACAAGTAATTAATAAACCCTTCTCAAATATCAGCTCAAACACATGGGGTTTGACAAAGTTGTAAAACTGTGGCAGAACAAAACAAAGTCTGGTGATGGAAGATGGCAGGAAACAACTAAAGCAAACTTGTATTGGGATTCTGCCTTCATCAGCAGTTCCAATAATGCAGATTTATAGAGCAATGTGGGGATCCTTGGGAGTCATAGGAACACAGGGTAGAAGGGCTCTAAGCAGGTTTGCAGACCAACTTCAGGAGGGTCAGCTGAGATCTCATCAGTTTGCTCTGGCTTTAATTCACTCAGGTCCCAAAAGCTCCCAAGGACGAAGACAAGACCTTGTGTTGTGGCATTTAATTGTCAGCCAGGTGAAAAGATACTCCTGTGTGTCAGTTCTGGGTTCTTGGTTCCATTTCTGTGCACTGTCCCTGTCACCACGAGCCACTGTGAACAGCCTGGTCCCATCACAGCCAAGCATCAGAAGGATCTGAAATTCCTCAGAGCCCAGCACCCACCTGGACTGTGACCAGCATTAGACCTCCAGCAAGAGTCAGCACAGCTATGGCAGACACCCTGCAGCTTGTCCCATCCTGCAGGCAGCTGAAGCTGTTCTGTTCTACTGGCAGTGGCTTTTTCGCCCCTTCTCTGATCAGTCTCACCACAATTACATACAATGATCCCCAAACAATGAAAGTCTGACAGTGAAAAAAATGTTCCTTAAATTACCAAAATCTGAGAGGACAAAGCTTTACCATTTTCAATGCAGATCTGGGAAAATGAAGCAAAATGAGACTGAGGGACCTGTAAAGGATAGCAGGCAATGAAAAGTCAGTGGCACTGGGTACAGTTGTGAATGATGTCAGTGTGACGTTCATCAGGAAAGCACAAACTCCATTTAGCTCAGGGACTGAATAAGAGCTTGTTCACTAAAAGTCATCCTACCGTGGGTCAGGGCAGTGTGAGAGACAGCGCTAGAGCAGCCCTTGCCCTGCATGGATGCACAAAACATTCTCAGCAGAGTGGTGTGGGACGTTGTGTCTGCACTGCTTCGCGTTGCACAGCTCTGCAGAGAGGCAGCAGCATCCCATGCACCAACCAGCTCTCCTGCAGCTGAGTTCTCCAGAGCCTTTTGTCCTGGTTTCAGCTGGAATAGAGTTCATTTTCTTCCTAGTGCTGTGTTTTGGATTCAGTGTGAGGATAATGTGGATGACACATGAATGCTTTAGTTGTTGCTCACCCTAAATCCAGGACGTCTCAGTTTGCCACTGTCAGCCAGTGAGGAGGGGCACAAGATCCAGGAGAGGCACAGCCAGGACAGCTGACCCAAACTGGCCACAGGGATATTCCAGACCACAGAACATCATGCCCAGTATATAAACTGGGGGGGATTGGTGGGAGGGGCTGGGCATTGGTCAGTGGGTGGTGAGCAATTCCATCGTGCATCATTTGTTTTTAATTGGGTTTCACTCCTCTCTCTCTTTTGCCTTTTAGCATTATTATCATCATCATATTTTACTTTATGTCCTTTATTAAACTGTTACCTCAGCCTGTGGGTTTTACCTCCCCCTGATGCTCCCCATGACACCAAGACTGTGTGTGAGTGTCTCTGTGGTGCTGAGCTGTGGGCTGGGGTTGAACCACGACAGAATTCCCAGCTTCAATCCATCTCTGCACGGGGCACAGGAGAGATTACCCAGCAGTGCTTCCCACAGTACTCAAGAGCAAAGCAATTTTGCTGCGTTAAGGACGGGATGACGTGCTGCATACCAGAATAATACAGATATATGGGGCTGAAATCAGTAAATTTAAATTAAGATCAGTAAGCGATGGGCAGGAATGTCTAATATAACCAGTCTTTTAATGTCATGCATGTTCCCATGTTTTAATTCATAAATGGCATTTTCTACTATTATGCTTTCAATGCACTTGTTTGGTTAGGGTTGACATTTTAGATCACTGTATTTACTGATTAGATCTAGAGTCAAAGGAAAAGGAATACAAATTAGTTTTTCTAATTACTGCAAGGCTATATCCACTGCCAGTCTATTTCCAAAGTAATTTCTGTGGCTCGTGCCCTGGAAACTGACTTGCAAAAGACAAGACTAAAACAACTCTAAATCTTTGATGGGGGGAAAAAAAAGGAAAAAGGCAAAAAAATCCTGGCAAAGTCTGCATCTGCACAGCTGGTGAGAAAACTGATTGTCCAGACTCCAGCACCAAAGCCTCAACTCCACATCACAGGGTACCCAGATCAAGTGTTCCATTAATTTACAAGAGCCTGTTATGGCCCCACTCATTCAGGAAAATCAAGGAATATCTGCCCTGGTGTCAAAGTAAATTATAGTGCCAGAAATAAATGCAATGTTAAAGTAGCAGCAAGGAAATATGGTAAAAAATGTATCTCTTTTTAAAAAAAAAAAATGCTTTCTGCAGCTCAGAGTAACAATAAAGAAATATTTGTATACAAAAAATAAAGGAAAAAATATTTGCTGGGAGAAGTAGATTCGTTATCTTTATATAAGTGGGTTTTCTGTCTTTTTATTTTGAAAATTGATTTACTATTTGGCTGTTGGATCAAATTGATTAACAAGATAATTCCAATAACTTCAGTGGCTTATTCACAGGGATAAATTAAAAGCTCGTGTAAATATATCTAGATTTCACTTGGTTTTGGATCAAAATTTCTATGTAAATTTGCAAAGCAATGCAGAATGTGTCTCATTGGGCCACATTAGCTTAAATATTCTTGTCAAAACCATACCCCATCTCCAATCCATAAAATTAAATAGGAACTCATAAACTTATAAATATGTTTATTAGTCTTTCACAGACAGGCACAGACTAGTAAACATTTCAAAGTCTGCATCCCTCTAGCCCCAAGGGTGCCTTCTTTAAAGAAGTCATTGATTTTTGTCATCAAAAAACAAGTATTCAAGTAACAGTCTCAAACACAAGCTGATGGTAAAGTACCCAGGATTCCCAAAGGTGCCATCTGTAAAAGGATCATTGATTTTGACCTTTTGGGTGGATTTGTCTTTTTTCCTAGTGTTTTATTATGTGCATCAATAACAGGCAAGGCAAAGAAGACAAAATGAGAGAGAGAAAATATAACTTTTTAGAGATGTGTGCTTGGACTTCTGCCAAGAAAATATTTTTGTATTCAAGTATTCCACTGTTACCAGCTCCTAATCAAGAACAAAAACAAAACAAAACCTAAAACCAAAATACTCCTGAAAAATGTGATTGTTTAGACCAATAGCTGGCTAAAAAAATATTCTAATTATTTGTTTTTGTCAAATTCCTTAGGACTTAGCATCGCTCATGTGTGGCTTTAGTAAACATATCCATATCCATTACCCTTTCCCCATATGAAAGTACAGATAGTGATTTAGGGGGGGAAGCTGGGATCTGATCCAATTGTCAGCTATTATTAAAAAGAATCTCTAGAAGCAGCAGTAAAATCAGCCCACAGCCCCCACAGTGAGGGGACACTGAATTTGCCCTATGCATATTGTGTAAATATTTATTTTTCTGTTAATCCCAATTAGTGTGAATTTGAAATATGGACTTGCCTGGCTCCCCTGCATCTCAAACAGGGTTAGGAAAAGCTGATAGTCTGTCTGTGCTCCAATGGAAATACTGTGTGGTGTCTAGGCTGCAGGAAGAAGGGCAGCAATGTTAAAAAAATAAATCTGCTCATTCTCCAGCACTCCAGTTGAACAAAGCAAAGGAGGCACATCATTTCAGTCAAAGTGGGCACAGGCCAGAATATTTGGAGGGTATTTCATATGTAAGATGTTTTTAATAGCAGGTCACATCCAGTGATGTCTGGAGCTGCTTATTTCAGCTCCAGACGGGTAAAATTCTGCACAGAGTGTGACAGGACTGCCTTTATCTTCCCCCAGCAATGCAGCCAGAGAGACAGGGGAGGAAGAAGCAGAGAAAAGCCTTTTTCCTGGTGCCAGACAGGGTTTGGCAGGGGCCCAGAGCAGCAGGTAAAGCCGTGGCCTCCAGCCCTGGTCGATAATAACAGGGAGCACCTTCAGATGCCAAGCCCTCCCTCTGCATCAGCAGCCTGAGCCCAGTCAAAACACTTTAGGCTGCATTTCTGCTGCCACCTGCACACCACATATTGCCTGTTTTAATGAGCTGCTCGCAGGAAGGCCGTGTAACCTTCATTTCCAAGCTGAATCTGAGCCGTGTCAATGCTCTGCCACAGCTACTCACATGTACCCAGAGCCATACCGAGCGAAGGTAAAGAGGGAGGCCACCCTCCAAACGTGGAGTCATGAAAAGAAAATGCATGTGATTTGCCCCATTAAAGGAGCTGCATCTGTTCCTCACCCTCCCAGCATATGCTGCATGTGAGAAATGAGGAGTGTGAGCTGCAGCCACGGAGCTCTGCGCTCCAGCTGTGAAGGTTTATACTTGTATCCCTTTTCAGCTCCTACAATGGATTTAACTAAGGGCAATTTTGCACATTAGCAGGAATTCTTCGAAACAAAACAATCCTTTCAGCGAAAATGAAGAGGCTTTGAAAATGATTGCAAAGTGGATTAGGATCACTTATGGTAGATGGCTGTTGACAAGATATTGCTTGTGATTACCATGAGCATACATTGATAGGTGCCAGAAAGGAAGCTCATCACTGGAATGGTAGAGACATTTCAACATATGTTCTAAGAAAACATTTAATGTCAAAGAATTTCTGTCATTTCAACAAGAAACTTTCCCTTGGCCACCTACCAGAGGATGTTCAAAAAACCCCCAGTGCTGAGCTGGGAGTCAGCCACCCTCAGGGTTCTAACCCACCCTGGGAAAGAAGCAATTGTAGCCTCATGCTCTGTGTTTGCACCCAGCCCCTTCCCTGCACAACAGATATTCAGTGGTAAGGCAGTGGTGGGGAATATGCTGAATATTAAACATCTATTGCTTTTACTGTTTCGTTCCCTGTAAATGGGTTTTATATTACGAGGTTCTCACCCTCCCCTGTGAATATTTAGCTAATGCTCATGGGATCTGCAACAAAGGCTGAAAAAAGTTTAATGCAACATTTGTTCCCACATCATTTACAAATTTTGAAAATTGTTCCTCTAGGAAGACAATTGCTTTACTGTCCTTTCTCACTGCTGTCTGCCCTCCAGTTTAAATGAACACAAAAAATCAACTGTTTCACAAGTCTCTTAGTCCCTCTATAAATTCAATTGACTATGTATTCTACATGATTGGGTGAGCAGGAAAAAGAACCTGCTTGGATTTACCTGTTTCTACCTTTTCAGGAAAGTGTCCCTTGCCACCGTTGCACAGATAAAGAAATATAATAAAGCATCTTTTTTTTGGGCGTGGGCTTGGTTTCATATTGGCATCTTCAATTCCTTTATCTCATTTATTTTCAGCACTAGATGATCTGTCTTTGTCAGATAATCCCCACAGCTGCCTTCCAGTGAAGAAGTCAACAGCAGGAAGTCAGGATGTGGAAAAGGATGAAAACAGTCTCAGAGGAGAAGTCTTTATTCAATCCACTGTCCCTCAACATCCTTTAGCATTCCCACTCCAACTCCAGTGCTTGGCTTTGGCTCTCTCCAAACCATAGGAGCAGGCTAAGCCCAGGAGCCTCAGCAATCACCCAGAAGAAAAAGTTCCCAGGGGAGAATTATTCCTGCAGCGTAACCCATGCTTTGTGGTAGCTTGGGCTCTAGGGTTAAGTTATCCAGCTGCACTTGGCTCTCTTTGACTTTGGGTCTCCATTTCCCTTCCTGCCCTCCTCCAGGTGCCGTCCTGTTGAGGTTCCATCAGTCTGGCAGGTTTGAGTGCTGGGCACTGCCCCTGCCGGTGCTCACTCTCTCACATAAGCACTCTTATCACTCTTACTTTCATTTCTGTCTCTGTCTAGTTGACCCTCACTCTTTTTCTTCTTGTGGGTTTGTTTTTCTTTTTTCCCCCTTTTGTTCCCCACAGAGCCATAGCTGTTTAAAGGGATGATGAGGGCAGGACAGCAGATCACTCAGCTGTGGAGCACGAACTGAACTTCAGTCAGTGCTGCTGAAGGGGCCGAAGGACACGAAGAGACGAGCCAGGCCTGGACAGTGAAAGAATTCTGGGGCTTTGTAGAGAGAAACATCCTATACATTGTCCTTACACACTTCTGTCGTACACTAGCACAGCCTGCCAGGCTCTGATAAACAAAACAACTGCTCCCAGACTGTGCCAGAGCCCAAAACGCAGTGGTGGCTCCAGGAAGGAACAACATGGAAACACAGATCAGTGGCAGAGCCTGGGCCCAAGGCAGAATCAGCAGTAACACGGAGTGCTCAGACAGCTCTCCACAGCCTCGGGCCCACAGCTCATCATTAATTTGCACAAACCTGAGCCTCAGAGCCAACAGAGGTGAGCCAGCGGGGTCTGCTTCCTCCTGGCACGGCCGCTCCTGCGTTTGGGACGCTGTTACTGTGCCTGCCCGCGGGCGGTCAGAGCTGGGGGGCACTGGCCAACTATCGGGGTGCCTGCCTGGCAGAGCACCCCGCTGGTGTTTGTGCCCCACTCTGCAGCATCCCACACTCCCTGGCAGCCGCCCAAAGGGAGCTCCCTCCGCCTGACCAGCGGGTGTTAAGTGTATGCTAAACTGGGCTCAGCTGGAAGCCTCTCTTGCGGTGTTAGAGGATTGTCTTGCACACCCAGCACAGTTTGCAGAGCATTTAACTAGGAACACAGAAGGAATAATGCTTCTTTTATCTATTTCAGCCTATCATTAATAATAAAGGTTTTTTTGTCTCCCTTTTAGGGCAGGTTCAATAATATTGCAAATTTAGAGTAAGCTATAACTGGAGCAATTAACTAAATTCAGCTTCCTGATGATGATAATAATAATAATAATAGTACAGGAATGATATGCAGAAAGTGAATTCAACACACAGTTTGGTCTGATGAAAGACTCTGATAAAACAGTGGTGGTGTTAATAACAAGCTTATTTGTGAAGGGTGTGTGTTTTGAGATCTCAGGGGACAGCCTGTTATCTCCCTTATTGGTACCCCAGAGATTCAATAACACACTTGCTATCAATACATGTTTACAATGGCCTACATTTCAGAATTACAGATGAAGGTATTCCACAGCAGACAAAAATATCACACATAACACCACACTTTGGTTTTGACTTATCATTAGTTAGCAAAGAAGTTAGAAACCAATGCACTTGTTAAATATTTATCCATGTATATCTCCATATATAATTTTTTATTTATTTATATATATATATGCAGTGTTAAATTTCATTGACTCTCATGGACAGGCAGTTTAATGTTGCTTTTTTTCCATCTCCAAGAGATGGCAATACTCTCTAAATAAGCTTTTGGACAGTTGACGGGTTGTTTAATAACAGGGAACAGTGATTGCAATAATGCCTGAAAATACCCTCTTGTGGATTGTTTTCTGTTTCAGCAGTGACCAGGGATGTGCTGGGTGTGGGTAGAGACCCTGCCCTTTCCAGAATGATCCGAGTCTGAGGCAGGTAACTGAGAGTGCAGTCAGCTCCAGCAGCAGCACTCCTGTTGGCATGGTCCTGGAAAAACCAACAGGATGCACAGTTCCTGTGTCTCTTGGGGAAGTCAAGGGGTACTGTCACATATGTGTACTGTTCAGCTTGCTGCACTTGGAACACAAAGAACCCAACTTTAATATTCTTTCCCTGAAGTATAAACTAATAATGCGCTTTGACTCTTGGCTGGGAGAGGATGAAAATAAGCATGTACACACTCCATGGATAATGAAATACTCTCAGACACTCTGGTGGGTCACATCATTGATGTCATAGATTAAGCATTCATTCTCTCAAAATATTTCCAGTTGGTACACTTTTAATGGCCACAAGACAATAATATCGTGTTGAATATGCACCTGTAGTGAGTTTAAAATAAAGAGTCAAGCCTTTGTTCTTTCTTCCAGGCACAGCCTGAACTGCATTGCCTCGTCTTAGCTCTTTCCTAATGAAAAAACTCCGTCTCCTGTCATTTTAAAAGACGACAGTAGAAATGGGAGGCTGGAAAACAAAGGCGGACAAAATGCATTAGCAAGAATGCCTGCAAAACAGTCGTTAAAATGAAAAGCTTTTTCCATAATTGAAGAGTCCTGGCTGGTATTTCCATGAGAGAAAATAAAAGAGAGGGCAAGTGCAGAGACAAAGGAAGAAGATCTTCATTAGGAGTATTGTCTAGCACATGGTTCCTCTAAACAAGAACTTTCTAAAGGATTGACATTTCCATTAAAAGGGCAGGCAGTTTGCTATGAAATGACATTCAGTTTTAAAGGCTCAGCTTAGAAGCAATTTAGAGCACGAACAACAGTTTCCAATGCCACCTTTTCAGTGCTTGGTTGACTCTTTATGTGATGCCACCATGTCCACATGAACAATAAGGAAATGCCATTAACACCGATAAAACCCCCAAGGAGCATCAGGGTTTGTTATTTACCTCCTTCCCCCATCATTTTTGCTGCTTAGGAAGTCGGGATAGGTGTGGATGGCATTTAAACTCACCTTAGGCTTCCATCCACTGACAAAGAGGGTTCTGATGGCAAGACTCGGGCCCACTGTGCAGTAAAAACCAGCTCTGCAAGCAGCAGACAGGAAAATATCCATCATCTGTTGGAACCCCGGGTTCTGACAGTTTCAGCCTTTCATTGCTGACAGGTAATGATCTTTAAAAGCACACCGCATTTGACCTAAGACCTTGGGAAAGGCTTTCCTTTTTATGTTATAGCACTGAGGCTGTTACTGTATAATTAGAAAGAAACTTGTTATGTCACTGGGTGGAATATGTAGAAATTCAGTAGTATATATATATGTGTGTGTGTGTAACAAGATGGAGACTTTTGGGTGTGGTTTTAGTCTCTTTCTTTCTTCCTTCTTCTTCACTTTCCTGGATGTTCTACCATTGGCCCAAAAGGTCCGCAGTGAGGAACATAAATGAATAGTTACTGGACTAAAAGTAAAAATAAATTAGTTGGCATTTGTTTATTGGATAATTTGAGATATAAATGACCTTGGATGTGAAGATTCTTCACCATTTTCTTGCCTTTTCTGCCCTGTTAACTTAGCAGGCACATTCCATGCAGCTGTGCTGCTGATAAGAACTAATAAACACTAAGTCCGAAAGAAAAACCTCGCCTCTCTTAATTTAATGCAAACTCTGCATAAAAGGACTCACGAAAAATAAGGAAAAAATAACAAGAGGCCAGAAATCCGCAATCTCCCCCTTGCCCTCTAGGACAAATGCACAGGCATGGACTCTAAAGGTACCCAGTCTTTCTAACTTTGTGTTTCCCTGTTCCCACTCCATGTCCACACTCAATGCCTCTCTGAATCTGTTAGCACCACTGAGAGTCTTCTAAGGGTTTTCATCACACTTAAAAAGCAGGACAGGGGAGCTCTAAATTAGCTCCCCAATCAACTTTTTAAGTAAGACTTAATAAGCCTACTGACTTTTCAGGAGTCATTTAGTGCCACTTCCCTTCCCTGTCTTGCTGTGACACTCAGCAGCACTTGAGAAGTGACTGTGCTTACTTAAATGCTGAACTGAAAGCTGATTTAGGTCTCTTCTCCTTCCCACTCTAGCAATTCACACTCACAAGGCTAAGGACAGTGGGAAAAAAAACCCAAAAATAAATAAAATGAAGAATTACCTGGAGAGGGAGGAAAAACCCATTTTTCCAAATTTAGGAAAACCCACAGCTTTTTACCAACTGCACATAGGTCTTCTTTTTCTCACCTGACCTTTGAAACAATGGGATTTCTCAATATTGTGAAGGAAATAGTAATATAGAACTATCATCTTCCTTTTATATTTACTTTGTCTTAAGCCTAATGGGAAAATGGCTGGAGTTGTGCAATCCCTTATAAGTTTCTTGAATTATCTTGTGAGCAGCTTGCTGCAGTTCTTTTTTATTAACCTCCAGACCTTACTATTTAACCACAAATAGATTTAGGTCATGCATATTGAATTGTTTTGATAACAGTCTAGTGTTTAATAATAAACGCTTCTCCAGAAAATTAAACAGTTCCAAGGCTGTGCTCTACAAATGTGGTTTTGGAAAGAGCACCATATGACAACTCAGATGGGCAAAGAAACCACAGGACATTAGCAGTGCTCTGTGCAGACTCCTTCTGACTTGAATAATTACTTGGGGATGATTATGACAGAGAAAACAGAAAATAAAGAAATAATAAAGTATCAAACAGCCAATGCCAAGCAGCTGGCTATTAAAAGGCTACCACCAAGTAAAATGAATAGTTGAATTACAAGTGGTTTAGGACCCTGAGAGTCATCCTTTTCTATCTCTAGTAAGCCTTTCTCATAACTTTGATCATCTGATGTCCTTTATGGAACTTTATTGTGTAAAGACGATGTAATATTTATTGTTTACAAATCAGCCCATCTCAGATTTGGTTTTTTGATTCCTTTCTATTTACCACAACATCTTTTTTTTTTAAATTTATGTATCTATCCACTGAAATATTTATGCAAGTTGGGTCCAGAGGGAAGCAATCTTGTTTTTGCAGATTGTAGTTGGTGCTTTGAGACAACTCCGCAGAGTAAGTAAACACAGAATGAGAGAATTGGTTTTGTGCGTGCTTTCCTCGGGCACACGCTCCCTGCTCGCTGGAACATTTGGAATCTGGTGTTAGAGAAGGGCTCTGAAGCAGCGCTGCTGAAACCAACAGGAGCAAAACATTTGAAACGTGCTGGAAACTTTTCCAGATATTTCTGGTTTTGTTCTTCATCAAAGTTGATAGAAGCACGATTTTTCTCAAATGTAATAAATGGATGAGGTTATCTGCTGCATTGATCTGAAGGTCAACCACTTCCTTTGATATGCTGTTCACAGCACTTGATTAAAAATGTGCCGCGTTTGAATGTAAGGAGGAGAAAGGACTTGAAAAGATTAAAGCCTGGAGATGGGTTCCTGCACAGTAAACACAGGCAGAAACCCCAGTATGTTCATGAGGAGTGAATTACCTGGAACCACAGTGCTCAGCTGGCCTTTTTGCCACAACTTGTCAGTGGGATCCTCTCTTGTTCATGTAAACCAACAGTGCAGCATCTCACCTGAAAAAAATTGATGGAGCTTTCTGCAGTTCTGGATCAATAGCAGCCCACGTCTCACCCTCCAGATTCCCCTGTGTCCTTCCTAAGGACAGCAGTGACATCACCAAACCCAGAACTGGATGCTGGTGGAGGGTTCCCAGCGTGATCTGCAGCGTCTGAGGGCAGGCAGAGGGACACTCCCTGTCCTGTCACCGTGGAACTCTGGCAGCTCGTGGGGGTTAGACAGCGAACCCCAGAGCACCACTGGCAGCCCGGTCATTCCTTGCAATGGTGAGATGTGTGAAATAAATGTATTACAGAGAAAGACATTGTGAAAAACAATGAGGTTGTTTTCCTCTTGCACAGACTTTGAGTGACTAAAATTTGGGCTCTAAATTTGCGAGTATCAGTTACAGTGTATGTGTTAACATAAATATCCTTGCTAATATGGACTGTCTTGATTGAAACCCTCACTAAACTACATCTGTGGATTTTTCTTGACCTTGCAGAAGCTGTAAGCTGTAAATAATAACATCCTCTCTGGCTATTTTAAGCAGCAATATTAGTGCTTCTCTTGTTTTGCTTTGTTTTTTAATCTCTTCCTCATCCCTTCTCAAGTATTTTCCTCTTGCTTCTTTCTCACAACTGACTTCACCCATCAACCATCGCTGCTGCTGGTTGACTTCTTCTGGTTAATCCTCCCACATCTCTGCTTATGATCCACCAACAGCTCCTTTACCTTCCCATCTTTAGTCAAATGTCAGATTACTTCCTTTTCAACAAAACAAAAACCATTTCTTTGCTTTCTTTCTCCACTGCCCTGGGGATTTTTCACTCTCCTTCCTGTCAATCAGATTACTGCCCATTCACCTTTCTTCTAACATATGTAAAGTGTTAAGAAGTTTTGTCATTTGCTCATCTGCAGATTAATAAATTATCCAGTACTCCTTTTTCATTCTGACAGCAAAACTACTGGAAAATGCTTCACTTGTTTTCCGTCTTAATTCAGTAGTCTCCATCTCTTCTCTCATTTTTATGATGTCCACACAATACCCTTTTAATTCACACAAATGGATGGATATGGCAGGCATTCAAGCAGCCTCCCTGGGAGAATTCTAACTCTCTCATATGGCCAGAAGAACAAAAGCAGGCAGCTGTTGAAAAGGTCATCGGGAAGTACGAGCTGCAAAAATAGCCCCATCATTTAACCCATGCCAGGCCTACCTTCCAGCCCCCTCTCCACACCTGTGGCACACCTCATCCAGCCACAGTTTTTATTACCTTCATGATATGGACAAGTTTTCCCTGACTGTAACACTCCTGTCTTGTGAGAAGTTGCCTGACATTTGCACCCTTGGTCTCTAATTGTTGGAAGAATTCCCACTCTGTGGCTTTTTCCATTCACTTTTCACGTTAATTGCCCCAACTATGAAACCACTGACTCACAAACGCTTTTGTCCCTGTACTCAAATATGTTCCTTATGGCCATGGTTGGCAGAATTTGGTAGGGAAAAAAAACCAAACAGGTTAAGGTCTTTTGAGCACAATCATCTTTTTTTCATATCTGAAGACTTCATCTACAGCTTGGCCCAGCTCCTCAGCTGGTGTGAACTTGCTTCACACTTCAATCCACAGGCTCTTCCCCCAGTTTAGAACTATTATTAATAATAAAACCTTCCTCCAAACAAACAAAAAAAAAAACACTAGAGAAAAAAATAGAGTCAACAGTACAGAGAAGCAGTAATGAATGTCAGTTTACATGCTACGATATTGTACCTTGCCATATGTTCAAGCAGCTTTCCTTGGAGAATTCCATCTCTCTCACATGGACAGAAGAATGAGAACAACAAACTGTTGAAAAGGTCATCAAGAAATACAAACATCACAGATGGCATAGGTGAAAGCACTGCAAAAAAGCAGAGTGCAGAAAGAATGTGTAGGAGGATCTTCCTCTAATTGGCAGGACTGAGCTGGAAAGTGCACTTGTACACTACCTTTATTAATATTAAAATGACTATTGCAGGGGCACCTTACAAAGTACTTGCCAACTGGTCCTTTTTCTAACAGAGAGATGAAACAGCTTCTCCTGTCACTGACATTCCATGCTGAATGTTCCTCCTTTTCAGCAGGTTTTAAGGAAAACTGAGTAATAGAGTGATTGCAGAGGGGCACCCTGGTGTCCTGCAGAGGAGCTCTCTATTCACAGAAATTTGCCTTTGAATTTCAGGTTTTAAGTGCACCTCCTGTCCCAAGCAGGAATAAACACATTTCTTGTCTCACAGTGTCCAGAGACCCTCCACTCCCTGCTGTCTTAAAGAAACCCATGAACACTACCGAGAGCTTCACCAGTTTCCTCAGAGGCTCTCTGGGATCAGTTGACTTCTCTTACATAATGCAAGGTCATGGAATCACGTTTCATCACAGCCAAAAAGGCCTGTGGAGAAAAATATTCATGTGTTATGACTAAAACAAAAGGTGAGCGCAGACACAGAGAAGCTGGCTGAAATTCCAGCTTGCTAAAGCCAACCCATAGAATGTTTTCTGTAAATATCTCTCAACTATGTAAAGCTTTTTTTTTTTTTATTTTCAGAGAGAATTTAGCCTCAGAAAAATAAAAAATAAAACCAGCCAACCAAACCCAAACTCCCCAAAACCCCACAAAACAACTCCAGATAAAACCCAAACAAAAGCCCTCTAACAACATATTGCTACAACAGGGCAGGTACAGGGTACTATCAAAAATTCAAGAGTTCTCTGTGTTCCGAGGCGTTGCACTGTTTCCTTGTGCATAGGAGGGATTGTGAGAGCTAAGACAGACTCATAAAAATGAAATCCAGATGTGGAGACTCAGCACTAAGCAATTAAAGAGCATCTTTCCCGTTTACCACCAGAGTTAAATGGCAGAGTGAGAGTATGTAAGAGTATGGACAGAGTGGATACACAGCAGCAATCCTGCACAATTTTTTTCCACAAGTCAGACTTGACACAACCATTCCCTTTAGGTGGTACCAGCATTGATATTATAACCCCAGAATTGGAGGGGCACCAGCACAGGTCTGGCATACTTATCTTCACTGGAACACAGAAGCTGTTCTAGGAAAACAGCTGAACCAGGAAACAATGGAAATTACTTTTCCTAGCAAAGAGCTCGAAGCACAGAGGGATGTGTTATAACCTTGCACACGACTCTCCTCCAGTGGAAACTGATAATGGAGATTTCAGCACTTCACTGTGCAGGGCACTACTGTGCAAAGAGAAGAAGGAAACAACGTCCTTGGAAGAAAGAATCACAGCATCACCTAAGGGCAGACCAAGATCATTCAGGCTGCATAATCCAGAAGGGGATGACAATGACTCCTCATACTGGGAAAGAGAATTGCTTAGCCCAGAGATATTTGCTTTTTGCAGGAACTAATCACAACAAAACTGTGATAATTTAACAGCCATTCTTTTAGGAAAGCTGTTTAATGCTAATGGGCTGCTCCTCAGGATTGTTTTCTTTAAACTGAAAGCCCAAGAAAGGCATAGGCCGAAAGGAAAGCCATAAATAAGCTTAAAAATCAGCCTGATTATGCAGCAAACCAGAAACCCTAAGACAAAGCTTTCAAGAAAGCACATGTAGTCTAACCTTAAGAGCTTGACTGCACAAGGGAATTACTGAGCATAACCTATGACACCATAACACTCACTGGCATTCCCTCACTGAATTCCTAGGTGGGAATACAAAGGGTTTTGACTGAGCACAGCCCATGCAGTATGTCAGGACTGCTGACACAGTCCTCCTGTCCTGCTCTGTGCCACAGCCCCCTCTGAAGGACGTGCCAGGAGCAGTGAGGTGCCACAGCCCACGCAGCAGCTCCGGGCTGGCTGCAGGCTGGGGAGTCACCAGCACCTGTGGCAGCAAGTTTGGGAAGCTCTTCAGAGTCAGCACTAAGGGGCTGTGCTGTGGAATGGGAACAACTGAGCCGAGCCTGCCACGGGGAGCTGGGCCCAGGCACTCTGGCAGCCCCAGCACTTTTGGCTGTGGTTAATACCTGTGTTTTGTTATAAGAATGCTTTTAATCTATTTGCTAAGTGGATTGAGTAAAGGGAATTCTTACTGTAAGATCGGAACACCCCTTTAAGTGTTAAATAAGAGCATCCAGAAGCAAAGCTATTGCATGAGAGTATTATAGGATATAAATTCTTTTTAGCTTAAAATATGCAGAATACCAGAGAGAAAAAGAGAGTGTAAAATGCCCATGTCAAAAGAGAAAGAGAAACCAACTGGAAATAGCTTTTCCTATTGACTAGACCAAGCTTGCCATAACATTCACGTGACCTTTCAGGACAGTTACTGTAGGTAATGTTTGGGTGATTGCTCTAGAAGGCCAGAGCTTGCAAAAGTAAAAAAATATTTTTTTAATCTAAAAAAGTGGGGTCTCTCTAACTTCAGGCTCCCTGCCTGAACTTCTGGGACTTGAAAGAGAAAGAACATTTTCTCACATTCCCTTTCATTTCTTTCTCCCCTTTTATTATTAATGAGAGGTTTCAGAAATGTGATCACACTTTATGTACTTTCTCCGTCTTCACCTTTACACACTTTCACAGGAGCCTTCTGTCAGAGCGTGGCGATTCATTTAGCACCATCGTTAATTGTTTGCTGCCTCCCCTGTTTCTGACAGAGAATTTTTCAAGGGACCTCTACAGTTTTGTACCTGCACCAGCACTGGAGAGCAAACCCAGGTTATAAATAGGACTGACAGTCCCGGGGCCCACAGGTCTGGTGGTGTCTCACAGAGCCAGGACAAGAGGCTGGGCTGGGTTTGGAACAAACTGTAATGGTCCAAGGGCTGGAGCTTCTCGTGTGAGGAAAGGCTGAGAGAGCTGGGGTTGTTCAGCCTGAGGAAGACTCCAAGGAGACTTAACTGGAGCCTGCCTGTGCCTGAAGGGAGCCTGCAAGGGAGCTGGAGAGGGACTTTGCACAAGGATCTGGAGGGCCAGGACCCAGGGAATGGATTCCCCCTGCCAGAGGGCAGGGCTGGATGGGATATTGGGCAGGAATTGTTCCCTGGGAGGGTGGGCAGGCCCTGGCACAGGGTGCCCAGAGCAGCTGTGGCTGCCCCTGGATCCCTGGCAGTGCCCAAGGCCAGGCTGGACACTGGGGCTGGGAGCAGCCTGGGACAGTAGGAGGTGTCCCTGCCCGTGGCAGGGGCTGGGAAATGTGATCTTTATGGTCCCTTCCAATCCAAACCATTCTACGAGTCTGTTCTTTGAACAGGGGGAACAGGGAAAGGGCAGAATAGGACACACAGCAACACTGTGGGAGAGGAATTACAAAAAGGAATGGCAGTATGGATAACAACAAGTGGAAACATAAAGTGTTCTTTCCCTTGGAGGTTCAGACGGAGTTAGGAGGGGAAGACAGGCAAACAAAGCCACAGAACTAACCTTGGCCCAGAGACATTCTCCCAGCACAGACAGACAGGTCCCTGATCTCTGGGTCAGGTGTAGAGATTCACCCTTTGTGTCCCAGCTGCAGGCAGCTGTCCAGGAGGGTTCTGAGGTGGTCACTTACGGGGAGGACGTGAGACACAGATATTGTCAGCTCTGACTGCCACAAAGCCTCTGCTGTGCAGGGTGCTCCTGTGCACATCCTTCCTTCCTGGCCCTCCCCTCAGGGAGCTGGAACTGCACCTGGAATTTAAGCCCCAATGGATGTGAATTTTATTTTTAATATCAACACAGTCCATTTTAAAAGGGTGGATGGACTCCAGCACACCTGGCAGGGAAGAAATAGAGGAAGGGAAAGGATTGATGTGAATGTTAATTTTTGTTGGGAAGAAGGTGGCAGGAATGACCAAATTTACATGGGAAGGGAAGTGAAGGACAAAGTTTGAAAAATTGTATGCTAATTTAAGACCTTTTGGTCCACCTACAAACCTACATATTTGCAACTTCTTTGTACTACCTTGTTACTCTGATAATTTTCCTGGAAAAAAGCTTATTCTCCTGGTTTATTTAGTCATTAGTCAGACTGAGCTTTTTCCCTCTGGCTCCAGCATCCAGGCTGATGCAGGAGGATGCCAGCCTGGGCTCTGCTGGCAGCAATGCTCAGTGTGCTCCCCTTCCTGAGAGAAAAGCTGCTTCCACCCATTGCTTCCAGAGGGCTTTTGACCTTTCACTGGGCCATTGCCAACATGCTCCAGCACCAATTTATACAGCACAGTTGCAATTACAGAAACCAAAATTGGGTTAAGGCTGAAGATTCCCATTATAAATCAGATTTCCAGTGTTTCTAAACACAAAGAGGAGGTTTAACAGAAGCTTCCAGGCTCTGACTCAAGTCTTTTTTTTTTTTTCTTGTTGGTTCCTGAAGTGTTGAGGGTTTGATAAAACGATCTGAAACTCAGGAACCTGCTATGAAATGCTCGGCCTTGGTGACACGGGTGGGTGACTGGGCAGTGGAACCAGGGTGATAGGAGGTTTTACACATGCACCTAAAATTCCCTGGAAATTTTGAGATGTGTCAAAATCCCCCTGCAAAATTCCACATAAACAATTCAGAAGTGAATAAGGAGCTGACAACTGGTTTTGTTTCTTTGATCTGCACGAAGACTACAATTAGTTATTATTTTGATATTGATGTCTAGATAGAAAATCAAAATTTCCAAAAAATGTGAAGTCCAAGTGCCTTAAATTGGAAAAGAGAAGTCACAGAGGGTTGTCTCACAAGCCACAGATCTGGTACAGACTGTTGCAGTTTTTTAACAATTTCTAGATCTCTAACCCAACCCCACAAACCTCTCGGCCATAACTGAAGATATCAAGGCTAAATTTTTTAATGACCTTTGATCAACATGCACTGGCACTTTTACTTAATTCTCCTTAATTAATAGTGTGAACAAGCTTATAACCCAGACACTGCAAGGCCCCATTCCAAATGGGAATGGAAAAGGGTCACCAGAGAGGTTAAACAGGCTCATACTGGTGGGATGCTAACAGATATAAGCATGTAAGTGCTCGGGGGAAATTTGTGTCCTTCGCTCTTTCTTAAACTGTTGAAATGTCATGTATCTTCTATGGCTTCTTTGACATCACTCCAATGACCTTGAAAAGTTTTTAAGCAAAACAGACACCTCCAACCAAACCACTGGCTGGCTTGTGGTGCAGAAAAGATCTCCACTCTTTATCAGGAAGCAAAAGAAAACTAAAATACATAGTGTAACAGACAGTCCCCTGGTCTAAAAATGAGGGAAAAGGATGGTTGAGAACACCAGGAATAGCAAACAGCGAGACAGAGTGGGAAATCTACAGAGAACCTCAAACCAAATCCAAAATAAATCAGAAGGATATCAAAAATGAAATATTAGCACTGGAAAACCAAATCACATGGCACTGTGAAACACACCCCAAAAAATTGCCCGTCTAGGGAAGACAGCTGGATTCATCCTTGCTCACTGTGCACCTGTGGAAAGCAGAGGTACAACACCAGAGCAGGGAAAGCTGCAGGTTTCTGTGTGAGCTTGGCTTCAGCTCAACCACACGAGGTGCCAGCAGATGGCAAATCAGGGGCAGGGGGCTCTTCTTGGTCTGCTCCCTGTGGATATTTGGCGAGTTAAACATGGAATGTTGAGTCAGTGTTGCTGGTTTGGGGAAGGGCAGAGCCTGGCTCAGGTGGTCAGTGTCTCTCACCTGCCTTTCTCCACTGCAAACCAGCACGAGGACAAGTGTCAGGCTGGGTTTGGCCACCAAAGCCCAACACACCCCACTCGAGGTGCTGCTCTATCCTCATCTCAACAAAGCTTTTAAGCAGATTCCTTTGTCCAGTGGATTTTAGAAATACTTACAAAAATTCTTCGGTTTAGGCATCAGACGACAATGGGACTCAATCAGAGTCCTAAAAATAAGTCTGCTTATTTCAGTTTCCGCTGGTGAGAAGCACGAGGCTGAAATGGGGACTTGTGTGCACAGAAAGACTTACACAGACATGGCAGGAAGGGTTTAACCAGCTGTGCTGCACAGAATGGTCCAAAACCCCCAAAACATGAGGGTTGTACTTGCCTGCCCTCTCCTCAGATGGAGACGGGAAAGGCTTCAGAATGGACAGATTATTGCAATAAAATGCTCCTTTTATTTCCCCTCAAAAGAGAGCCACAGGGGAAGGTTCAGAGCGGGGTGGCAGGATGAGGGGAGAGGAGGGGAAAGTCTCTTTGACATAGAAAAATGTTGTTGCATTTCTCCAACGAGCAAATATTAATACTTCATTTTCAGCCATCTGAAAAACAGACACAGCAAAATGTATCCCCAGCAGTAAAAGGCACTGCCCTATTACCCTCCCACTGTACACATTTAAACCAAAGGGCAAATAAATGTTGGCAAACAGAAATGTGATGACTTACAGTATTTTCTTTGCTACAGTAGCTGGGAGGAGAAAAAATCCCCCAGAAAGATTAAGAAGCAAACATAAAACTGATCTTGAAATTCCTCTTTGTTGATGCCCCAGGGCAGGTACTTTTTCAACATTATACCTATTTTTGAAAAGTACCTGCCTGTTGGGGCACCTGTGCTCCTGAAAGCTCGTCTGTTTACAGACACAGAAACACTGACTCACTTGGCAAAAAAATATAAATTAACCAACACTCCCCTAATTAAAACAAATATTAGACATACAGAAAGTCTTCGGGAAAGCATCTGTTGAAAAATACTCTTTAATTTGCAGGGAGCTGAATTTTAACCCCAGGAATGATTCCTCGTTTTGTGAGCTGACTAAACCTCAGATCGCAAAACAGGAGGAGAAGGATTAAGCTCTATCCATCTGCAAACTAGAATACTGCTTTGCCTTATAGGTTGCTTTTTTCTTTCCCCTCCATAATTTTGGCATTCACCTGCTTAATCTTTTGTTTGTGCCAAATATGCATGCTTGAATAATATTATTTTTAATGCAGATAAGATGTTCTCACTGGCACAATTGTTAAATCTTAGGGAAACTTTCCTAAGATTACCTTCCCTCCTGCCTATTGCTATTCTAGCCCCTAGCAGGAGGGTATATTTTATTTGAAGTTTACTAATTGTGTTTATTTCAAACACATTTGCTTCTCTGCAAAGCCACTGAGGTCCTGCTTGCACTTTAAATTTGAAGGTTTACTGTAAAATGCCAGGCACATTGAGATGAATCAAACTCATCTAGGCATGAATGAAATGTAGTGAGAAAGTCCCTTCTGGCATCATTTCTGGGATTAGTAATTTGTGAAATTGTGGTGATGCAAGGGAACAGCATGAGAAAGCCATTTCTTTCCCCTTTGTCCAGTCTAAATGCAAATCTGAACTTTCTTGGCAGTCCATTTGCATATTAATGCATATAGTATTCCACTCCAGAGATCACTTCAGATTTTCTAAATTAAGTTGGGTGGGTGGGCTGAAGGAAAGAGGTCATTTTTGTCACACTAGCACAAATATTCTTAGATACTTTACCAAAAAGGCAGAAAGCAGGCAATTATTTCACTTGCCTTATCTCTATTTCAATTTTCCAACTGGACCACTGAGGAGATGCAGAGGATAAAAAGCAATGGTTGACCAGAAGGAAGGAAATGCTTCATGTCACTGAAGAACAAACATGATGAAATTAAGAAAGGGTAAGAGTGCACACCAGTCTAATTAGCATTTCTTCCTAGTAGCTTGGGAAATGTCAGCCACCAGTTGGTGGCAAAATAAAGATGTAATGTGAGTAATAATGAATTAAATTGTGGCTATTTGCATTGAAATGTTAAGATAATGATCTGAAATTACTATTGTAAATATTTCCCTTGACAGTTGAAAATTGGACTTAAAGCTAATAGTACTTTGGATGAACTTTAAGCCATGAAATCACTTTTAATGCTTTACACTCCTTTTGGCTATGACAGCGAGCTTCAGAAAGTTAATTTACCTCTGTTTTGTTCAAGCTGTTTGGTAATTGATGCATACATCATGGAGGTTTTAATGAACAACTACAGGGACTATTTACCCCTCTCACTAAGTATAACTGAAACACTTGATTACTACTCCTGAACCGAATAAACCAATAGACTCAAGCACAGCAAACACTTTTGGCTGGAGACTGGAGGAGCTGAGACCGGCAAGGATCTGTTTAAATGCAAAGGAAAAGGCAACATTTTCAGAAACTGCTGGAACATTTCAGGCTCATCCTGCATTAGCTGCAATTTATGGTTTTGCTGGTAGCATTAGAAGTCGCTTAGGGAGGATTTACGTCTGGATGTCTACAGCCAGTACTGTCGGGGTAAGGTTAGCTGGCAAAATGGAAACGCAGCAGATCTCTTCAAACAGCTGCTGTGCAAATAGCTTTCCAGTAATAGTGCCTTTAAAATGAGGGCTTATTTCCAGACTATAGAGTCTAATTACATTGTAACATTATTTTTTGCCATAAGGCGTGTTTTTTATTTAAAGACAGATGATGTAAAGGCTTTAAGATCACACGGAATTACGTCATGCCCACCAAAAGTGCTTTTTCACAATCAAAAGAATGTCTTTAGCATGACTTTTAAACAGCAGTGAGGCCTCCGGGTATCTAAACTGAGGTCTGACTAGATCTCTTGGATTGCTCTTGCTTTCTGGGAGTACTCACTGGAGGGATCCAGCCCTGGAAACACTTCAATCCTGTGTTTTTCAGATGTGACTTATGGGGCTGATGAGACTCAGACTGCTATTTTCAGTATATCAACCCCCCAATCCTGAATGAGCAGCCAAAACTGCCTTTTTGACCTCCCCCAGAACTCTGCCCAAGCCTAAGCCCTGCCCCTCCCCAGCTGCCACCACCACAGCTCGTCATGAGCCTTTGGGAGATGGGGTCTGTGGATTGCTGTCTCCCACCCTCCCAAAGCCAAGCAGCCAGAGGTTTTCCTGCACTGACTTTGGAGCTAAACTTCCTCCCTTTCTCTGTATGCAGCAGCCACTTGGTTGATCATCCCCCCTTGGTATGACAAATACATGTTTTATTAATATATAAAAAAAAAACCAAAAGAAAAATAGGGAGCTGGACACTGTTCTTTAAATGGATTTGTGAGGCAGGCCCTGCAGTCTGACCATATGCAGCTTCAGGTGTTAAGCTCTCTTTCTGGATCTGTGCAGCTTCTGCACAGTGTTCTTAACTAGGTTACCAGGGACCAGATGAAAAATACACTCTGTTGAGTCCTCTTGCATTTCATACATGCTCTGTTATATTTAGGGATGTAACTAAGCAGAAATACTGTCATTGTATTTGCTATGAATTATCCTACTGCAGGAACAGTTAAGAAACATTTTCTTTTCCAGGTCACATTCAGAGTCAAGTGAGTCACTACATTTCTAGTCTTCCTAATATTTCATGTTTTATTTTCATATTTTAATCCTTCTGTATTATTTTTTTTCTGGATAGACAAAATATATTCTCAACCTCTACAGAAAACTCTTAATTTAGGCAGCACAAAGGCCTTATCAATGGACAAATATCCCCTAATTGCTATGTCCAGTGCTGTGCATCCAGTACTGGATAAATCTGCACTGGCTCCCACAGCTTGAGGGAGTTAAGAAGAAATTGAGCGTATGCTGGAAAAGTACTGGAAGAATACAATGATATTCCCACTAGTGGGAAACCAGTGACCATCCCTGGGCACCTCTCTCAAAATTGTGAAAGACAAAAAACTACATACAGCACATAGACCAGCATCAGGAAACAAGAGATGTGGTATTGGCAGTGTGCAAAGCTGGAGGCCAGTGTAACACATTTGCTGTTGGGTCTTGGTTTCTCCTCGGTCTCAAGGCCCTGCAGGGTGGGTACATTTTCTGTAATGCAAATCTGGGTAAAGAATGGAGGAGTCTGAGACTTCTATAAGGGATCTGTCTTGGAGTTATTCAGAGATGGAGCCTAAAGCAGAGCTGTCCGGGGATTTGGTGACATGAAATGCAGGCAGCTGAACGAGGAACTGGGATAAGGAAGATTCTGCCTGGAGAACACCTGCCCTGCTGGTCTCCTTCACATCTTCTAGATCTTTTCATCACCGCCTGCTGCTTGTGGACTCATCTCCATCATGCAGAGGCATGGAAAAGACAAGCCAAGAGGCTGCATACCTGCTCACAGCCCTGATGAGGGGGGTGAAACGCTCCTGTGACAGACTTGCTGAAGATCTGACTTCTGTCAGCTCTGTGCTTATGGTTACATATTTGATCAGAAAAGCAGAGATGGGAAATGCTATAAATGTGAACACAAGTTCGACCATACGCTCCCTAAAGCTCCTGACTTTCCTGTTTTGCCTGTTAACATTAACAGCTTTGGACATTGGATTGCCTTGATTTTTAAGGGAGGAGAAGGAGGGGAGGTATGGGGGGAAAAAAGGTTTCTTCTTGTTTACAGTGTTGCTATTTAAACAGTTCCAGTTAAGCTTTGAAAAGCACCTTCCTTTCAGGTCAATAAAGAGGCTGCAGGCCAGGTTCCCATCTGTGCTTAACTTGTGTTTGCTGGCTGGAGACAATTTTCTACTAGATCTGTTTAAAAAGAAAGCAGTGTAGTGTGGTAACTCTCTGCTAACATGGGGCTGCATGCCCCATGTTTTATTTTCATATTTTAATCCTTCTGTATTATTTTTTTTCTGGATAGACAAAATATATTCTCAACCTCTACAGAAAACTCTTAATTTAGGCAGCACAAACATGCATGCAAGTTTCAGTCACAGCAATGTAATATATCCTATATCCTAACTGTGCTCACAGACATGAAGTCAGGACATGAAAATCGGGATACTCAAGTTGCATTGTTTTTACTAAATAAATCCCAAAGCATTCAGATAATGGAGTTCTGAGGTGCCCTAGATGAGACAAAGAAAAACATTTTTCATAAAACTGGACATACTTTCTTCCCCCTTTGCTGCTTCACCCACACTTACATGCTCCAGCTAAATGAATTGATGCCTTCTACTCTCTATCTGTCTTCTCTTTGGGAAGGAATGCCAACTATGGCATCAAAACATTCTGAAAATTCTGACATTACTATCCCACTAGTCTGGGGCAAGTTCTTTCTGTGCAAACAGAAACTATTCCAGCAGAGAGATGCCCCCATGGAGTTAACAAGGTCCTGAGATAGGAGGTGTTTTAATGTACAGACAAAGCCTCAGCTCTCAGGCCTCTTGGCCCCAAAGAATAAAGTCCTGAGACTTGAGCAGTGTAGCTGTTGCTCTGCCCATAAGCAGACAGGTCTAGAGGTGCCAGTGTGAATTTCCCAGCTCCACCTTCATCCCATCAGGCTATGCCAGCAGACATTGCACTCCAGTGGAAAATGAGCACAAGAATCTCACCAGATCTCTGCTGGTGAAGTAGGAATAGCATCAAGTCAGATTAAAATTTTGAAAAAAAATCCCAAAGGTTTCAGTCTGACACTGAAAAATGCCTCCTCTCTCCTCTTCCTTTCCTCATCCCCCCCATACTGCCACACACAAAGCAGCCAAGCCTGATCTTTGCCTGATCCAGAGGTCCTGTCCTTCCTCCCCTGAACGGAGCTGCAGCCACTGCAGCACTGGTGTTCCCACAGGAGTGGCCCAGCATCTCCGAGAAAAGGGAAGAACATCTTCCCTAACCGGTGGTGAAAGTGAAACCAGCAAAGGGAGAGAATTTGGGGTGACAACACTGCACGGGAGACCTAAAAGCCAGAGAAAGGTGTCGCAGGAGAGCACCTCAGCCTGTCTGCAGCAAAACACAGAGCCAGAGCAGCAGAAAAAAAGCAGAACACGAGATGACAAGGAGAGCTGATGGGACATTTTGGAAGGCTGAAGACAGGTTGCCTGAAACGCTGACCTATTCCATCTATAGGTCAGCCTGCCATGTGTAATGAGCTGCTGCAGTGTGTTGTGGAACTGCTGCAAGAAACCACTGCTGGAGCTCCATCTCTTTCCTGTTAGGAGAAAAGGTCAGGCACAAGCTCCTTCTGCTGCTCTTGGCTGTTCTGAGCAGAGGCCATGGAAGGAACCCATTACAGACTGCAAGTGAATTGCTCCAGGCTCGTGAGCTCTGTTGCCGGTGGGGAGGCACACTGCTAATAAAAATGGTCTGGTAGGAAATAATTTAGTTTCTTGGCTGCTCCTACCCTCATTTTCAGATGGAAGTTGATGCTTTAAGAGCTTTAGAATTCAGCTCTGATCAGGAAATGAATTTAGTTGTTTGAAAAGCAGCTGTTTGAAACAGCTTTGTTCCTTCTTTAGTCTCAGTGGAGCTTGAAATCAGCTGCTGATGGAGAGATACAAGTGTACAATCCTCTGATTTTTGGCTGGGTTTTTTTTTCTCTTTTATATAAATTCTAATCAAATGTCCTGTCTCGTTAGGAAGCCATTTCATCAGCCTTGCTAGGGCTTGCTGCAGCAGCACTGCCCGTGGCTCTGTCAGCCCAGGTGAGTGCCAGGGAGGCTGGGTTCCACCTGCACTGCTCTGCTGGGTGGCTTTAGGAAACCACTCCACCCCTTCTCCTGTGCTTTTGGGCCCAGTTCCCTTTTAGGCCATCAGCTCTTTAGGGAAGAGACTGAGTCAATCTGCAACTTCACCTTTTTAAAGTGAATTTATGTAAAAATAAACACATCTAACATCAGTAGTGTTACAGCAGGATATTAAGACAATGAAAATGTAACTCTTACATTTTGGTTCCCCAAATATTATGTCAAGTGAGGAGTGAGGCAGGGCTTGGATGCTAATGATTCATTAGGATCATTGTGACTCCTGGAGATATTCGAACTTCAGCTTTTCTTTCACCTTCCCTTAGAAACTTCCTGGCTTCCTCCTGCCGTATCCTGCCCCATCCTGCTCACACAGCACCTCTGTGATCTCCCCTACCACTGCACCACTGCTCCTTCAAGCTGGTCACTAATTCCCAGGATCAAGAATCTGAAAGCAAAACAGACTTGTTAGCTGCACTTGCTGTGTGTTCATGACGGCTGGAAGCCGTGGATTGCCCGTGCAAAGGAATGCCACTGCAGTCAGAACTTTGCTTTCAAACCCTGGTGGAACTGCATTATTTTCTTGTCTCATCCCATAGCTGAGATTGATAGATTTTAATGGGCCCCCTCATTGATCTTGTACTTTGCACCAACCCAGTTTATTGACCAATTTAATTTTAAAGGGGCTTATGTACTCTGTAAAATTAAGGTAAATTAGTACATTCCTTGCACTTCATAAAACCTTCAGAGGCCAAACATTGCCGTGAAAAGTGCTTACATTCTACTGAGATTATTACTTTGAATATGAGAGGGTTTAGGGGATGTGTAAAGATTTTAATGAGCTGCACATAATAGGACCCTCTGCATCATAAAATAAGATTCTGAAAATCAGACTATATTAAGAAAAAGAAAGCGCAAGTGAACATATAAAAATAGTTTATTATATTTTCTTCATGGCACAGTTTAAGTTATTTGCTCCCAATTTTAGTACAAACAGATTTGTGGGACTAAAGCAGATCACTTATGCACTTCAGTATAGGCATCCCACAGCTAACCTATTTTCCCAAAGTGACATAAAAAAATCAGCAAAAGGAAATCACGCAGTTTTGTGATATCATGCAGAGGAAGAAGTATTTCTGATATGTTTAACAAAATTAATTAGAATGGGACTGGAAAAAAATCTGCTGCTCAAGAACGGATTCTTAGGTCTTCAAAGTAAATTGTGCTTTTCTTACTTTTCATGCTTAGCATAAGTATTTCCTGTCTTCTTGTTTCCAAAAACATTAATATCTGCATCAACAGTGGGTGGCAGGAAGAGGAAGAATTTCATCTAAGTCATTTCAGACACATCTTTTACTTCATGTCTAACACTCCATTAAGTGTCAGAGCTAATACTTTAAATATAATAGCAAGAAGGTAGTTATTAATCCTGAAAAGTAGAGAATTGGGTCATTCTTTACTTTTGTTAAAAACAGAATGTGATTAAAAAAGCTTGTAGGCTTCTCTTAAAAATTGTTACATTTTTCAGAAAGGTCCAAGTAGATAAAGGAAAAAGGAACAAGAGAAAAAAGATTAAAAAAAGAATTTAAAAGATATTTAAACTCCAAGTTATGAGACCAATGGAAAGCCATTTCATTTCCAACTTAGTCTTAGGCTTTGTTTTTTTCATGAAAGGATGTTTAAGTCCTTTCAGTACCCGACTTTGAATCAGAATTCTGATTCCATTTCCAGCCCCGCTATTACTTTGCTCTGCATTCTCAAACACAGTGCTCCATTTCCATGCTTAACCTTCCTTCCCACTTTACCAGGAACGCAAACTCTGCCAGCTCACGAAGCACCTTAGGACAGGCAGAGATGAGCAGTGGCTTGTGGCAGTCGTGGTGTTGGCAGGGCTGACCCAGAGACACACAGCTGCTGCAGGAATGGAGTGGCTCCGTTGTTTAACCAAGTAATGCACAAGTCACCTCTTTTGTGTGATAAATGATGGATGATCAAGAGTGACAGATCCAGGATTTCAGCCTCAGATAATGACAGACTCTGCAGCCAGACTCCAGCAAGCTGTTGATGGCTCTGTACAATCTCCCAATTCAGAACTGTGCCTGTAGGCTCTGTAATAACTGTTTTGGCTGATGTCATTCACATTTTACTTTAGAACACATTACTACACAAGAACAAATAAAACGCTAAATATTTTAGCAGCTCCTTCCCAGCACGTTAAAAAACAAACATTTTTTTTCCATTATCGCAGGTGTACGTTGGCTTTTTGGGATATACAATGCAAGTACACATGAACTTTGCTATTTACCACATCCTCATGATTGCAGCTTCCAAGGAAAAGGTAAAGTACAAATAGTACTACAAATAATACTAAGCATCTTTTGATTTCAAACATCTGCTCAACAATACAACCCAGGTGCTTACTAAGCCTCAGCATCTTATTTTCTTTTCAGGTGATAAGCTCTCAACAGAGGAATTTTTGAGACCTCTGAAAAAAAAAGTTGTAATTTTGAAGATTAAATGTAGAGTACCGTTTATAAAGCAAACCTTTCCCACACTTCTTTTCTAATACTCTTTCAATAAAAGTCATAAAGACAAGATCAACCCCCATCAAATCTAATACTGTGTTTCTACTGTGCTCTTTCATTTACAGCTTCAGATCCTTTGAATTTCCCCCATCTCCATTTTTTCATGACTTCCCTACACAAGCTGTTTTCAGCTTCTGTACCCTGGGTGTCTTCCTAAGGCTGGTAATTTTCCTTTCACTACAGCTGAAACTTGAAGGCATTCAGTGAGGCCCAGAGGATGGATTTCCAAAAGAGGGACAACACAAAATAACTCTGGCTGGATGTATCCTTCTAAACCTGATTCAGAGGCTTTACAGCCCTGATGGACTGTCCCTCTCCGAAATTAACCCTAATGTATCCTCCCTGCCTCCACAACAACCTGCGGCGGTGAGCTCCACGATTTCAGTGCTGCTGAACAAAAGTGCAGCTGATCAACACAGACTTATTACTGATGTTAGTGCCCTTTCTGTGCTTGTCAGTTTAGGAATGTGTCCTTAAATGCTTATGGGATATGCACATTAGCCTGACTTTATAATCTAAGACATGCAAATTGGTCTTTATAACAGTGTAAAACCCATTAAGCCAATGGAGTTTCACATGGACGTACGGTCTGCCCACACAGATTGAATTACAGGTTGAGGGCTATAATTGCAGCAAACAGCACATAATTACTGGAATGGCACTCTCTTTGTTACCTCTGAGCACTGAGAATATTTCCTATACTAAAAAGGTTATTCACAAAGATGGTACAGTTCCCTTGCAAAAAAGAAATAGAGTGAAAAGCTACACGCAAGACATAGCCTATTTTTAATGCTTCCATTTGTCAGGCAGTGACAGAGGAGTCAAAACTTCAAATTAGTAAAATAAGGTAAGAATGTATATGAAACTTCAGTAGTGCCTGGTAGTTGCATTGTGCAATTGTACTCATCAAAAGCTACCCTGACAGCTTTTTCATTCTGAGTTAAAGGAAAGTATAATGATTTGTTTATATTTGGAAGTTCTAAGAATTCTGTGTACATATTTCATTTGAATGTATCACAAAAGAATAATTTATTGCAACTACCTAACAAAAAGCTCCCAAACCTGGCTGTTTTAATACCTCACTCATTTCCTTCAGAATGTCTTTTTTTATACTGTCATAAGATTTCCTGTGTGCAGCCCCTGTTGCTGTAAACTTCTTGGCTATAACAGACCTCAGCATCAAAAATGTCCAACACAAGGGCAAAGGGAGAGGGGCACAGGGTGAGCTGGTCCCAGGGCTCCTCTGCACCTCCCTCCTTGGGTCACTGAACATCCACGTTTCCCACCACAGCCCGCACTGCTGGGGATCCTCCGTGCTGAGGCACAGGAGTGAAGTTCACGGGGAAAAAACAGCCTCCATCCAGTTCTCCCCTTGGCCTGCTCTCCTCCTCCTGCTCCCCCAACAGCAACAAAGCACAGGAGCTGTAAATGCATTAAAGGAGTTTCCTTTTGAAAGCTCATTTTTCTTAACCTACACTCATAAAATATACTGGCTAAGGAGTTCTGGGAAAAACAAGAGTTTTCAAGAATGTACCTGTATGTCAGAAAAAGTCTGCGGGGCTGCTCTAGGAATATATTATTTTATTTCTTTTTTTAATTTAAGGATTACACTGACTATAAGCCAGGAAAGGAGAGGTTCAGTGTCTTTACACTTGCTATGTTATGACATAAATACCGAATATGATGCATGCCTAATATTAGCTTTGATGGCAAAGGAAAATTCTGAGAACTGTGAAGAGGAAGATTTGGTTTGCTGTGCTGGGTTTAGCAGAGAGGTGAGCAGAGCTTTCCCTGCAGCCTCCCCAGAGCCTGGCTGGGGCAGACAGCTCATAAGGGCAGGAAAATATTTTCCTTTCAGACTGAACTTCTTCTAGAAGAGAGAAGGCAAGACTGACCCTTTGCTAACTGTAAAACAAGAGTTCAGAAGCAGCTTTCCAAAAGAACCTCCCTGCTCTTTCCAGATCTGCGTGGCCTCAGTGCCTGTCCCAGCACTGACAGGGACATGGCACGGCAGATAAAGACACAGGGGGATGTGCTGGAGAAACCAGGCTGAGATGCAGACAAGATGATCATATCAAGCACTGAGATGTTGCATCGAGCTATTGTCTAGCAGACCTACAAGGAGTTTGATTTTAATTTCCACGCTAGATTGTCTGATATTTTTTATTTGCTTGCTCTGGCAGCCTCAGGGCAAGCTCAAGTGCTTAGTTAGAGAAATGTCCCTTTAAAAAGCACAATTTAATCAGCTGTTTTCAGGCAGATCTTTTCCTACGGAGCAGAAAGACCAGCTGATGGTGTGACAGGGCTCCAGTGAGGTGGGCAGAACTGGGCTGAGCTAAAGCCCACAGCCAGGGCTGTGGCTGCACACAGAGCTGTCCCTGAGCTCCAGGGACACAAACAGGACCTGCCTGAGCGGAGAGGATGGCTCCTCCCGGCTCCTCGTGCCTGCACACCTGCGTTTGCACACTCTGGCCCAGGTTTAGCTGGGTCAGAGCAGGGCTCACCACCATCTCAGGGAGCACAGCCGTGTGTTTCTGACAGAGGCGTCCTGCTGTACAGCAAGGAGCTCTGTAACTCACGGTGACTGGCACAGCAACAATTAATTCTGACATGCAAGGTTTCCTCTCAGTGTGTGGGCTCTTTTAAAGCTTTGGTAGTGATTTGGAGAATACAGAGCCATGAAAAAGAGTGCAGCTGTTTCAGTTGCTTTTTAATGGTTAAAAAAGACAAACAAATTATATATCTTAAGTGACAGCCTATGGAGATTAAAGGCAATTTACCTTCCTCAAACCTTGGGTTTTAAAAAATATTAAACAGCAGCTTTGATACCATTCTCTGAAATCAAAGAACAATGGAAGCACCTGGAACCCTGCTGATTAAGAATACTGATTTCCCAGAACAAAAATTAGAGACTGTAATTTGAATCAGGCTGTGGTTTTAATGACGCTCACGTGTGAATCTCGTTATCACAACCCAGGTTCAGCAGTTGTGCAGACCAGCTGAGGGCCTCGGCGGTGCACGGAACGGGAGACACCGGGATCGTGGCAGGCAGGAGAGTGCAGTGCAAACATGTGTCCAACTGATATCACTCCTGCGATTAAAAACATCACAATATAAAACAATCAGTGAGAGTTTACTTTTAATTTACTTTTTAATCAGCTTTGTTTTAATCAGAAAATTGTATCTAGCAAAGCTCGTTAAATGACATCTATAAGGGGAAAAAAACCCAAACCTTACTACTGTGTTGGTAGTTTTTTTGTAAAGTTTAGAGTTAGTTTACAGCCAATGAGAAAGTTATAAGCAGAGAAGCCTCATGAAAACTTCCAGACGTGATGCAGAACTGGAGGCAGCTCTGCTATTGGGTTCAGGCTGGGCACAGGATCAGCTGTGGCTGAGCTACAAGCAATACCTTGCCAAACTACGTAATCGATCACTTCCCACCCTGTGACAACACCCTAAGGAGTCAAGGGAAGGATACTGCCATGCAAGTGATTTTTCACCATCTGTTTACTGAGTAAATATTTTTACTCCCTCTGTTAGTTACTGCCTGCAGGGTGAGGCCAGTCAGCTTCTAAAAGTTTATGTCAAAAAGCAAACACTGCAGTAGAGCCAGTTCACCATCACTGACTTTGCAATGTCCACAACAGAAGTCATGACAACCCTTCTGTTATAAAGATACAAATCTACCAGTTCCCAAATCAAACCACTTAATTGTAAATAGAACTAGAATTCCTCATTTAGTAATCTAGATGCCCAAATTATGAAAATCAGACATCCCTTTAAGCAGAGTTTAGTTTCACACTAGGTTTCTATAATAAGTTTTTGTAAGAAATTAGCGATGTTATTTACATACGTAAATAATAACTTTAACGATCCAAAACAAAAAACCAATATGTTACACCACAGAACTGCCAAAAAATATTTGCTTTCCATTAACATGGCTAAAAAAGCCCCAATCAATCAGTCAATCCCTGAGTTACATGTAACCACATGTATTTGAGCAGGTTGGTTCAGAAACTGCCCTTGAGAAGGCTAATTAGCTGGACTTATTGCTTACACTTTCAGTGTGGGTTTTTTCGAGATTTCTAAGCTAATCTACATTGTTTTTCACTGATATTAGTTAAAGGCATGCTTACTTATGCCTGAAATATTTTTACAATTAAAACATTAAAATTTTAATATTTTGGACATAAGAAAATTTACCACTTTGTTCAACCTAAACATGTTCTGTGTTCTGTTTGGTAGGAAATACCGAGTCAGGAACACAAATTTAGCAGTAATACAGCAGCACCAAAAGGAATATTAGAGGACAAGGTGTATGTTGTCACGCTGACACACTCTGGGAGTGCCAAAGGAGCACACGCCAGGCCGTGCTGCCCACTCTGGAAAGCAGCACTTGAGGGCTCCTTACCACTGGCAGCAATTAAAAGATGTCAAATTGAGACACAGAACATTTTTTTTGCAGCATTCAGGTGAAGAGTCTCAATGATCAGCACTTGTGATGCTTCAGACAAAGACCTATAACCCCTCCTTGCATTTCATGCCCACAAATTAGATTACTGATCTTGGTTCATAAATATTTAGGGAATCTTGTCCCTCTTATGGGTGCACATCTATTTATTTGGTGATGTTTCTGAGGCACACAGGCAGCAGCAAGGCTGTAATCTCATAAAAATACCATCTACCTTCCTGTTTGCCCATGTCATTTCCCAAGAACCTTTTCCCTTCTTTGCTCCCACCTGCTCCTCTGGCAGAGCAGAAAATGGGAGAATTCTGAGTGTACATTCAGTCCTTACTACAAAGTGCACACACAAACTGGGCAAGTGCAACTAACTCAGAGTTGTGACCCACAAGTAGAAATTCTCCACTCCAGCACTTGGCTCTGGATATTTAAACTCCAGCATGTGTGTGTGTATGCATACAGATACAGATATAGATACATAGCTATGTTTATTTGTATTTTAAAAAATCTGTATGTACACATAGTTTAAAAGGAATCACTAACAGATCCAAATAGACAACGGATCAATATTGGTAGATAATGCAAATACTGGAATTTTATTTACATTTCAGCCAAAGAATGAAGTGTATACAGACATATATTAAATGACTCCAATGATCTTTACTACCAGCTGTGTACAAAACAATAAAATTAAACAAACCCCCTATAGTTAAATTCTTTAAAAGACTGTAACACTGGCATATTTACAAGAATACCCTCTGGAACAGCTGCACCCATTTTACAAGCCAAGAGCAAGCAGATTTACATTTTTTCAAGGTCTAAAGGGGTCAAACTACTTCAGTGCTTCTTGGAATCCATAGTCTGCTGTTTGCCACTTCCAGATCCAACTCTCACAAAACTGCATGAGAAAGGTGACCGTTTTATGCTCTTGACATCTGGATTTACTGTTGTTCAAATGCATTTTAAATGGGAAAGGTGAAGCTTTGCAAGACGTGTCAGTGTACAGCAAATATATATTGAGGAACAACGTATTCAAATACAGCTGACCAAAGGGAACAAACACTGAAATGATAAAGGAATCTCCAGATCTCGTGGAGGCTCATTAGCCAGACAGTGGAGTGCTGGAAAGTTCTCACATCTTCCATAGGTCACGGATTGAAAGCTGATTGAATAATGAGGGAAGAGGCAAAACAGAGTTAAAAGAAATAAGGAAAACTGGACTTCAGAGGGACTGAGAAATAAATGTTCTGCAGTGGAAGGGAAAAAAAGTGGCAGTTTAATGTACAGCAGCAATTAGTTTTGTTCATAATTAAGAAATACATCATATCTGAAATCTGGATCAAAAGATCACTTAGTCCCCTCTGTAAGTTCAAGTCTCAGTAAGGCTCACAATTTCATTGGGACTTTTTAACAAAACATAAAACCATCAAAAAGCCCCAAACTCAAGAAAATCTGAATAAGCATGTGAAGAGATTTTTGGGGGTTTTATACTCCTGTGTTACTTAACCTTCCTTTTCTTCCATATATTGCTGGAATATGTGGCTCTAACTTATAGAATTGACTTCACCAATACTCAAGATCTCCTTGGAGCAGTATCATGCACCTTGAATATCATGTCCTTAAAGATGTCAAAACCATGAAAACATGTTTTCCTTTTCTTATGAACAATTTCAGAGACAAAAATTAATCATGAACTACTGTGTAAAAGAGGAAAACAAAAAGTCTGCTGTCTGCTATACATGGCTACAGATGCACGGGATGTTTCTTCAGGAAAATTAATTCTGATTACTAAATTATTACTAAAAGGCCAAACCTACTCTTGCTGTTTCCTTCCAAATGCGTGCACAAGGCTCTGGCCACTGCTGGCATTCTAATTAACATGATCCATGAACAGAACAAGGCCAGAAGGAAAACAGACTGTGGTTTAAAAAAAGTATCTAAATATATACTCCCCCCCCCCCACCCCAGTTAGATGTGTTAACTAGTTGCTCTTTCAGCTCTTCAAACACCCTTTTTATGACCAACTTTTTTCTAAAAAATGCTCATTAGTTGAGGTTTCTGACAATATCATATATGTAGAGTTCCCCTCTTTGCAATTTCTTCTAAAAGTTCTTCGTTTAGTAGGGAAGCCAATTTTTAACAGCTTGTATTTTGCCATTACAGAATTCCTAAATTTCAACTTGCCTCATTGGAACACCCTGTTGGAAAATAATAGTTTAACTTACGAATAAGCAACTCTTGAGACGAGTTTGCACTGGGGTAGAGTGTTTCATTTTAACTGATTTCTACTTGTAATTGAAAGCCTTTCTCCATACCAAACCTACTTTTGAGATAATCGCATTGAGGAGGAATAGAGGAGTGCAATAATGTTATTCTTCTGGCCTTGAAAGACTATTTAAATCTTTTCTACAACATGATATAGTCCAAATTGAATTGGATAGTATGTAGGGGGATTACCACGTGGCACCCACACATCATCCCATTAATCACAGTCTAACCTTTCAAGCTGTTCAGCACCCCCTCCTCACACGTTATTGCCAGATTTCTCAGCAAAGCGGAGCGTGAGGAACCAGATGGAACCTGGTGGTTTCTGCTATTTCTCTACCCAGTGATTTTATCTCCTCAACTGCTTTTTAAGGTTTCAGAGATGGCAATTGCACCTCTTCAAAACTGTATACAGAAAGCTTTTGGAAGGTTCATTTTCTTAGGCTTAGAGCCAAGCAACTCTTTGCCCTGAGAGCTGATTTTAGAACCTGATATTAGGTAGCCTCTACACTTGTTTCTGTTTGGCATAGAGAGAATTTGACAATTTGTTGTTTTATTAAAAACGGCTCTGTTGATGGGGAGAGGAGGGTGAGTGAAGTGAACAGCATCAGAAAGTAGAAATACAGCAGGGAGAGCTGAGCAGAGGAGTTACGGGGTCATACCTGAGCAGCTTTGGCAATTCCTCAGCAGCTGTTGTGTGTAAATGAGCAGCCAGGCTCCTTTTTGCAGTGTCCACCCCACTGTGTGTGAGCAGGGCCCTCCCTCTGCCTCCCCACCCTGCTGAGGAACTCACCTGGGGCAGGGGGTCGGGGACAGCTGCAGGCTGAGCTCTGGGCTCAGGCCAAGTCAAGCTGCACCTTCCAGTTTGAAATAAAGAGAGAGGAATTCTGGAGTTCACTCCTCTCTAGAATCAGCTGAGCAAGTTTTCAAGATCATAATTTTGGACTCATGGGGGATTTAGGTATTTGAGTCCCACTTACAAGTGTACATCTTTCTTTGGATCTGCTCCCAAGGCCATTTAGTACAACAGAAGATTTACAATTGTGGATTGTTATTTTTGATCATAACCTCTGCTTGGACAGACCAGAGAGTTAACTGAGAAAAATTTTTCTCGTGGAAGAGAAATGGGACTTGTGAAACAAAATGGGCAGCCAGCTCTTTTTAATTTACACATAACTAATACTAAAATGCTATGCAGTGTCTGATTAGTAAGAAACAAATTCAACCAATTATAAGACATGGTGTAAATGCTTTTTCCTTGATTCCCTCAAACAGCTTGCTCCCAGTGATTAATTGCAATAGCATTCCATATGTAGACAGACTTAAACCCGTCCATAATCTCATGAAAAATTGGGTTCTGAGTTGTGCAGAGGTCAAATTAACATTCAGACTGATGATTTGTTACATATTTGCTCAACTCGTTTATTGTGCCATGGCATCTAACAGCAAGGGCCTACATTTATATGTTAACAGCACAAGCAAAGATTTTGAACAGAAACCTGTAGGAAGTGGCATTTCTAGAGCTGCTATGCACAGTCCTTTCTTTATTTAAATAGAGGGGTCAGTGACCTCCATCATCATCATCGTGTCTGGGCTCAGTGTTCCACTGTGCAGCACAATCCCTTGATTGAGAAGAGCTATTAGAAAATTCAGCTGGCTGAGAAATCTGACCTGCTGAACACTCTTAGGTACTTTATAATCAAATAAATGATCACATATATTCTCTGCTGACAGCTTATGGCTGTGATTGCAGAACTGCTGGATTTTGTTAATGTGCCTACAGTTCTTTAATGAATTGTTTCTTCACTTTCTGATTTGACTTCTTTAACAAATTTATCTTACTTTAACATTTTTCAGGACCGTAATCAAAGTCAATACTCCAAATTTCAGTACTGCAAATTTGTCCTACAATGTGTTCCCAGAATTCCCTTCATAAGCAGGTTTTTCTTTAACATTTATAACTCATAGATTCTATTTGGAACTTTTATGGTTTGGTTTTGTATGTTTTCTTGGGATTTGTTTATATTTTTTTTAATTCTGGATTGTCACAGAGGAGTTCAGACTTCACCTTTAAATTCATGCAGGGCTTCTCAAATATATATGAACATAAATGAGAAAATATTAAAGTATCTTCTTCTGATACTTACATATTGATTGCTTTTCTATCCCTTTGTTTGCAACAATATTTCAAAAAGCACATAATTATCTGAACTATGAACCATGAATTTATTTCCATTTGCTGCCC